>OY754972.1:3493375-3947726 GCA_963576475.1 Molanna angustata
GCCCAAAGTACATTGTCACCTCATGTATGGGGACTGTTGCTTTCATTGTTTACAAATCAATTTTTCAATAGATGGCGTTACAAAAAGTTTCTTCATCGCTTCATAGATTGCGATGGAGTTTTAAGATTGTTTTCAAACAAAAAAATTTCATTTTTAAAATATATAGAACTTTCAAAAATTGTATTGATAGGGAACTCAATCAGAAGGCATAATTGGTGAACGTTGTGCAAGCGCATAAAGTGATCACGTAAACCTGCCGATGACAGGTCGTAAGCCCTGATGCCTTGTGTTCTCCTACAGTAAATTTGTCATTAAATATAAAAAAAAACCTCTTTGGTTCTAGTGAAAATGAACTACATATGTATCTTAATTTTTACTCTATTTAAAACGTATGTGGGAATATGATGAAATAGTTTATTGTTTTTTTCATTATTTATTTATTTTATTCATTGTATTTTTTTATGATTTTGTTTTTTTTATTCCATTTTCCTCTTTTTATATAAGAGGAAAGTATTTTAGTTCAGATTTTTGCGTGAGAAATAAATTTAAATAAATTTCTCCTCTGCTGGGAATCGAACCCAGGACGCCCGCACAGAAACCGAACGGCTTAACAACTGTGCCAGGGCGGTAGGCATACATACATACATCATGTAGTTTACATATTCTGGGTTGGAAAAAAGGACTGACATCCATACTATCCTATAATGACGTACATACATGTTTTGTTAATAAATAAAAAAAAATAATTTAATGGTTTATAGTTTGATATGTATTCTTCAACTCAGCAGGTAACAGGACATATTTCTCAAAGAATCTCAGTAGGTAACAGGACATATTTCTCAAAGAATCTCAGTTGGTAACAGGACATATTTCTCCTTGGTGCCAGTGTTTAAATCTCGAAACGTCCATAGGAAAACCAAAATTATCCTATACAAGACAATTATAAGGACTGTGGTTGCATATGGGTGCGAGACGTTGACACTTACAATAAAATCTGCTGAAGCTTTGGACATATTTGAGAGGAAAGTTCTCCGCTGCATATGTGGACCAGTGAAGGATGGGGATGAGTGGCGTATAAGGCAAAACAATGAACTGTCCAGAATATATGAAACACCCAGTATCTCAACATATATAAGACTATCGAGATTGAGATGGGCTGGACATGTTCAGATTGGCTGGGCCTAGGTTGCGGCTCTAAGGGCCTAGGCATTAAAGGCGGGGGTGGGCGGCCGACGCTGTTGTGCCCTCGTCAATTCTGTACTTAGAGAAGAGCAGGACGGACGCCTCTAGTCTCGCTCGGCAGTTACTCGTCAAACTGTGGCGAATGTTGTTGTGTGGTTCGGGCACACCGCCGGCGCAGACGTCGGGTCAGACATCCTGTGTTGACAACTAGACGTCAAATCTGACAGGTGATGATTGCGTCGGATGCCCCCGGTGTTAGCCCGCGGAACCTTCGGACGCCAACACGAGGACCGAGGGGTCGGGGTACAAGCCCCTCCGACTTGAAACGGAGTGTACTTAGCGGCCGATTTCGAGACCAATCGGAGGCCCTGACGTGTGTGGTTGGATTCTCGGGGGCAGTGGTTGAACCCGATGGATGGTGGATATTTTGTGTTTGTCCGATGTTGCGGCTGCGTCCGGTGGCGAACAGGGCTAATGGGCTCTATAGCGTCGCCGCCGTGGAAGTGGATCGCGATCTCCCTCGATGGACATGTTCAGAGAATGCCAAATATGCGAATTCCTAAGAGAATTATGACTGATCATCCAGGAGGAAAAAGGAAGATAGGAAGACCCAAGTTGCGATGGCAGGACGAGGTGAGGAGGGATGAAGTACAGCTCCTAAGCATTACAAACTGGAGGACGGCAGCTGAGGACAGACGGGGTTGGAGGCAGAAGTTGAAGGAGGCCAAGGCTCGACTTGGGCTGTAGCGCCATCGAAGAAGAAGAAGATGTATTCTTCAACTACACATACAATCGCCATCGACAGTTGGATCTCACGTGTTACGTACAACTATTAAAATGAATATCGAAGGTAGTTGACCTGTTTTTGTTAAATGTAACTATGTATGTATATGTACATCGTAATACAAATTAGTTAAGAACATACATACTGGCAATGGCAGTGTGATTAAGTCAAGCGTATTACTTAAACGGATAGTGTTATATACCTAAATATAACATTTCACAAAAGTAGGGTATTCGCTTCATTTTGAACTTGTTTATAACAAGATTAACACATGTTGTGTCAACTCACTGTTAAATACATAATAATATATTGTTGCAAAAATTAAAGTAAGTACTTCAAGTACAAAACAAAATACAATACCCGTAAACATTTCAATTTCAAATACTTTTTGTACTTTTATACCATCCATCTGATTACAATGAAACCCGGTGGCGTATTTACATTTCCGTGTTGATTAGGAAGCAAGTACTGCCTCGAATTAGGCACTGGTTTGTAGCGCTAATACACTTAAAAACTCGTGTTGAATTCAAGGCACGTGTCCTCCAAATGCACACGGTTAAGCAACGCAAACTGTTCCTGCTAATGCGTGTTCAATTCAAGGCACGCGTCTTTCAATCGTACACAGGTTTATAAATTTTACCATGCGTATTGATTGAGCGTTACAAGACTGTGTTAGAGGCATTTTTTGTATATGATTGTTTTTGATTCAATAGATTAATCTACACAAATCTACATTATATCATAAAAATCCGTTAAGACAATTTTTTTTGTATTAGATTAGTACCTACTCATGAATTTTTCAATGAAATAATCACACTTTGCGTTGTAATTACATTCACAAAATATAGAGCATTGAATTTTACTTAGGTAATTATCCTTGTCTCCTTCGTAATTTAAAATTGTCCAAAAAAACAATTTTAAGTTCCATATTACTAAAAGACTAAAAGACAAAATTACTAATTACTACCATATTACCCTCGTACCCTCCTATCCATCCCAAATTGTATATGTGCATGTGTGTGTGTGTGTGTGTGTGTGTGTGTGTGTGCGCGTAACATGAGTTGTTTACAGTATTTTCTTGTTATTGATGGAAAGCTTGTTATTGGCTCTGAAGTCTACGTTAAAATTTGTATTATAAAAAATGTAAATGAGCTGTTGGCTTCCCAAATAAATAAATATTATCTGTGAACAAAATACAAACAAATGTGACAGTGACAGACGAAATGCGAGCGAAATGAAATAGCGCGCGAACTTCATGGCTATATATGTTCCATATTCAATAATTAATTGCCTTGAATTGAACACGTATTAGCACGTAACCGTGTGCATTTGGAGGACACGTGCCTTAGATCCAACACGAGTTTTTAAGTGCATTAGCGCAACAAACTAGTGCCTAATTCGAGGCAGTACTTGCCTCCTAATAGTCCTAATTAACACGGAAAGGTAAATACGCAACCCGGTGATTTGTTCAGCGCACACCCGTAAAGATTATTGAAAAAAAAATCTTTTTTTTTATTTTTTAATATTTTTTTAAATATTTCAGTAGCAGTAAGTACATATTTCACATACTGACGGATTTATTGTAATATTGTTCATATATTGTTCAATATAATTTGTGCTTTAGTGTACTAAAGCACAAATTATATTGAAATTTATTAATGTTGAAATCTGCAATTTTCACCTATAAAGAGAATGCACACTGGTAAGTAAACACAACCACTTCCAGGTGCCGGACTTTTTCATACCTATATTCAATAAGAAAGAAAATAAAACCAGGCATTGAAACATGATTCATCGAAAACGTTGCTATCTTTCGGAATGTAACGCATTACAACATTTTCACTTGTGTACCGCTCCTTAGAAGTGAATATTTCTTCAAATACCTACCTATGTAATGAGTATGATTCACAGACGATAAAAAAATAGGAAACTGCGCTAGTAAATAATTATTTTTTCTTATCTTATCACGAAATATGTGTATATACATAGACACCATCTAAATTGATTTGTCCTAGGCACGCCGTTTTCTGACAATCTCAAACGGGGTCATAGCATATCATCAAGGTTTTTAACTCCTCATTTACCCAAGAGGATATTGTGGGGTGTTATGCAATTTTTAAGGTTTTTTTATTGCAGATTATCAACTAGTATCGTACTAAGATTGTATTCTGAAAGTTTCACCACAATGAATCTGTGTATGTGCTATGCACGGCGTGTTTATTCTACTTTATCGATTATAGACTAAAGTACTCATTCGATTCTTTTCAAATTTTGCCAATTCTTATATATAATATACTCGCTTATACCCCGTTAGATTTTGAAGGATATCCGATCAGCCCCCTTAGGCAACGTGTCATTTAGCTCAAGAACAGAAACAAGAAATGATAACTCAATGTATGGAAGTGACAGTTGTCACGTGACTGGCAACTGTCACTAACATACATTGAGTCTCTTGAGAGAATCTTTTCTTGTTTCTTTTCTTGAGCTAAATGACACGTTGTCTAGGGGGGGTGTGCTTCTCAATTTTGTAACTGTCAAAAATTTCAAAGTGACCCCAAGCTCGGAAAACTTAAAATTTGATTTTTTTTTTTGCGAAAAAGTATATTACTTTCATAAAATGGCATTGAAGAATTATCAAGATTTCGTTATAAAAGTATTAAATCAAAAATAATTTAACAATCTCACTTCATGAAAATGCTGCAATTTTTCCATACAAAATTTGAATAGTTTGTGGAGAGACTTGGTAGTGAGGAGTATGGCGTTGGCAACAATCCACTCGTTTAAATAGTTAGTTAAAGAGTACCATAAATGGACGTATCTTATAAAACCATAATTATTTTATTGCATCGTTGAATATACCGTCCTTACTATTTTTGAAATCTTTAACGTTGATCCGATAACGCTAACGATTTAAAATTTATTGCGCTGAGTAAAGTGCTCATTGAATTAATTATGTACACTAAGAAAGTGTCGATTTAATAAATTATACGACATATTGAGACGTAGAGTGCTATGAACAGAGAAGGTTGGAAATGATTTACAATTTGAAATATTTAATGTCCAAGAAATGAGTTTAACTGGAAAAAGTGTCCTTGGTATGAATTACCTTGTGCAAAATGTCCATAAAATTATTTACCTACTCTGGGCATTGTCCATGGTATGAATTACATTGTGCTAAATGTTAATGAATTTATTTACTCTGGGCAAAGTGTCCATGGTATGAATTACACTGTCCAAAATGTCCTTAAAATTATTTACTCTGGGAAAAGTGTCCATGGTATGAATTACATTGTGAAAAATGTCCATAAAATTATTTACTTTGGGGAGTGTCCATGGTATGAATTACATTGTGCAAAATGTCAATAAAATTATTTACTCTGGGCAGTGTCCGTGGTATACCTAAATTACATCGTGCAAAATGTTTATAAAATTATTTACTCTGGGCAATGTGTCCATGGTATGAATTACATTGTGAAAAATGTCCATAAAATTATTTACTTTGGGCAGTGTCCATGGAATGAATTACACTGTTCAAAATGTTTATAAAATTATTTACTCTGGGCAAAGTGTCCCATGGTATGAATTATGCTGTGCAAAATGTCCTTAAAATTATTAACTCTGGGCATTGACCATGGTATGAATTACATTGTGCAAAATGTCAATAAAATTATTTACTCTGGGCAGTGTCCGTGGTATAAATTACATCGTGCAAAATGTTTATAACATTATTTACTCTGGGCAAAGTGTCCATGGTATGAATTACATTGTGAAAAATGTCCATAAAATTATTTACTTTGGGCAGTGTCCATGGAATGAATTACATTGTGCAAAATGTTTATAAAATTATTTACTCTGGGCAAAGTGTCCATGGTATTAATTACATTGTGCAAAATGTTTATAAAATTATTTACTCTGGGCAGTGTCCATGGTATGAATTACATAGTGCAAAATGTCCATAAAATTATTTACTCTGGGCAAATATTCATAGAGTGATTACGGTTTGTTTGATAGTGTTCAATACTTCGCCTTGCATTCATGAACTGTGTTAGGAGAATTTCATATGTATATTTTCATTTAATAATTTTATTACGAGCATACAAACATGTGTACATTATTCTGAATCCGTTCTATTTGAAGCGCATGAATATTATACATACGTAGAACGAATGGTTTAAAACATTATTTTGCTAAGTATGTGTTTAATACATCAAACACGTATCATGGTTGCGAAATTGACAGCTTTGGTTCATACGGGCACCTTCTTGATTAAACATTATTAACATGTCTATAGATGGATATAACTGGTTGTTGGTACGGGTTTATTTGTAAATCTTGACATATATAATCACATATCGCATACATAACCTAACAAACTCGAATATGACAGGATAAATTGATTCAATTGATGACGATCTGTTGTTTAGTAACTGCACCGCCTGATATATTGAATTTGATTTATTAAATTTCTTCACAAGTGTAGGCAGTAATTTAAATTTAATAAGTCACGGGTCTTCGTGTTCGTCATAATTACTATCGCTGGGATGATAGTTTATGCCAAGGGCTTTAGAGTCTGTGATTAATCAATACAAAATTATAACTGTTTCGACTCCTCTTTGCAGAATTTTCAGGGCTGGTGGTTTCCAGTGTGGAAATCTTGCGCTGTCCATTCTTTCCACCAGGTTGCACCAGAGTCATCCTACCCCATATTACGTTGTCCTCCATGTTGAAGACTTCATTGATTATCATCTTTCGGATTCTTTTCTTCTCCAGAGTCCTAGATTGGACGCAAGGTCTTCATTTCTGCAGTAATGAGCAGTGCTTTAGTTCTAGTTGTGTCTGGTCTTGTTTCTATTCCATATTTTTGATTTGGATTACATAGAATTATTGCTGAACTGTCTTTCTACATACATACATACCATTACGCCATGTCCCTCACGATGTAGGCAGAGAGAACGCCACATTTTTTTATCTTGACACACATTCATCGCCTCGTCTACGTTCGTGCGTGTCTTGTACATGTTCGTCTGTTGTTCACACTTCCATAATTTCCGTCTTTCAGAATATCGTTCACATGGTCGTGCCATCCTTTTCTTGGGCGACCCCGACCTCATATTCCGTTCCTGTCTACTTGGTATATTTCCATTGTCAGGCATTCTATTCATTCTTCCCAAGTGGCCAAACAACATCAGTATGTTCACTTTCATTCTATTAAAGAAATATTTCTTCACCTTACATTCTTTCCTTGTGTTATTGCCCCCTTTTACAAATACTTCGTAGCGATTTCATGTTAACAGCATTTATTTTGCTTTCGTGCGTGACTTCTGCCATGTTCTGGGGGGCAAGTCTGCTCAACAGTCGGAAACAAAACCATTCATGTTTACCCATATCATGGATATAATTATCATGTGGAGTTCTATAACATCTTAAGATATAATAAGTATATCCATGATATGGGTAATCCTGAGGGTTTTGATTTCGCCGGTTGGACCAGAATTGCCCACCTGCACTAAATATTTTTTAAACCTATCGATTTTCTAGACAGATGATACTAGATAAAACTTCAAGATGTCATAAAATAAAGTACTAGTTTTTGTTTCTCCATTTATATCATAATCAGAGTGGATTCGGAGTTTTTTTTCTATTTCTTCTATAATATCAGTACCTTCAACATTGACAAAGTTAAAATCATTACAACTATTGCCATGTCACACTTGTAATTTATTTGAACTTGGTTTCTTTTACAATGCGCAATTTATCATTTTTTTATTGGCATTTTATCAAAATCGTTTATAATAAATATAGGTAGTTGTTGTCATAAAACATTGTACTTTCGTTTTCACACGAGTGTTCTTTTCAATGTAATCTATCTTTGAGTACTCGTCTCATCAATTGTGATGCAAATTATTACATGATCTATGTGTGATCTTTTGGCCTTTCATTATTGTGATCACACTACGCTCGTACGTGATCTTGTGGCATTGAGTTTTATTTGCCATGTAGATGTAGGTACAAAATAAGCCTTCAGAGTAGGAACCATTTGTGCTTAAGTTGTTGTTAATAACAAAAACGTGGCAGTTCTTCTTATTGGGACTAATAATGACCCCTCGAAGAACTCTGAAAGAACAAGAGAAGAGTAAGGAGATCCATAGAGAGCTAATTGTAAGGAAACAGTATAATGACTACTGCATGGGTTGTTTTCTAAATAAAGGGCCATTGATAAAACTTGTAGGAACCAAAGCAATCGTCGCTTTCTTAACATTCGTGCATTTGTCTCATACGTGTGCCGATTGTTCAGGCTTTTTTTATTTCCATCTTTCAAAACACCATTCACATGATCATGCCATCCCATTTTAGGGCAATCTGTGTTTCTAACACGGACCCTATCTCCTTTTTATTTTGACTTGGTTATATGTTCATCTTTAAATCGCTCAATAAAGGATCGCCTGTCAACTATCCATGCCTACAGCAAATCCTTCATGGTTTTGCACAAATTCCCAGGAAGGCTCCAGATAACCTCGAGAAGTCGTTATGTCGTTATGGGAGGAGTGAAGGTTAAAAGATCCAGAGGTAGCCCACCGATCAAATGGAGCGACCTTGTCAAGTCCGTTACAGGATCTTTTATAATAAAAACATAAAATAATAAATTGATGAGGGGAGAGATGAGGAAGGGACAAGGGTATTACAAGGAGACAAAATTAAGTGTTATGTGTAAGGAAATGATGCTTCAGATTTCTTTTGATAGCGGGAAGTGTTAATGAAACTCGAAGTTGCGATGAGATGTGATTCCAAAGACGAGCTGCTTGTACGGAGAAAGATGTGGTGAAAAAGGAAGTATTGTGTACTGGGATACTGAGCGTTCTATCAGTATTTGATCGAAGAGGCAACCCGTGTTCTGAGAGGAAGTGAAATTGATTTCGTAGATAAACTGGAGCGTTGGGTTTGTTTAAGACCTTGTATAGAAGTGTGAGGTTAAGAAGGTTCCTACGCTGCCTGATTGTCAACCACCATATTCAGTGTTCAGTATTCCGATATGTGGTCAATTTATTTCTTTATCTTAGGTTATCGTCTTTTGATCACATTATTTATTTTATCATACATTACTTACTTATTTACTTCCGATGGCCATACAACTTCGGTAGAGCTTTAGCCTCCTGAACAATAGCTTTCCAAGCCTTCCTGTCAGCTGCAGTAGACTCCCAGTCATCACAAGCATTCACCACGTTCAGATCTCGGGTAACATTGTCCATCAATCTCTGCCTTGGTCTTCCCAGGGGTCTGTTGCTTACAGCGTTATTTTGCAGAATACGTTTTGTGGTGATTAAAGGTTGTCCTGTCAATGCACGAATTTCCTCATTGCTTCGTGGTCTCCAGGTACCTGCCGCAATTCCTGGTTATCATATATGATTGCTTTCTTATAAAATCCTCTTGTGTGTCTTATTTCTGCCGTAGTACCTTCATTCATCTTTTTTCAAATTCCATATACCAACTCCAAAGTGGATACTAAAATTGAATTATGAATTACTATATTTTGGCTTTCATTTGAACGGCGATCTCCCCATATTTTTAAATAAGTTTCGTGCCTTTTGAAGATGTCACTAAGTTCTTAATAATATCCATATGTTTATTAACTATATGTTACGCCTTCATTTAAGATAATCATAATTTCAATTCACTGAATTGATTAATGTTATCAATTTCACAATCAACAGTTTTATTAATTCTGCCATTTGATTACAAACAATTCAATTTCTTGAAATCAATAATATTACTACTTGTGTCAGCTTTTCCAAGTTGAATCAATGATTATTTTAGTTTGGCGCCAATACAGTTGTTATTTTTAGTGTACGATGTAGGTGGGTTTTTAATTCCTTGAATTTGTATTTGCGGCAGCTACAATTCTCAGTTACTATGTGTAGGTATTGATTATTGAAGGTGGTATATCTGAAGCAGTTCCAGTTAGTTTATATATCTCAAGTTTTTTTACATTCCTTCGTCCATGTATTATTCTTCTTCTTCTTCTTTTATGGCCTCATGACTGAGGATGGCGGCTAAAATAAACCATTCCTTACCATTTTTTGGAATCCTAAACGTAGTTCTAGGACAGAGTGCTTCAATAGTTTCTGAATATTTTTATACTGGTCCTATTCAACACCGGACGCAGCCGCACGTCTGCTGCGTCCGGTGTTGAACAGGACCAATGGGTCCTATAGCATCACCGGCGTAGAAGTGATTCGCGATCTTCCTCCTATACTGGTCCTATACTGAATTTTCCTTTAAATAATATACTATTTTTTCTTGAGTATAATTAATTTGATTTAATTACAAAAACTTGTTAGAAAAATTGTACTGATATACCTAACTAATAACCGCAAGTGAAGAACGCGGGGGCTTGATCGCGGTCCCGTATTTTAATCCTTTGCCTAGGTAAAAATGTATATTGTACCTTATGCTTTCCACGCATTTGTAAGCAGTATAATACAAGGTTTTGTCATCCTGATATATTCAATAACGAATATCCGCAATATCCCAGGAGTATATCGGCAATGACGCAGTGATATGAGGCATTGAATACCTAACACCACTATCCCTCCCCAGTCCCTCCAATTGCTACATATCCTATTATCATTTGCATATTTTAAATTTTGAATTACTTATACATTTTATTTCAATTTCTTATATCTTTAATTTCAAACTATTTACATATGATTTAGTAATTTTATTTTTATATTATTTATTTATTTTATTATGATGGTGAGGGAACTATTTTGGGAAATATTTTACATTCATTGTTGTTATTCGTAATTTGCAAGTTGCCGTATGTTTCCCCTTAAATTAATTATATAAATAAATAAATAATACACCATACTACCATAGCTACAGAAAATTATTATTCAGATAGATTTAATAAATTTGAAGTACCTACCTAAAGACAATGAACAAATATGTCACATGTAACACGGAAACTGATTATAAATACTGTAGACACGATGCGTGTAAAAACATAACGAACAAATGGAATTTCGATCAAGTACCTACATAGGTATATTATTGACACTATTTTATAAATGATTTATTTATTTTTTTATTTATTTATGTTATCTTTTATTTATGATGTTATCTTGCAGTGAGTTCGCGTCTACAATATGATGTGTCGGTATTTGGACAAGTTGGCTTGTGGTTCGTATTATTAAGAGACTACAGTGGTGACCTTGGACAAATAATAGGAGTGTTGGATTATTCCCTAAAAGATGGTGGGAGTGTATGGAATAGTAGCGGAATTGCTTATAGAAGCCGAAAATCTTGGCTTGCCTATGAATATTATGTTAAGAAATTCAAGACCTAATATTTTACTGTCTGTTTTATTGAAACCATAATACAAGATTAAAAATTGAACCGTATCTAGATACGATGCTAGGTCCACATTTTAAAATTTTATTTTGGCATGTGATTTTAAAATATTTTCGTGGCCACTCAAATGAACATATATTTTCGACATTTCTCAATTTTATTTCAGGGTTTGCATAGTCTGAAGGTTCTAGATACACCCCTGGTATGGAAGAGGTCTATACACATCCAGCAGTGTAGGGACGAGGGCTAGGTAAGAAGAAGAAAGATAGTTAAGAGGGCATATAACTCGCGTGAGCGAGTTGCTTTACAAGTTGGATGGAAATTGGTTGCATGAAAAATGTTATCAGCACCTTTGCTATTTAAGGTTAGGAATAGGTTTATTTTGTATTCGCATTTAATCACATTATTCAAATAAATTACATTTCTCAACATATTATGGATATTATTGACGAAGTTGTATTAACACTATTTATTATTTTTAATGTCAACTTTGACAGTTCATCCGATATTGTTAAAATGAGCTGTGTTGTGTTCTAAGGTCTAGTCTATTTTTCTTCGGACATTAAAATGCTTATAATGTCGGACTTGTGTAAAAGGTCATTCATTGTGGTCTTACTTTCCAGGTCACATATCACATCACAAACACATTGTTTTCATCTATCGATCGATGGAATACGGTATTTATTGAGTACGTAGGTATTTCCAGTAGGTGTGCTAATTTCGATACTGCGACGCCTGGCGTAGATATTAAGCGCTATTGTTTTCTTTCAAATTATTCACTCATTCATACCATCGCGGCATATGCCACAGTGTGCGATAAACAGGGGCAGGTATGCGGGTTTGTATCTTTTTCATCTATAAAACACACATCAATTTATAATAGTAATAATTAACACTTCCTTGCACCCTGTGCAAGTGGCGAGTTTATTGTCATATGGCATTTTTTTCCAATAAACCAGAGTTTCCAGCCCCAGAGAAGCAATATTTATCATTCAGTAGATACAAACGAGAAAGGCAATCGTGGTTTCACTGGATTCATGGAAGGTTACTCTCTGTTCTCGTATCCATTAGGATATTCCAGTCATCGGACTTCCCAATTATTGATATTAATTTCTTTGTTGTAGGTCTAACTTTTTGTCCCGGTTTTACAAATGTTACAATCGACTGTTTCCATGTGGTTAATCCTTTGATTGCTCTTGCCACCGTATAAAAATAAAACCGAAAAAACAACACATTTGACGCTATAAAGATGGCAATTTACGCTATCAAGGTGGCCATTTGACGCTATAATAATGGCAATTTACGGTATAAAGATGGCCATTTACGCTATCAAGATGCCCGTTTTACGTTATCAAGATGGCCATTTGACGCTATCAAGATGGCTATTTGAGGCTATCAAGATGGCCATTTGACACGATCAAGATGACCAATTGACACGATCAAGATGGCCATTTGACGCTATCAAGATGGCCATTTGACCATCGGAAGCTTTCTGGCTCTTGTTTTAAGCTCATTGCGTGGGTTATAACTATTCATTCATTCATACTATCACGACTTATCCCACAATGCGATGATAGTGGAAAACAGTGGAAGCACTATTAAAGCCGGTATGAATAGCAATGGATATTGATTCCATGTCGCTTTGGCCTTTGATACTATGTTGTATCATTTGAACCTACGGTTCATGGGCACTATTTAAAATTGACGCGAGAAATTAGCTCTTAAGAACTAGTCATTTTATACTGGAAATAAATTTGTTTAATCGAGAACATGCTATTGCTTCAAACATATGAAATCTTTTTCCTTTTGCAAAACGTTTGTTTGGTATTAATATTAACTGACTCCATTGGTCCGACACTGACCTTGCGAGCAGACATTCAAACCATTTTGAATGCACTTCGTTCATTCGTGGCCCTTGACTCGCTTCTTTTTGGTCATATTTTTGTTGTTAACTCCAAAACGTCTCGAGTGATAAATCGCTGCTGCGGAAGGCAGACATGGCCGCCTTTTTGCTTTGGACAATTGGAATTTAACGAACCGTGGGTTGAGCTAGTCTCTACTGATCTTACAAACAATCCAATTCGTTGATGCATAAGAGAGTATACATTGTAGCCAAATCGTTGTAGTTTATATTTTTTTGGAATAAAAAACAGGATACAATGTTACAAGCAAAGAATCTTCTTATTCTTTTTCTTCATCAGCCTGTTCGCATCCAAAGTTGAATGTAGGCCTCCCCCCTCTTATTCCACTCCTCTCTTTCCTGAGCACACCGCTTCCAATTTCTCCCTGCCACTGCTTTGATGCAGTCTGACCACCGTGTCTGAGGACGTCCCACGCTTCTTTTTTCCTGTTTCGGGCGCCTCTCCAAGACTCTCTGAGTTCACCTACCATCTGTATATCTGGCAATGTGTCCTGCCCATTTCGGAGTGGCGACTCTCTCGGCGACATCGGTTACTTTGTTCTACTGTCTTATCCATCATTAGTTTTAGATGTTCAACATCCTCCTCTCCTTAGCCCTCTGTGTCACAATGAACTTGTGCATAATATGTTTATTTATTTATTTATTTTTTTTTGTTGGCTCTTCACCCGTTAAGAGTGTTCTCAGCCATCTAAGTTAAAATATTAAATTGTCAAAATAGAGAGAAACCTAAATTATTTTTGTATATTTATTTTACTTCGATCAATTTAAATTATTTTATGTACAGAGTTAAATTTTAATGTCATTAATTTTGATGAATTTTTTGAACAAAATGTTTACCTGCCTGGAATTGTAGCTCAACAATGTCCTCACATTTGTTGGCATTGGAACTCCAATCTCTGTGAGGTCGGTAAAAAAGGACGGATACCTATCGTTTATGGGGCATTCAAGAAACAAATGATCCAGTGTCTCATCACCAATCATACATTCGCAGAGACTGCTATCAATGATCCCTATTTTTTTTAAATGCTCTCTGGTACAACAGTGTCCCATGCGGATACGACACATAACGCTGATGGAATGTTTGTCAAAAGCTTTATCATGGAACCATGGCTTATTGACAATTGTTTGTTGGGTCGTTTTGTAAAGTCTACCCTTTTTAATACTGACGCTTCTAGCCCGTATACGGGAAGTATACAGGAGTCAAATAGGGATTCCTTTAAATCTCTTCCAAATTTTGGGTATTTTAGGATAAAAGACAGCTTTCCAAATGCAACCCAAGCTTGACCTCGTCTTCTCTCAATCTCAGCATCCTGATTCTCCGTTACCTAACTTTATTGTATGTCAAAGGTAAGTATAAGAAGAAACATTTTACAGAAAAAATTATGGATGAATGTGACTGTGGTATGTACTATTTATCAAATTGTTGTAATATGTATGTTTTGAAATCTGATTGTGATTTATGTATTATTTCGAAATGTTTAAAGTAAGTATTTTAGTTGGAGCAACTATGTCTAGTGTAATTATTTTGTGAGTAGTTTGTGTATCACCGGTCGACATAGAACAAAAACTGAGATCTGAAATTGCGAGATGAGCAGTATGCTTATGAATCGTCTTTGATTATTTGGTCATTGATGACGGGTTTTAAAAAGTATTAATAGCGCCGTTAACTATGGAATGACACAAGATCAATTCAAGGGTGTTCTGATTTAATCGTTGGACACTAGTCTTAAATATTTTATTTAATATGTTTTGAGTGCAAAAGGCATCTGCTTTGGTCTCGCTAAATACCTAACACAGGGGTCATTAGAATACCACAAGGGTCTTTAATTGTGCGAGTGAGGAAGATATGTAAATATAATTGAATAAATATCTGTAATACTCGTAATTCAATACTGTAGAACACGGCATTTATGAACCCACTGAAGACATTTG
The DNA here is from genome assembly GCA_963576475.1 of Molanna angustata. Taxonomy (NCBI): domain Eukaryota; kingdom Metazoa; phylum Arthropoda; class Insecta; order Trichoptera; family Molannidae; genus Molanna; species Molanna angustata. Next base: position 3,508,543 of record OY754972.1, read on the forward strand.
AAGGGATACTGGAATATCGACTTGGAGGAGAATATTTTGGACGTGTGAAGACGGCTTCAACTTACTCCAACGCAACAATTTAATATTAAAAATATCTGTTGTGATATTAGAAATTAGTATAAGAAAACTGAACTGATTTGAGGAAGAGGTAGATCGCGGGTTTTCAGTAACCGATAAATTATTGAGGCAATTAAGACTTTCTAGGAAAATGCTACTCGTTTAAACAACAAAACTAAAACTTCGCCGATATTTGTATTATCATCATTAGTCTTAATTATTGTATTTTAGTTCTGAAGGTCGTTTCCAAATTTAACTGCCTCATTAGCTTCTGCAAAAATTGGAGCCACTTACCCAACATCGACTTGGCGTGCGTCAAAAGTTAGACGAAGGTGATTATCCCATTTTATGTTGTGGTTGGTGCATGAGATTCGGGAGGTTCAGTGGCGCGTGGGTCATACCTTGCATGATCGGAATAATTATCTGTATATTATATAAACACTTGCGTGTGGAGTTGATCCAGGGTATTACTGTTAACTTCCTTCGAAGCTCCCCGGCGTCTAGACCAAACAGCAAATTGGATAAACTGCTAAGAAACTTGATCTGCACCTTTGAAAATTTCAATGAAGGTCAGACATGAAAGGCCGATCATTTCGAAAAATTTCTCAACTGCGATATATGTTTACAAAGATTTAATAGGTGTTTTTTACTTCATAATTATGGCCGAAAGCAATCAGTAGATTTTACAATGACATTTATAAATTAAAAGTTGTCTGTTAATTGTTGAGACTCTAGGGCTGGGCTATTTCAACAAAAGTATCTGTAATATTATGGTTAAAAAAACTTATATATTTACATATATTTATGTTAATGGTTACTTCATAAAATTGTTCAAAATTTCGTCGTTTAACGACATTAGATTCCAATGAAACGACCAAAAGTTTTGAACAATTATATGAAATCAATGTATACTTTTACTTTAATCTTTATTCGAGAAACGCAGCCTAAGAAGCAGATGATTACAATGTACCTACATGTTATAATTATAGTAATCTGCGTTATTGATTCTATCCAATTACTTGAAAGAATCGGTGTTCTGGGATCCAGATGACTTTAATGTAAGACGTCTTTGTGGTGATACATCCTTTTGTATTTCACGCGGAGCCAAGTTAAGCAGAGCCTAAAAGTACAACAGATAAAAGTATAACTTGAATAGGCCACAACATCCGGCACCCAGGCCTGCTTTTTACCATCTTCGAAGGAATGATTGATAGGGGCAACTGTAGAGGTCGCCCCAGAAACAACTATATAGACCAGATAATCGGTGACGGGTGCTGTAGCAGTTACAAAGAGATGAAGAGACTGACGGACGATAGAGTTAAGTGGAAAGATCGAGTGTTTGGTGCAGACCAATCCTAGGATTGTGACCCAGAAGAGAAGAAAGTACACTTGCTTTGAACACCTCAACCGGTGCAGCATGTAAGGTGAGGAGTTATGTGGCATCTTTTATTAGCTTATTCATAGATGCAATCCACAAATCGTTGTAATAAATGTGTTTTTTACCATTCTTAAGATTCCAATGTTTTTTATTCATCATCTTCTAATGTATCAAAATCTGTTGATACTATCTTTGTTTGTACTTTTAATTGATACAAATTGTACGTATCTATTTTTATTACATTAAAACTGATTGGTAACCGGAGGGGTTACCAATCAACAGTAGTTAGTAACCAGATGGGTTACTAATAAATATAAGTGGTAACCAGACGGGTTACCAGTAAAGAGAGTTTACTATATCCCAAGTGGATATGATTTGAAATAAGAACACAAGGACAGTGGTTTAGAGAGAAGAAGAAAGAATGGTCAAAAGTAACAATGAGTATATTGATTACAATTAATAGTTTGCTTAAGGGTAAATTTACAATTGATGAAATAACTTACAAAGGAACTTTCTCACGATGAGTAGGTATAACGAGCGAGTTAGCGGGTGTGTTCGAAGTGTCCGAATCTTCGCATGGTGAAGTACCATCGTGCTCGCGAGGTCGAGAGTTGACCGGTGGTCGAGAGATGAAGTGTCGGCGAGACGGCGTGGTCGAGAAGCGACCAGTGGTCGCGTGGTCGTAACGGCGGCGTGAAGTGACGAATCGAAGTGACGGAAATACGGAAATGAAGTGACGACGTGTAGAGGTGTAGACTCCCTTAAATAGTGCTGCGCTGGGGGTAGCAAGTTCAATGTCCTCGAACTTTCTAGACTTATTTATTTGAAGTGTCATACCCAGTTGAGGAGTATTGTCACTTGTTTGACGTTGCGGGCGATGAACTCGGCCTAGCGATAAACAAATGTACTTGCCGTCGCTAGGCGCGCGCTCGAAAGAAATTTCGAGATGTGGTCTGCCACAACATGATACACTTTCATTCTTTTATGTATCACCTCAATATCTATTATGTAGGTAAATATTACGAGACTATAGTGTATGATAATGAGTGAGAGTATTTTGCATATATTTATGTTAATGGGTTTAATCGTTATTAGTTGGATGGAAATTAATCTCCCATCTTATTTTTTTTTATTTTTGAGGTGAAAGTCGTGTTATATTACACCGATGCAATTTAGCAGTCAAAATTTCAATTAATGTGGCAGTTTGAAGTCGATGATGTTGCGTTGGGCAGGTGGTGTGACATGCATAGGTAAAACACGTAACGAGAACGTCAGTGGATCCTTCAAGGTGGCCTCAATAACAGATAATTTGTAAGAGAGCAGACACAGATGGTATGAGGACACCCACACCATAAAAAACTATGCTCAAAATCCTCTCTAAGTCACGAGGAAGAAGGAGCAAGTGGCTCATGGTGTCTCACGGGAGACAGCCCAAGAAAGCGACTAACGACAAGGAAATTCGACCCCAGATAAAATGGGATAGAGTGGCAGAAGATGATGATATATTTTCATAGTAAATATTCGTCTAAGAGACTTCATGTTGTGGCCCTGGCGAAATGAAAATTAGTAATATTAACTCTGGACGATACGAGTTGTATCGCTGCCACCGCGAAGGGAGGTTGTGTTAGTATGCTCACTCGCCGCCACACTCGCCGTTAAGTGATATTATTGTTCCGTGATTTTCTGGTGTTGGAATCGCTCAAGGGAAGTGATTTTTTCTTTATAATCGTATTGTTGTTTGATGTTTTTCTTTCTCATTTCTATGTAAAATTTATTCTTTTTCAGTTATTCTATACCTATATTACTTATTTATCTTTTGATTTTTATTTTGATTTATTTATTCCGTTCGTGGTAACGAATTTTCGTTTATTTATATACATATATAGGTGCATTCCTATCTTATTTAACTTTGTTATTCTTTTTGTTAGTGAAATTTTTATTTTTGTTTCGATCTTGTCACAATGGAAGAAATCCATAAACCTCCTGACCCTCCTGACGACATAACAATCCAACCGAATTCCTCTGCCGCAAAACCTAATAAAAGAAGACGTGAAGGAAACGATTTTCCTTCTCCTTCTTCCCCTACTTCCAAGTATCCTGATGTATCTGAAGCTTCTCACGCTAGTCCCTTAAATCTGAAGTACAGCAGTAACTCTCTCCCTCCCTTTTTGGTTTATGTCCAGAATGTGGACAATGATGCTTCTCTGCACCCTATGAAATTCGGCCAAATCCTCTACAAAAACAAAATTGTTAATGTCTCTCCCGGCGGTGTCAAAGCCGAGGGAAGAAACAAGATTTCCGTCTCCTTCACAAACCCCAATGCTGCTAATTCCTTTGTAGATTCTTCAATTCTTACCTCTAATAACCTTAAAGCATATATTCCATCTTTTAAACTTACAAAAATGGGCTTAGTAAGAGGCATCTCCACCGAACTGTCAAATGATGACATTATAGAAAATGTGTCTGTGCCATCCCAATTTGGAAAAATAATCAAAGCCAGACGTTTGAATTATAAAGATTCCTCGTCTGGATCTATCGAATGGAAACCCTCTCAAACGGTTGTTTTGACCTTTGAAGGTCAGACTCTTCCGAAGAACGTCTACCTCTACTATAACTCTTTGCCAGTTGAGCTATATACATTCCCAACAGTTCTTTGTTTCCGATGTTGCCGTTACGGTCACACTAAATCCCAATGCCGTTCTCAGCCTCGATGCTTCAAATGTGGGGAATCCCATTTGGGGGAAACCTGTGCATCAACAAAACCTGTTTGTATTAATTGTTCCGGTGCTCATCCTGCTTCTAGTCTCTTTTGTCCCGAATTTTCGAGACAAAAAAACATTAAACACTCAATGGCCTCCGAAAACATTTCTTACGTAGAAGCGTCAAAATTATACCCAACAAGTAAAATGAGTTACACAGAAGCTACATCGGCTTCTTCCTCCACGCCTATTTCCATTCCTTCACGTAATCAATCCTTTAAAATGACTCTTAAAAACATTCCGAAAGAACAAAGACCTAAAGTTTCTCCACATTTTGACAAAGCCAGTCATGAAAATCTTCTTTCATACACAAATGGCCAAGCTACAATGCCTAGTGACGGCTGCGCCATGCGTTGCAACCCAGAACCTTTCAACAAATCCAACGACCTGACGTCAATCATCCCCATGATAGCCCAAATCCTAATTTCTTTATTTTCTGACATCGATAACTTACCGTCCTACGCTGCCAACTCTCTTCCATTCCTCAACGATCTAGTGCAATATAATGGCTCCACATCCAAAAACAAAGAATAATAACTCAATCTGCATATTACAATGGAACAGCAGAAGTCTAGTTTCGAATAAAATAGACTTTTGCTATATTTTAAAAACATACAATATTAATATTGCTGCGGTATCAGAGACCTGGCTTAAACCAGGATCCGATTTTTTTATCCCCGGTTACACGATTTTACGAGACGATCGATATGATGCTCATGGAGGAGCTGCGTTAATATTTAAATCTTCATTGCCATATAATGTAATAAATATCCCCTCACATTCTAATATCCAAATAGTTGCTGCTAACATAAATAATATAAGTTATATCTCAACTTACTGTCCACCTAACACTTTTTTTGATCCTAACTACTGGAATTTATTGATATCATTATGTTCCTCTCAAATATTTATATTAGGTGACTTTAATGCCCACTCGCCTTCCTGGGGATGTGTTTCTCAAGACAGTTCAGGCGACTCAATTTTGACGTTTTGCGATGATAATAATATGTGTATCTTGAACAATGGCTCACCAACTAGATTTACTTCACCATCACAAAATCAAAGTGCAGTTGACCTTTCCTTGTGTTCTACCAATCTTGCTACCTCCACTTCCTGGACCGTCATGGATGACACCTTTTCTAGTGACCATTTCCCAATAATTCTAAACTATTCTCCTAGTCCATCGTTTTCAACAACATATACAAAAGTCAGTAAATTCAAATTGAATTTAGCAGATTGGTATAACTTCCATAAAATCTTAGAAGAATCCGTTAGCACTCTTCCACCTCTTATGTTTCCAGCGGATTTAAATACAATTTTCTCTAAACTATTATCAGTTATTAAATCAGCTGCCGAGTCTTGCATTCCAAAAACAAAAAAATCGAAAAAATCTAAAACTCTCCCGCCATGGTGGGACGACGAATGCTCAGAACTCATTCTAGAGAGAAAAAAAGCCATGAAAAAATACAGGAAAAATATGTCACTGTCCAATTTTCTTAATGCAAAAAATATTCAAGCATTAACTAAGAAAACTTTAAGAAAAAAAAACGTCAAGGCTGGTATGACTTCTGTAATTCCCTTTCTCCAGAATCTTCTTCTTCTCAAATCTGGAATAAAATTCATAGATTTCGTGCATCATATTCTCCTACATATACTAACTCCCAGGATGACTGGATAATGTCATTTACCGATAATTTGGCCCCTGCCTACGTTCCAAGCTTTGAAGAGGTATGCAACTCTTCTCATAATTCACAGCCCGCCTCCTGGCTAACCTCTCCATTTAAAATAGAAGAATTATTAATTCAAATTCAGTCATTATGTAATACGGCTCCAGGAGTGGATGGTATTTCAAATATATTTTTTCAAAAATTTCCTGCTAATCTTCTGTCATACCTTTTAGATATGTACAACCTAATTTTACAAATAGGATTCGTACCTTCAGAATGGAAGACCCAGATAGTTATCCCAATTTTGAAACCGGGTAAAGATGCAAAACTTGGTTCTTCCTATAGACCTATTGCACTTTCATCTTGTTTCTTAAAATTATTAGAGCGTATGTTGAAAAAACGATTAGATTGGTATATAGAACATAATAACCTTCTTTCGACTTCACAATTTGGTTTCCGAAAATCAAAATCTTGTCTTGATAACCTGAGTATTTTAACAACTGACATTCGGACTGCTTTCTCTAAACAAGAATCTACTGCAGCAGCCTTTTTAGATATATCTGGCGCATATGATAACGTTCAGCTTCCTGTACTGAAAAATAAATTATCTACAATAGGTATTCCGGATCAACTGTGTCGTCTCATTCATAACATATTTTCCGAACGCACTATTAATATCAATAGAAATAATATAAATATATCAAGAACCATATGGAAAGGATTACCTCAGGGCTCCGTATTAAGTCCTATTTTATTTAATGTCTACTGTTCAGATCTCGAATCGAAACTCCCTGATAAGGTTTCCTTTGTTAATTATGCTGACGATATTAGCATATATGTTTCAAATAAATTTATTGATATATCCGTAAAAGATTTAACTATGGCTATCAAAATAATAAACAAATGGGCTCTTAAAAATGGTCTCCAGGTTTCCCCTCAAAAAAGTAAGGTTGTAATTTTTACTCGTAAACACAAAACTCCCACAGTAAACATAATTATTGACAATATTCAAATTCCTGTGTTAAATCAAGTTAAATTTCTGGGCTTAATTTTAGACAGAAAAATGTCATGGAAACCTCACATTGAGCATGCTATTGCCAAATGCGAAAGAAATTTAAACCCTCTTCGAGCCGTTTCCCGAGTGTGGTGGGGTTCTCACCCATCATGCATGAAAATCCTTTACAATTCTCTGGTTCGTGGTGTCCTTGATTTTGGTAGCTTTCTTTGGGACCCGATCCCTTCATTTCTTCAACTTAAACTTGAAAGAATTCAATCAAAGGGCCTGAGACTGGTTCTCGGCGCTATGCGTTCAACACCCATTAATGCTCTTCAAGTGGAGGCACTAGACATGCCTCTTAATCTTCGTAGAGAATTATTGGCAGTCAAATTTCTCACAAAGCGGATAAATATTAATACACACCCCATCATGCGTAAACTATCATCCTTGCTATCTCTATGTCAATCCACTAGATTCTGGGCCAAAAAACCATATCCTCACTTATGCTTAGCATATTTAAAGCTCCGTGATAGAATAACCGATTCTCCTAACTATTCTTGCCTGCCATACTACCAAACTCCCTTTAAGGTTAATTTCATTATTCCCAATATAATTGAAAATATTGGCATCAACAAATCGACTCAATTACCCCCCCACACCATTAACAAAATCTTCAATAACATAGTAAATTCTAAATGGCCGTCACATCTTAAAATTTATACTGATGGGTCAAAAATGTATCCAAATGGACCATGTGGCTCCGCAGTGTACATTCCTTCCTTAAATACTGAACTTCTCTTTAAGCTTCCCCCTGGGTCATCTGTCTATTCAGCGGAGTGTTTGGCGATAAGAGAAGCATTAAAACTTCTAGACTCTCTTCGCCATTCAAAAATTCTGATCCTTTCTGATTGCTTAAGTTCCCTCAAATCCTTATCCAACGATCTCTCTAAATTACCAGACAACGAACTACTTTGCTCTATCAGATATCTCATGTGTAGTCTTATAGAAAAAGACTATGAAATTATACTAGCATGGATCCCTTCCCACGTAGGTATAAATGGGAACGAGATCGCGGATAAATTAGCAAAACAAGCCTCCAGTTCTGATGCCTCTTATTTTAACAATTCCCTTTCCATCCAAGACACAATTCGTTCTCATTGTAACATTGCCAAAAATAAATGGCAAGACCTGTGGAAAATAACTTCTGAAACCAAAGGAACATACTACTATAATATCCAATTAAACATTCCATCTTTTCCATGGTTTCATAAAAAAAAAATGTCCAAAAGAGAGATCTCTAATATCTCGAGAATGAGATTGGGTCATTGCTCAATTGCCTCTCACCTTTATAAAATAAATATAAAAGAAAACCCTTCTTGTGCATGCGGGGCAGAATTGGAATCACTCGATCACGTGTTCTTTGAATGCCCGATGCACTACGAATATGACATCTATCCCAACTTAAAAGTCCCTCTACCAGTCAACATGTCGCATCTCTTATCACTAAACTCTCTTGCTATTTATTCCGCAATATCCAAATTTATCCTTATCAATTGTATTAATCTGTAAATCGTAACATTCAATAACTTATTTTTTATCTTTTCTTCCATTTGGCACAAATCACTCTTATAAGGGTGGGTTGCCTAATATTTAAAAAAAAAAAAAAAACTCTGGACGATACTGCCCGACTAGTTTAAGTGAACTGTACATTTTGAAGGAATTAATTGGTCGGTTTAGGATAGGACAAGAGAAATTTATCACCAGGAACTGAGATCAACTTACTCGGGTTCTAGGCGATGTACTGGATTACTACAAAACGAATCATTTTGAAAAAAAAAAGTTTGGATATTAAAAAAGAAAAATATTCCATAACTTTTTTATTCTGTATATTATATTCTTGTAGAAAAATAATAAACATACCCCGATTTTTAACATTTAACTTATATTTATAAAAAAAACTATAAGGCGTATAGCAATATATATTTTTTTAAATTAAAGAAGACAAAAATATCGGGAAAAATATGTCTTGACATTGCATTAATGATTTAGGTTTAGTAAATAAACCAAAAAAGATTTTTATTACGCAATGGCGCTGAATGGAACATATGTGTTTTTTAGGTTTCTTTACTAAACCTGAAGCATTAATGCAACATCAACATTTAATTTAAAATCTACACCTTAAAATATAAGATAGTAAAAATATAAGATAAAAATCGGGTTATGCTATTATTTTTCTACAAGAATTTATACACAACAATATCGACAAAATAAGGAGTATTTTTATTTATTAATTTCCAAACTATCTAAGTTATTTTTTTAAAGACGATTTGATAAGTAATAATGATGGTAGGTATATCAAATTGAAAAATAGGTACGTTGGCAGCAGTCGCCCTCTCAAGTGCATATCTCACAGGAATAAGTTACCTATGTACATTAAAAGGTCAGGACTGAAATCGCATTGTGTTTAACAAACTTACTGGCCTTCAAATCTCAGTTATAACAATTAACGTATTATGATGGTAATTTTTTTTAATGTTGGTATATTTTCCGTGTTTTTAACGACTGTAAAAATATTTCAATAGTTGATAGAAACTGATTTGTCCTTCACTTTGAATATACTGTTCTTGTTGTGTTATTATTACCGCGAATGATTTCGAAATTATAAATAATGGATTATTTTGGATGTGTATAGTGGGACTGATATATAATTGCACGTGCCAGCAATTGAACTACTTCGTGTTTCGTGTTAAGCATATTAATACTAGTAGTCTACATTAAAAGCTGTGGATAATAAGTGAAAAAAAAAACAAGTATTTATATAGGTACCTACACAAAATTGAAAGCTATAGCAAACAACTGTTCAATTACTAAAGGACGAAAAGAAACAGAAAATTGATTTAATATTACTACCTAATTGACTTCAAAAAAATCAAAATTATATTAGCATTAGCCCTTTTTACATCAAGCAATATTTCATACTACACTAGAACGTATACTTGCACCTCTGTATCACTTCAACCTACCACTAGACCATATAAAAATTAACTAACACTATGACGAATAAAAATAATAGAACTGATTTATATAACGCTACTCTGGGACAGGCATAGCCTAGTAAAATAGAAATAAAAATATGTATTCACTTATGATTTAAACTTTAACTTTTAACTTAATTATAATTTACGTGTATAGTACGACATATAAACCAGCAAATTCGACAACATATTACTTAAAGTCTTACTTAAAATATTCTAGTTAGACGGGCATGTTGCCGAGTTCGCGATATTGTCCGCGACGTTCTTTATTGACTGTCGTTACATTGCACTCGCGTAGGCACCTGCCAATGCAGTGACATTCTGCCGTGTCAGAGTGTCATTGTATTGGTAGATTCAGACGTTGCGTCTGAATCGTTGTGACAATTTAATTTAGGTAATGACAATGACGTACATATTTTATAGAAATTGATCTTTGATAAATTGCTTATTTTTATCCTTTAAAATATGCTGGGCTAAAATCTATTTTTTTTGTCTCAGTTCAATTATTCCTTCTTTTTTTTTGTTTTATCTTTTTAGGTAGTTCAACTTTTGTTTTCTTTTTGTTTTCCTACATATATGTATATGTGTATTTTAAACTTTCCTTTTAACTGTGCAAAGTAATGTCTTTTTTATAATTTGAATGGTCAGGAGACGTTGATTGTACCTTACCTAACTATGCACAATAGCCATGCGGGAGATACCTGTTATTGGAGCACTGGAGATTCTATTTTTTTGTTTCATGTTTTTTTTTGTTTGTGTTGTTCAGTGTTCCGTTGGTGTCTCTGTATATTAAATAAATAAATAAATAATCTTATACATTTTATTTACTAATTTATCAAGTTATATTGTACATACTTCTGATATTATTATACTTTTTTTTTTTAAAGGATTTTTAATAAATAAATAAAATAAAATGAAGATCACCTTTATTATTGTCGGCCTTCGTGGCCCAAACTCTTGACTCAAATGTCCCGTGTTCGATTCCTGATGGAGACGTAGTTTTAAATTGTTTTCAGTCTGGATTAGTGAGACGGTTTATGTCATACTGAATACTGAAGTAAAAATTAATATCAAGTATTTTACGTTGTGTTTTTGATAACATTTTTCGTCACACACAGATATTTTACTGTAACTTAATCGTTTCCTATATAATTGAGAAGCACTGTCCGATATACTTCAAAATCTTATTAAAAATTATTAAAAAAAAATGAAAATTTTAAAAGAATGTAAACTAAACGCCGTAAATAGCACAAAGTACACACCACACACATACAGATACATTGTGATGAAACTTTCAGAATACAATCTCAGCATGATACTAGTTAAAATAAATAATAATTGCGATTTCAAAACTCCCCAATATATTTTATGACAAATTTCATCTCAATAGAGACGTACATGGAATAATTTGGGCGAACCAGAAACTCAAGGCACCTACAGGGCTTATGACCTATCACCGGCTGGTTTACGTGATCACTTTATGCGCTTGCGCAGCGTTCACCAATTATGTCTTCCTATTGAGTTCCCTATCAATCCAATTTTAGAAAAATCAATATATTTTAATTTTGCAAATCTGTTGGTTTTGAATATAAGCTGATAAAACGCTTGTCTTTAATCGATAAAGTAGAATAAACACGCCGTACATAACACGTAAACATACAATCATAGTGTGAAGTATGTAAGAATTTGTGTGTGGGTGTGTATAAATAATTGTGTGTATATATGTATGAATATTTATATATGTGTATATTTGGAGCATTTTTTGTATTTATATTTATCTGCATATAAATAAAGTAGACCTTGTATTATAATACATAAGCAATAGGATCATGCTGAAAGTCAGCTGCTGGGGGGCTTGTCTTCCTGCAACATTGCTGAGCATGGTCCTTTTGTATGTACCTATATAATAATACATAAGCAATAGGATCATGCTGAAAGTCAGCTGCTGGGGGGCTTGTCTTCCTGCAACATTGCTGAGCATGGTCCTTTTGTATGTACCTATATAATAATACATAAGCAATAGGATCATGCTGAAAGTCAGCTGCTGGGGGGCTTGTCTTCCTGCAACATTGCTGAGCATGGTCCTTTTGTATGTACCTATATAATAATACATAAGCAATAGGATCATGCTGAAAGTCAGCTGCTGGGGGGCTTGTCTTCCTGCAACATTGCTGAGCATGGTCCTTTTGTATGTACCTATATAATAATACATAAGCAATAGGATCATGCTGAAAGTCAGCTGCTGGGGGGCTTGTCTTCCTGCAACATTGCTGAGCATGGTCCTTTTGTATGTACCTATATAATAATACATACGCAATAGGATCATGCTGAAAGTCAGCTGCTGGGGGGCTTGTCTTCCTGCAACATAGCTGAGCATGGTCCTTTTGTATGTACCTATATAATAATACATAAGCAATAGGATCATGCTGAAAGTCAGCTGCTGGGGGGCTTGTCTTCCTGCAACATTGCTGAGCATGGTCCTTTTGTATGTACCTATATAATAATACATAAGCAATAGGATCATGCTGAAAGTCAGCTGCTGGGGGGCTTGTCTTCCTGCAACATTGCTGAGCATGGTCCTTTTGTATGTACCTATATAATAATACATACGCAATAGGATCATGCTGAAAGTCAGCTGCTGGGGGGCTTGTCTTCCTGAAACATAGCTGAGCATGGTCCTTTTGTATGTACCTATATAATAATACATAAGCAATAGGATCATGCTGAAAGTCAGCCGCTGGGGGGCTTGTCTTCCTGCAACATTGCTGAGCATGGTCCTTTTGTATGTACCTATATAATAATACATACGCAATAGGATCATGCTGAAAGTCAGCTGCTGGGGGGCTTGTCTTCCTGCAACATTGCTGAGCATGGTCCTTTTGTATGTACCTATATAATAATACATAAGCAATAGGATCATGCTGAAAGTCAGCTGCTGGGGGGCTTGTCTTCCTGCAACATTGCTGAGCATGGTCCTTTTGTATGTACCTATATAATAATACATAAGCAATAGGATCATGCTGAAAGTCAGCTGCTGGGGGGCTTGTCTTCCTGCAACATTGCTGAGCATGGTCCTTTTGTATGTACCTATATAATAATACATAAGCAATAGGATCATGCTGAAAGTCAGCTGCTGGGGGGCTTGTCTTCCTGCAACATTGCTGAGCATGGTCCTTTTGTATGTACCTATATAATAATACATAAGCAATAGGATCATGCTGAAAGTCAGCTGCTGGGGGGCTTGTCTTCCTGCAACATTGCTGAGCATGGTCCTTTTGTATGTACCTATATAATAATACATAAGCAATAGGATCATGCTGAAAGTCAGCTGCTGGGGGGCTTGTCTTCCTGCAACATTGCTGAGCATGGTACTTTTGAGTCAGAAAGGTTGTTTTTCTGTATATTTGTTTATATATGTCTATGTTTTTGAATGTAAACTTTTTGTATGTAATTTTTTTAATTTTTTATTGTGATGAAACTTACTATGATACTTATTGATAATAAAAAATAACCTTTAAAATTGCGAAATCATAACACCCCTCTATATTCCCTTGGGGTAGTGAAGAGTAAAAAAATATAGCATCTTAATATTGTATTCATCATAATTGATACATCCTGATTGAACAGTCAGTGTCATTTGGAGCTGTGGTCCATTTTGCAGCATCACATCGGATGCGAGCACGTGACGTGACCCAATGAAGAACCGGTTAATGTAGCGTTTCCGTTTCTATCGTAACTCGTACCTACTTGTTATTACTTGTCCGTCCATTGCAAGTGTTTCACTATGTCTCGTACCGGTAAATCGATCAGCTGTGACTCACCTCTCGTATCTGTGTGTAACTTACCTATGTATATAAATTGGTTATATTGATATTTAGGTATATCCAATTGGCAGGGGCGTGCCTTGAATCTTCGGGCTAGGCAAACCCCGAAAGAAAATTGGGAAATGTCGAAAACACTGAAAAAAAAAGTTATGTTAAAATTAACCGAACTATAGTGACTACAAAACAGTTCGTTTAGTGCTACAAAATATTTTTTACCCTGAGCTAAACACTATAGTCATAAATAGATTAACTTTTATTACTGATAACAAAAGTTTGGCTAAAAACGCAGGTAGCCAGTTCGATCGTCACAATTATTTTTTTCAGTGAATTTAGTGTTTTTGGCATCGTTATTCATTTGAGTGGCCATGAAAATAGTTTAAAATCAAATGCCAAAATAATATTTACATTTGTGGCCCTGTCAAGCATCGTATCTACGTACATAGGTTCAATTTTTAATCTTGTTGTACCTATAGTAAAAATATTTTGTCTAGAATTTCTTGATATACCTATATAATAATAATAATAATAAGGACAATTTATAAAGCGCCGTTTAGTGACAACCGTGGTCACCTCAAGGGCGCTTTCAGTTTGCAAAAAAATAATTTAAAATTAGTCCTATAGCTAACACATTGAAAATGGTGAAACATTAAACTTTAAAAAATTCAATAAGTTAAAATTAAGTTAAAATTAGTCCATATATTTCATACTATTCATAGGCAAGCCAAGATTTTCGGCTTCTATGAGTAATTCCGCTACTGCTAACTGAAGCACATAATGTCATTTATCCCATAGCTGTCAAATTGTCATTTAAGTAATGCATTAAGTTGTATATAACATACGGATAAAATATGATATCGATTTATGTTTCATCGAAAATTAATGGCTTAAATGTCAAAAATTGTACTTAATACTTGCATTCGGGAGAATTTCAAGGTCAGAAAAACTCGCTGTGCAGAACGCACTATATAGTCGTTCCAGCAATAATACCAACTGTACCTGTGGCTTACCAATTGTGCCGACCGCCATGGCACAGTTGGTAAGCCATTTGGTTTTTGTGCGGGCATTCTGGGTTCGATCTAAATTGATTTCTCACGCAAATAATGCTTCTCTGGGCTGGAAACACTGGTTAGTTGGAAGAAATTGCCATGTGTCAATAAACTCGCCACTTGCTCAGGGTGCAAGGAAGTGTTTGTTATTATTATTAATAATGTATGCAAGTGAGACATGGACATGACAGAAGACACGTGAAAGTAAAATTAACGCACTGTCGAAATGAGGTCCCTAAGAAGAAAGTGTGACAAAACACTTATGATATGATAAGGAATGAGGATATTAGAAGAGAATACAAGAAAATGAAGATAAATGTTTTGCAATGGTTCGGACATGTAGAGAGAATGAAAGATGAACGCCTGATAAAGAAAGTTTACAATGAGATGTAGGGGCGGGGAGCGGCCGAGAATGAGTCGATACGATCATATATTATATGAGGTTTTATAAGGTTGGAACATAATATAACTTGTATGGTCATGTTTTATATGTGGGAACATAAAAGGAGAGCTTGTATGACGCGGTTCTCTCTACCTACCCCAAATAGGGAAAATACGTGACGGTATGCTATGCATTCGGGAGAAGTGTGCTGAAATGTATAAAAAGGTTTTATTTGACTCCGGATTACAGTGGTTAAACGTCAAAAAAGTGTTTATTTTCACTCCGGATAAGTGTGCTTAAATGCCCAAATAAAGGTCTTATTTTTCCTCAGGATAACTGGAATTAAATGTCAAAAAAATATTTATTATCACTCCGGATAACTGGGGTTAAAGGTCAAAATAGATATTATTGTCACACCGGATAAGTTGGCTCAAATGTAAAAAGAGGTTTTATTTCACTCCGGATTACAGGGGTTTAATGTCATAAAAGTGTTTATTTTCACTCCGGATAAGTGTGCTTAAATGCAAAAAAAAATGTTTTATTTTTCCTCCAGATAACTGGGGTTAAATATCAAAAAAATATTTATTTTCACTCCGGATAACTGGGGTTAAAGGTCAAAAAAGGTTTTATTTTCACACCGGATAAGTGGGCTAATGTCAAAAAGTAAACAATTGTTGGTTGGTCACAAGCAAGTTATTTTTAAAGTAGATTTGTTTTCGATAGAGGTTAATAGCATTGTGTGTTTGGTGGGAAATGGCGTAAATCAGGTAGATGGTCTTGTCTGGCATATAATATACCTATGTATACCTATAGTATATAATCGTATGTACATAGATAGGCTAATTGACTTAGGTGTTACGAAACCCATTGTGGATATTATTTAATATTTTTACACAGAGGAAACTGGTCTATTAAAATATTATACTAGATTCACTCTTAACGGACACCCGCACAATATTCACGCTTATTACTTATTTGTTTTTCACACTTTTATTTATTTTATCGATCTGTTGAGAACTAAATTCTCTTGAACAAATCGACATTTGGTTTATGGAGTTCTATCAAAATTGACCATTTCAAACATTGAAAATAATATAAACCAAATATCGCATTATATAATACCCCCTATTCAGTAACCATTGTAACTAAAATAGGAACGTTCTAAAATTGTAGATTTTAGATTTACGGTCTTATTTCAGCGTTATAAAATATCAACTTGGACTAAATGGAATAGGAACCTACCTATTTTAGCCGGAACGTTCTTAAAAAGTTACTGAATTAGACGTATTTTGAATAATTATGAAAATTTCATAATTTTCATAATACCTGATTCAGTAACTTTTTAAGAACGTTCCGGCCAAAATAGTTACGTTCCTATTCCTTTTAGTCCAAGTTTATATTTTATAACGTTGAAATAAGACCGTAAATCTAAAATCTACAATTTTAGAACGTTCCTATTTTAGTTACAATAGTTACTGAATAGGGGGTATTATACTAGTAAAACCCGGCAGACGTTGTCCTGCCTGTTTAATTATTTACCTCCAAATATATAAAAATGGTTGATCGGTATGTTTCCTTTTTATTATTTAACATTCTTTTCTAGATTCTCCTCATTATAATTCCGTCTTTTTATTCCCTTCCATCCCTACAGTCCCTTCATTCCCTTCTGTCCCTATTCATTCATTCATCATTTTATTTACTTGTGCTAACAAAAAACTTTTATACCATTATACCATTTTTATGTAATATACCTTTTTTTATATATGGATATATAGATTTTTTTCTAAATATTTATTGATTTATGTATTTATTCATTTATTTGCTTATTCGATCATTGATTTATTAATTAATTTATATGTTTTTTTTATTTAAATAATCATTATTTATTTATTAGAATAAATAAATATTTAAATTATTATGCATTATCCTTCTCCTGTGAGAGCTGAACAAATTCCCAAAGTTTCATCGCAATCGGATAGTTGGTTTGGGAGTCCATCGCAAACATACAAACAAACCAACAAACAAAAAAATATGCGTACATCAATTTTTATATATATCGATATAATTTGGTATCAGCGATAAGACACACACAACAGACAGATTCAAATATTTAGACACATACATTTTTAGGATTATTAAATTTTCCTGTGTGCTAGGAACGCGTAAAAGTTATGCAAAGGTAGAATTTGTTAATTAATGTGAGTATATATTAATAAATCAACTGTAGAATGATTAAACAACTAGGAAATATATTTATAAATGGCGGATGTTAATACGTAGGCAATTAATTATAAAACTATGATATTTATCGAATAATACGAATAAGATGACGCTTCTGGAAAGATCGCGTCGTGAAGATAGCAGCAGACGAGTATCCTGTAGGTAGCAGATCCCCCGATAGACCACTCAAACGATGAGGCGATGTATGTGTCAAGATAGAAGAATGCGGTGTTCGGCTCTCACTGCCTACCCCTTGAGGAAGATTGAAGTGGAAATTAAAAAATACACTTGTCTATAGAGACACATACAATATCAATTTGTAGTTGATCTATCAATTTTCCCTTACAGAAGCTATTTCACTTCTGTTATATACATTTTTCATACAAATATGAAATTTATTTCGCATTGATATGGCAAACCATAGATTTTTTTCATTAAATTTTGATAATCCTTGAATGCATTTTTGATGAATGTATTTTTGTTGTATCGAAATTTCAAACAGTATACAAAAAACTCGATTTTCCAGACCGTGAGAGCATTTTGAAAATTTGGACAGATGAAATCATAGAGAAGAAATTAACGGATATCTATAGAAAACTAATCAGCTTTAGGTCTATGCACTTTACACATATGATGTAAATATGAAGTCGATCGGACTTATAGTTTGGGCTGTAGAGAGGACACAAAAAAATAATTCCGTACGCCGAACGCCGTACGCCATACATACAAACACATCACGACGAAACTCACTGTGTGCACAATCTACATGATACCCGTTGAGATATTGATGTAAAAATACGCTTAAAAATTGTGAAATCATGACTCTCCACTATTCCATAGTGTGGAGAGTAAAAAACACACAAAAAAGTAAAAACGAATCGTTTTTTTATAAATAAATTAATGTTTTTGCCGTACATTTTTCAATACGACTCGTTTTCAGGAACACTATGTATTAACCTAACCTACTACAGATTAAGGAAATATACAAAGCTAACTTAAACTACGACTTTATGTCAGGGGATTCGCGCACAAAATGAGGTGGAACAACACATGTTTAAATATAAATCGGATATTAATGAAACATTCATATAGCAGTAAAAGTATTTGCTTTTCGGAATATAAATCCCTTTTTGACAACATCTACTTTTTGATATTAGTGTTGAGTACTGTTTCAATTTTCATTCTGAACCATTCCGAAAATATTCAAATACGTTATATTGATTGCCACCAAATTTGGTGGGGGGGGGGGGGGTGTACCAAGAAAATATGTTTTTGTCATATCTGTGGCATATAAAATTTAATTTAATTTATTTTTAACGACCATAAATAACTCGCTGTATCGTCATGTATATTTTCCAATTAAAGTATTATTTTTTATCAATTATTTATCCTTCAAAGTTATTAGTGTTTGTTTTTAAATGAAGTACTTATCTATCTTAAATGTTAAAAAAAAACAACAATTTGGTATTTAGCCTTGTATAGTTTTACATTGTTACTGATAACCTAAAATATAACGCTAAAGGAGCGAATACACGGCACAGACCTGGGACTTCAGAGATCTGTGTAAATCTCTCATGTATTAAAAATAAGTATTAAAATAAATCATGTGAAACAAATTAAACAAATAATGTGAAATACAGATTTCATGGAGTAGAATATTATTTTATTTATTAAGTTTACAATAACATATACAAAATATAAAACAAACAAACTATATAGAAAAGATTCACAGTAAGACAAAACATATTTACCCTTTACTAGAGTGCAAGCACTCGTGTGTAAAGGAGACAATTTAATACAGAATACACAAAATATTATACATACATAATTATTATCTATACAAAAAGAAGTTAATATAATTTACATATCAGTCAAATAATAAGTTTGATTTATTCTTTATTTTTTTTTTAAAATCATTATGTTCAATTGCCAGTCTCAAATCTGTTTCAAGTTGGTTGAACCACACCACCCCATTGTACGTGTAGTAGTGCTGTGTTGTGTATGTATGTGTTAATGGGGTACACAGTTAACCCACTAAATTATGTCTAACTCACTCGCCACACGTACAAAGGCATCTATTATCTTTCTGAATATTTAATACTTATTTTTATACGCACACATTGGATCCAATGATAAATTTTATGACAAACTTTATTCATCTCAATAGAGAAGAAGTAGGAATATCATAGAAGAATCAGAAACTCAAGGCACCTACAGGGCTAACGACCTGTCATCGGCTGGTTTACGCGTTCATCACTTTATGCGCTTGCGCAACGTTCACCAATTATGCCTTCTCATTGAGTTCAATCTATTGAAAGATCACCTTTTCTATACACCATATTGCAGAACAAATTACGCTCAAAATAATTATATAAACAGACGTTTAAACTATTACAACAGTCTTGAACCCCAACCGGATATATTTAACTCAACGCAGACATCGATGAAACGTCAATTACGCGCAGTTATTGGTAATATTACTGGTTAAAAATAAAACCTATATTCCTTAAATCTTCATCCCATCCTTATCAACGCTTTGCTATATCAATTACTCTTCCATTTCCCTCGCATACACTCACCATCATACAATAACTCAGCTAACCAAAATTTTGGAGTGGGGTGTAGGAAGTCAAAATTTTTTGTATTATATATTTTTGATAAGAAAAAATTGTTGATGAAAAAAAAATATTTTTCAAATATTTCGATAACTGCGCCACCTATCGGGTCCAAACTTTCAATCTTTCAATCCAGAACCAACCGTACAAATGTAGAAAATTTCATTGAAATCGGTTGGGCGGTTTCGGAGATTAGCGTGTGCGAACATAGTGACACGAGATTTTATGTATCAATATAATGGAGACTGTAGTGTAGACATAAGTCTCTTGCTGTTTCGTTCTACCTCTAAATCGTCTGCCACAAATTACCATTTCGACTTGTGATTACTCTGTCTAGTTAAGGTGACATCCTGGTATCAGTCATCCAGTCAGGTACTTACTTACATCCGGTCCCTCGAGTGCATTTCCATGTCTTATCGTCACAAAGTATGCCTGGCTCATCCATTGTACGATACATACATTCACATAATTGGGAAGCTATTCAAGACCATTGTTATAATACAGTAATTGACTAAATGGGCAGACATTGCATTGGATCTTTAGTCTCAGTAGACAGTATACAATGGGCTCTTATATTTGATTTATATTTAGATTTTTTTTAGAATTTTAGTCATTCATTGAAAAGTACGACACATTCTTTAAATACGTAAATATTTTTGTTTTTTTATTTTATTTTTTACCCTTCACTACCCCAAGGTGATATAGTGGGGAGTTAGCATCATGCTGAGATTGTATTCTGAAAGTTTCATCTCAATGTACCTGGGTGTGTGGAAAGTGTACTATGAACTATGTACGGCTTGTTTATTATACTTTATCGATCATAGACTAAAGTACTCATTCGATTCTTTTCAAATTTTACAAATTTGAGAATCTAATACTCGCTTTGACCCCATTAGATTTTGAAGGATATCTGATCAGTGTTTCTCATTTTTTTTAACTGTCAAATATTTGAAAGTGACACTACGCTCGGGAAACTTAAAATATGATATTTTTATTTCCAAATTGCTAAAAAGGTAAATCTCTCTCTCCTCCATAGCTTTTATCCCACATGGCGGTGGTGTCAGCTCTCCTTACTGTGCCCATCCACTTCGCTCTATCCTGAGCATCGTCCTCATGACATTACATTCGGGTAGCTAAAGAGGCAACAATAACATCTCGCAAAGTTCAGCAATGAGGTTCGCCATGCATTCTGAATGTGGTGTCTTTAAGGTGAGACGAGACTAGTGTATGGGTATACACGCACGTTTAGTGCTTTCTTTAATAAGGTAATGCACACCCGCACACCGGTTGCAGGTCACACCACATGTGGAATATGCCGTGATAGTGACTACAAAACAATTCGTTTTTTGCTTCTAAATATTTTGTGCGCTTAACCAAACAGTAGTCATAAATGGATTAACTTTTATTAATGATAACAAAGGTTTGGCTAAAAACGCAGGTAGCCAGTTCGGTGGTCACAATTTTTTTTTCAGTGTGGGGCAAGTCTGGGGCAAGTCTGGGGCAAGTCTGGTCCAACCGGCGAAGTCAAAACCCTCGTGATTACCCATATCATGGATATAATTGTCATATGGAGTTCTATGACATCTAATAAAGATATTATAGAACTCCATATGATAATTATATCCATGATAAGGGTAATCGCGACGGTTTTGATTTCGCCGGTCGGACCAGATTTGCCACTCTGTATGTCTAATTGGGTAAGTCAAGTGAGAATTTTGTGTAAATACTAACGCTTAGAACATAATATTACATAATTTATGTACTCAACCTAATTTTTAAAACACATCAGCTGCAAATATTTCAGTTTTTCCAGCTGCAACCATTCTTCAAAGATCAATATATAAAGATATTGACGGACAAATCACACATGAATTTCGTCTATTACCAAACTCTCCGCTTTGCCATTATTGTTTGATGTTTGTATATTATCGTATGTTGCAGTCAATACTTTGGTGTTGCCAGACAGTACATCAAATACGTTTTCTCTTTGCTTTTCTTCGACGAGTTTATTTGGCTCCGACCTTAGTTTGTTTGTTTACTTGTAACTCTGGCTCCAGGTCCGGTTCTAAGAGAAAAACTGATCTTGAAAAAAAAAACATTTTTCCAATCTTGTTTAGATCTGTTCTGCACTGAGAAACGTCTTTATACTTTTTTTAAGAACCAAAAGTCTGTCTAATAAATTGAATAATAAATTATGTACTTCTTCTTCTTATATAATAATAACATTTTTTTTTTATTTTCTGAAAAATAAATTTAACATAATATGCAGACTAAGCGCACAATGGCGTTCTCATTGTTATATGGCAATATCTTCCAACCAACCATATCCATTTGATTAGATTTATTTTTTTTATCGAAAGTTATTGATGGAATTCCATTAAAATTTCTTAAAAATTTTAATAAACATTAAAAAAAACCTTTATAACTTAATTCCACTGTTTATAGGAACTTAAACAGTGGTATTAAGTTATAAAAGTTTTTTATTGTTTTTTTAATGGTTATTAAAAATTTTAAGAAATATAAGTGAGAATGTAAATGAGGCAAAACAGGTATGTCAAGATAGAAGAGTCTGGCGTTCGGTTCTCTCTGCCTACCCCAAATAGGGAAACGGCGTGATGGTATGTATGTATGTATGTAAGTGAGGTAAATAATGTGTATGAGATGTACCGATTTATTTATCTGAATAAAATTATATAAATATATAAACAAACAACAATAAAAATAAAAAAAAAACAAGAAGGGAAATGTGAGAAGGGGAGAAGCGAGGAGGAGAAAGAAGAGGAGAGGACACAGACAATACATGATAAGGAGACAAATTGTGAAAGTGTTATATGTAAGGAAATGACGTTTCAGATTTCTTTTGAAAGCGTTAATGATACTCGAAGTTGCGATGGGATGTGATTCTAAAGTCGAACTGCTTGTACGGAGAAATATGAGGTGAAAAATGAAGTATTGTGTACTGGGATACTGAACGTTCTTTCAGTATTTGAACGAAGAAGCGAAAGTGAATGCGTCTGAGAGAAATTGGAATTGATTTCGTAGATAAACTGGAACAATATATTACTTATTGACGTATTACCTCATCTTTCACGCAACATCTAACCTTAGTCCTCTCTCTGATCTATTCGTTACGCTTACTATCTCGTGTTTAGCATACTCCTCTCCATTGCTCGTAGTGTTATTCGGAGTTTTTGTACTATACGTTTTTTCATACTCACGGTTTCAAAAGCATATGCCAGTAATTTGTTGAAATACGCAACAGAATCGAATCCCTCCTAAACTTTTAGCTCGATATAGTAACTCTAGAAATGTTGGGCCGATCTTAGGTAAGTACTTACGATGACGATTACGAAGTAAGCCACGATGTGTTTTGTATCTGGTGTTTTCTAGTATGCAGTTCTGGTGTTACGCAAGGCTCATACTTGTGCCCTGCGTTTATCATTATATGTAGGTAATTATACTGGTGATGTTGTTGTTCTAGTTGCGGCAGCACAGCCAACTATTACTTGGCCATCTGCATTTAGCGTGGCACGCACATAAATTAGGTTTAATTGTAGTTAATAACTACGATTGCCTTTTGGAATTCGAAACCAACAAGTCTTACCGACATGTACCAACATCACATTAAAAAATTATCATCTCACATGACGTCTCAGAAATGTTGTATATTATTTATGAAGTTTGTCGTTGGGCAATTTTTGGTCAAACTATGACAGAATGAAAACATTGAAATTCTGAACTGTTCTCGTTACTCCAGACAATGTTGAATTCTAACAATTTCTAACTATGTTTTATAAATTCAGCCCTTAGTCTCATTTTTTTATAAATGGTATCGGACTCATGAAAACCATCACGTCCATCACCAGATTGCGAAAAAATGAAGCGGAACAGAATCAATATATTATTTTTTTGGTACATCGGAACACATTTTTTTTAATAGCTCCAGTTATCTTATAATTGATATTCATAAAAGTCCGAGTCACCTCAATACCTATTTTCTAACCAGACGGCCAAGAAAGATATAAAATAAGTCACTTCAATCCTTTTTTCCAACCAGACTGGCAAGATGTAATAAGTTACTTCAATCTTTTTTTCCATTCAGACTATCATGGAAGATATTTAATTAGTCTCCTTAAGTATGTGGTTTTCCAACCAAAGTGTCCAGAATTATCTGATAAAATTAGTCATTTTATTTATTTTTAGACTATCAAGAGATATCTAATGATGTGAGTCATTCAAATACTTGATTTTCCAACCATACTGTGGACAGATTTGATACATTGTCAAATCCAACTTCCACTTGAAGTACCCGATATAGAAATCTACGTTCGCAACTTGAGTTCATTTGCAGAAAATTCAAACAAGATGTCATAGTTAAATTTTCAATTGACGAAATAATACACCCAAAACTAACAAATATTCGCTGTTTTATTAAACTCAGAACCCTATTTGCTTTTACTCTGGACTAATGGCTCATTGGGACTCATAGTTTGCTGTCACCCTATATTGACTTTAAGGAGTGCCATCCTTTGTGTTGGCTCAGCAAGTAATGACAATGTAAATTAAACACCTGGGTCTGAACTTAAGGCATTGTTCTCTACGTGAATGTACCTGCTCGATGTCTAGTAATACAGATATCCTAATCCATTATTCTTTATGTCAAAATAGTGTCACGCAAAGAATTATGAATATCAGCATCATAGACAACAAAAACTAGGGACTCGGAACACATTGATTTATGTGGCATCAAAATATTTGGAAAAACCACAAATATTTCTGTAACTGAATTGTTTACCTTGTATTTAAAAATATTTATTGTAAATTTTACTACGGGTATCGAATCAGAGTAGTTTACAACTTAAGGACCAGACTGCGCCGATACAATAAAAAGAATATGATGTAGGAAGATGGAAGTTGGGGGGAGGTTAATAGGGGTTCATCTTGTAAAGAGTGGATTTGATCGGCAGAAAGACTATTTTGATGAAAAAATATTTAATAACGCACTGAAAGAAATATTATAGCACTAAATCATATGTAAGTCCAGAAAATCAAAACATTTCCTATCGAGTGACAAACGCATACAATGACATATTAAAAAAAATCTTTTAGAAACAATTTTTTGGAATAAATATAAAGTACCTACTTTCATTTCATTTTAGCTCTTATAGAAACAAAGTTGCAGTAGCAGATTTTTATAAACTGTATAGTGGTCACCAAAGAAATGGCTTTGCATGTCAAATCTATCCCCAAGAGAATCTCAGTTAACATCACTTATCGGAAGGAGCTAACTTCAATATCTCTATAGACTGTTTAGTGGTCACCGAACAAATGGTTTTGGATGGCAAATCTAGCCCCAAGGGAATCTCAGTTAACGTCACTTATCGGAAGGAGCTTACTTCAATATCTCTATACATAGACAGTTTAGTGGTCACCGAACAAGTGGCTTTGGGTGACATATGTAACCCCAGGGAATCTCAGTTAACCCCTCTTATCAGAAGGAGATAACTTCAATTGTTTAAGAACTTACTTTTATCTATACTGCATATGCTACAAAAGCTCTTTTAAGTTTTTTTTATCGAAGAAACACTTATTGTAATTCGACAAATTCATTCTTTTAATCCAACATGTAGATAGATTTCATTGATTTTATTTTCATACAGTCGACCCTGTCAGTAATTGACACAATGTAAACAGACACATGCTGCCAACCACAGGCACTTAATGACGGACGATAATTACCTTTGACACGGGACCTTGAGTTTCATCGGTAGCCGCCATGACAGTCGGAGCTAATACAACATACCTGGTATCCAACATAATTATAATGACAATGGCGAGGAAGTAACGTGACGCTGTGCCAAAAAGTGTTAACAGAACCTAATTTAAAGGCTGTTTCTTGTTAGTTTTCAAGGAGATCAATGCCACGAACGTGATGATCAGACGGCTAGAGTTTGAAACCGTTTGATGAAAAGTTTGTTTAAGAATTAAGAGAAATAACATTTGAATTTTTCAATCAAATTTAATGTTTTTTTTTTCCTTTTGCATTTGAAATTCTGAGATAGATCGCTGATTATGTCATTATTTGAGACTGAGTAGTTTGCCAATTGAATCACCGAATTATCTTTCATATTAAGATCCCAAAATCTGTGTATAGCATTGTAATTTTGAACAATATGGTGGTTTTTTAAAAATTGTAACGAATTAGTGTATACACAATAGATAGCATTGGTCTGTGGTTCCGCTTCGAGTCGGTTCAAAAATAGTCATGATAATTTTGTCGTGACATTCAAATTTGGCATTTTTTGCAGTCAATTATTCTTACATCATAAATATTCACGATTCTTTGAGCATAAGTGTAGCAGCTTAACCTGTTGAAATATTATTATTAGTTTTTTCAAAGAGAATATGTACCAGGTTTTATATAACTTACACAATGGTGTCGATTTTTAGACCACTATATTACGATCAAATACATAACGTGCCCAAAAGTGCCCATTCATAAAAGCCAACACTAAACTCTCTTTCGCTAATTCATAATAATGTATTTTTTACAACGGAGTTATGATAAAAGTAAATGGATAACTCGGGGATAGGAATATATGAGTTGACCAAAGGGGCAAGTCCCGTCAAACGTAGAATTTGAAACCCTCACGATTACCCATATCAAGGATATTATAATTTTCATATGCAATTCTATAATATATTAAGATATCATAGAAATCCATATGATAATCATATGCATGATATGGGTAATCAAAAGGGTTTTGATTTCATTGTTTGTCCAGACTCGTCCCCCTGATATGATAGTTTTCCTGTTTGCATTGAAAAAAAAAAACTCAAATCCGCCTCTGTTGGTGCCTGTGCCGAAAATTTTCCATACAAAATTGGAATACTTTGTGGAGTGACATGGTAGTGAGGAGTATAGCGTTGGTCACAACCCACCACCCACGTTTTATCATGTAGGGGACACCAGGATTACCTATTAGTATTCGAGTCCATTATACTCTTCCGTAGAAACGCACTACGTAGCGTTGGGGAAGGTTTGCAATCTGCTCAGGAAAATATAATGCATTCGGATCTATGCGACTGGTTTGGGAACTTACCGCTCCCTTTTCAGGCATAGTTTTTACTTACACGGTAAGCTTTAAAGAATACTATGGGATTGGGGGTTGGGGGGGGAGGTAATTTTGGGCAAGGTAAGGCAAGGCTGTACTTTAGTCTATAATCGATAAAGTATGTAGAATAAACACGACGTACATAGCACATAGTACACAGCACACATATACATTGTGATGATTTCAGAATACAATCTCAGCATGATACTAGTTAATAATCAGAATTCATAACTCCCAATATATCCCCTTGGGGTAGGGAGGAGTAAAAATTTAGAACAACGAATAATGTGGTTTATACAAAGTTATTAAAAACATACTTTAGAGGGTGACTGCTGCCAACGTACCTATTTTTTCAATTTGAGTTTGCGTCATTACTACAAAACGAATCATTTTGAAAAAAATAACCTAGTTAGTTAGTTAGTTTGGATATTAATAAAGAAAAGTATACCTTAACTTTTTAATTATGTGCTATTTTTAATTATTCTTGTAGGAAAATAATAAGCATACCCCGATTTTTGACATTTAACTTATATTTCTAAAAAACTATAAGGTATGGAGCAATATATATTTTTTATAAATTAAAGAAGATCCAAATAAACCAAAAAAACTTTTATTTCCTAATGGCGCTGAATGGAAAATAAATGTTTTTTTAGGTTTATTTACTAAACCTGAAGCATTATTGTAACGTTACATCATATTTTTCTAGATATTTTTGTCTTCTTTAATTAAAAAAAATGTTTACTACGCCTTATATTTAAACATGCTCCTATAGTTACCTTAAATCGAAAACACCCACCATCTCCTTGGCTGACTGATGACATTCGCAGATTGATGGCCAGGCGCGATAGGGCCAAAATCAAATGTAAGCGGAAGAATGAGCCTATCTATTGGGAAAACTACAGATCATTGAGGAATCTTTGTTCGGCTAAGTGTAGGTTTGCAAAAAGAGAATATTTTCGGCTAGCCCTGTCGTCTTCCTCACCCAAAGCTACTTGGAGCTTCCTAAGACAACATGGGATTGGTTCCGCCTCACAGCCCTTTAGTGTTGAGCAATTTGACCTGAATGTCATGAACAATCACTTTGCATTGAAACCGGTTGAAATTGATCCTGATTTAAAACGCGAAATGCTTGAGGCTATCTCCAACATTGCACCACTCAGCTCAGAACCCTTCAGCTTCTCTCCAGTAACTACATATGTCGTGCGTAAAATATTTTCTTCTATTGACTCCTCTGCAGTGGGATGTGATGGCATCAGTAAAAGAATGCTCTCGCCCATCCTTGAGCAAATTCTTCCTATCATCACTCACATTATCAATTTTTCCTTGTTAAATGGCTGTTTGCCAGTTCAGTGGAAGTCAGCCCATATTATTCCTCTACCCAAATGTAATACACCATCTACAGTTAAGGACTTTCGTCCTATTTCCATCCTCCCTACTTTGTCTAAGATAGTCGAAAAGGTGGCAAACTCTCAATTAACATCATATCTCAATGACCTTAACCTTCTCGATCCTTTGCAGTCTGGTTTTAAGAGGGGTCATAGTACTACCACTGCGTTGCTTAAGATCACTGAGGATGTGAGACTGGCCATGGAGGAGGGAAAACTCACTCTTCTTACCTTATTGGACTTCACCAACGCCTTCGGTAGTATTGATTTTGACTTGCTCCTCTCTAAACTGAGATCTCTTAATTTATCGGATATGTCTCTTCGATGGTTTAGTTCATATCTGCTGGGGAGAAAGCGGAAAATTGTTACTTCTGAGATTTCTTCAAATGAATTATCTCTGACTACTGGTGTTCCCCAGGGAGGAATCCTGTCTCCACTCTTATTTTCTATCTTCATCACAACAATGACTTGTGGCATCTCCTGTTCGTATCATTTGTATGCGGACGACCTTCAACTATATTCTCACTTTAAGTCTGAAAACATAACCTCATCAATTAACTCAATGAACCTGGATCTTCATCGGATTGGTCTGTGGTGCTCTCGGAATGGTCTGCTTGTGAATCCTACAAAGTCGCAGGCAATTATTTTGGGAAGCCATAGAATGATTTCTCACGTCGATATGACTTCTTTGCCCATGCTCATGCTTAATGGCTCAGCCATCTCTTTCTTCCAGTCTGTTAAGGACCTGGGAGTTTACCTTGACACTAGTCTATCCTGGTGGAAGCAGATTGGCGAGGTTAGCCGTAGGACGTTTGCCACTCTTCACTCTCTTAAGAGACTGCAGCGGTTTCTATCTACTGAGATAAAAACCCTGTTGATCCAGTCCTTGATTTTTCCTATTTTTGATTATGCTGACGTCTGCTATCTCGACATCAAATCTGAGTTCTTATCTAAATTAGACCGTCTGCAGAATGTCTGCATTAGATACATCTTCGGTCTGAAAAAGTTTGACCATGTATCGGAATTTCGTACAAAACTGGGCTGGTCTTCAATGGGCAAACGCAGGGATGTTCACACACTCTGTCTTCTCTATAAGATTTTGTATAGTGAGGTGGCACCAAAGTATCTCAGAGACAGGTTTCATTTTTCATCGGAGCATGGTCTTCCTCTGAGATCGGGTAATAACGGTCTTCTTGTGATTCCCTCCCACCGATCGGACTTCTACACTAATTCTTTTACTGTTCATAGTGCTAGGCTCTGGAATCAACTTCCCGTTGATACTCGAACCTTACCATCATTTTTCTCTTTCAAACAGCGGGTGAAACTCTGATGTCTCTCTTCCCTCCCTGCCTCATTTTCCTCCTTACCACTATCTCCGCCCCTTCCTTTTTTCCCCTTCCCATCCCCCCTAAATGCATATGTGTGTATATGTGTGTATGTATGTATGTGTGTGTATATGTATATATATATGTTCTGATATATATGTTCTTATATATTCTTATATTATTTTTATTTTCTAAGGTTGACTGGAAGATGTTAATTTTATTAACAAGTCCGCCTTTTGGCTTTTTTAATGTTTTAACTTGCTCTTGTTTGCACTTATTTTGTTATGTTATTTTAGCCAATAAAGAATTATTATTATTATTATTATTATTATATTTTATTTAAAATATAAGAAGCGTTAAAAATCGAGGTATGCCATTGTTTTTCTACAAGAATTTACACAGAACAGTATCAAAAAGTAAAGATATATTTTTCATTATTGATATCCAAACTATCTAAATTATTTTTTTCAAAACGATTGGATAAGAAATAATGATGGTATATCAAATTGAAAAATAGGTACGTTGGCAGCAGTCCCCCCCTTAAAATGAACCTTATAATTAAAAATTCGTTTTTTTTTTCTTTCAATATTTGAAACTGTCACCTAACTCTATAATGAACTAGAATTATGAAAAAAAATATATACATAATTTTCTTCTTCTTCTTTAAGTGCCCTGTTGGTTCCCCTCAAAGTCGGCGATCACTCCGACGAATTTCTCCCTGTCCTGGGGTGCTCGGAACAGCTCCTCCACACTCATAATTCTACATAATTTTATGTTCTAATTTTTTTTTCGCAAACGCGACTCGTATTCACCGGTATCGATCAATGCCGAGCATCGTCAGAATGGAAATCGTCACCATTCCGAAAAATTATATAGTAGGTAAACATATGTTACATATTCTAGTTAATTCGATATTTGTTAAAATAAATAAATAAACAAAAAAATCAAAATTTCAATTTTTTCAAATGATCTCTTTTGCATCTGTATTTTGATGACGCGATCAACGTTGTTCGTTGGCACATAGCACTCTTTAAAGGGTGAATTGCCTTAAACAAAAAAAAAAAAAAAACGTTGTTCGGGGTTGAGAGTTTGAGAGGAATCTGGAGACTAACTTACTATACAACATTATAGTCTTGTTTGAGTAGCGTCTAGTCCCAGCTCTTCTTTTCTGCATTATTAGGTTAGGTTTAAGTTTGTGTATAATAATAATAATAGCGACTCGCGTGAGCGAGTTGCTTTATAAATTGAATTATAAATTATTATAAATTAAATTTACATTTTTTATTTAATTTATCGCATTTAATATAAAATTTCACAGCTAATTTGACTCCATACTACGAGACCTCAACCAACCAGAGAGCCAACCGGAAACATAATGCGGAATGGTAAATGTGGATTGTAGACGCTAGTTCTTGTTTATTGGGACACTAGAGTCTACAATCTGAATCTACCCGTTTGCATTCTGTTTCCGGTTGGCTCTCTGATTAATTGAGATCTCGTAGTATTAAGTCAAATGAGCTGTGAAATTTTATATTAAATGCGAAAAATTAAAAGAATATTATATATTTAATTTATAATTCAATTTATAAAGTAACTCGCTCACGCGAGTCGCTATTATTATTATACACAAACTTAAACCTAACCTAAGAATGCAGAAAAGAAACTCAGGGGCTAGACGCTACTATTGGGACCTTGACGTTTAGCAGAGAGCAAAATGACAATAGAAATCATTGTCACCACGTAATTACAAAGTTTCCGCCTACCCATGAACGTATGTAAGTTGTATGTAACTGAATGTTATGTACAACGAAGAAACGTGTAGGTAGAATATGTTTTGTTAGTTGTAATTATCCAAAACTGAGTCAGATTACAAAGACTTTATTTGTTACAATAGATCGTTGGCCTAAATGCATGGAGAATTTGTCAAACGCTTATTACACTACCCTTCTTCATCACGGATGTGTGACAACTGCAATATTTACATTATTTTTTACATAAATATCAATAGTTCATTGAAGACCCATTTGAAATGCGGACCTTGTAGCCACGAAGAGCAAATTCAATTCTTTCAAGATTTTTTGTCGAAAATACGTTCACTCTTATCTTTACTGAACAGTGAACGGTGAGCCAGCTTTTCAGCGTTCTTCAGGGGTGACATCTGTGCCAGAACACCGTCACCTCATTTATAAGGACTGTTGCTATCATTGTTTACAAATAAACCAATCTCTCAATAAATTTTAGGTGATTAGTTTCTCATTATTCAAATATATAGAACTTTCAGAACTCAATAAGAAGGCATAATTGGTGAACGTTGCGCAAGCGCATAAAGTGATCACGCAAACTATCCGAAGACAGGTTGTAAGCCCTGTAGGTGCTCTTAGTTCATGGTTCTTCTATAATATTCCAACTTAAATTAAAGTTAAATTATTTCTGATTTAAATATTTTATCACGAAAACTTGATAATTCTGCAATGCCATTTTTTTATGTAATATGCTTTTTTTGCAATTTTAAAATAAAAATATCAATTTTTTTTAGTTTCCTGAGTTTGAGGTCACTTTGAAATATTTGACAGTAAAAAAATTGAGAAGCACTGATCAGATATCCTTCAAAATGTAATGGGGTCCAAACGAGCATTAGATATACAAATTTGCCAAAATTTGAAAAGAATCGAATGAGTACTTTAGTCTATAATTGATAAAGAAGAATTAGCTGTGAGGCACCGGCTAAGAATAGTGCTTCGACTCTTTTCTATTATTGTTTTCGAGTGTCCCGTAAGAGCCGGGTAATCGAAAATACAAAATACAACAGGCAACAATAACATCTCACATAGTACAGCAATGAGGTTCACCACCCATTCTGAATATAGTGCCTTTTTAGGTGAGACGAGACTGGTGTATGGGTATACACAGATATGTTATGCTCCCTTTTATAAGGCAAAGCACACCCGCACACCTTTCGCTGGTTACCCCACATTGTGGGATATGCCGTGATGGTATGAATG
Organism: Molanna angustata; assembly: GCA_963576475.1. NCBI lineage: Eukaryota > Metazoa > Arthropoda > Insecta > Trichoptera > Molannidae > Molanna > Molanna angustata. The sequence goes on from OY754972.1 coordinate 3,541,350, forward strand.
AATGAATGAAGGATAAAGAAGAATACACAGCACACACACACATATATACATTTTGATGAAACTTTCAGAATATAATCTCAGCATGATTCTAGTTGATTAACTGCAGTAAAAATATCCCTCAAAATTGCGAATTACAACTCCCCTCTACTCCCCCTAGTGGTAGTGAGAATTTAATATAAAAATTTACCCTATGTAGGAGGACTGACTGTCTCATAGAATAATGTCATCTTATGTGACGCACTGCTCACGTTACACGACAGACACACGTATCAATTGATTTAAAACGTCAGACATTTACGACGCTATAATAAAACAGTGTAATTACGTGATTTTATTTTTTAACTGCAATCACCTGTTCAGCTGTTAAATGGCTTCAAATTACTAACCTTTGATTGTCTGCCGATTATTCCTGGCCATATAATATATTAGACACTTTGAATAAGCGGGATCGCTTGAGTAACATCGAGTGATAAAAAAATAACACTTTTATATGGCAACATTTGTATTTATGATTTGTAATAATCGGGCTATAAAAATATTTATTTACCCATGACAAAAGAAATAAATTGTTTGCTATTGTTCTATGTATGATGCGCGATTTTTTTAATCTATAAAGCACACATCAATTTATAATAATAATAAACACCTGCACCCTGCACAAGTGGCGAGTCCTTCCAACTTACAAGTGTTTCCAGCCCAGAAAAGTATTATTTATCACTTGGTATATCCAAAATATTAAAATAAAACCAAAAAGACATTTGACGCGATCAAGTTGGCCATTTGACGCGATCAAGATGGACATTTGACGCTATCAAGAAGGTCATTTGACACGATCAAGATGATTTCACGCTATCAAGAATACTATGGGGGGGAGGGTGGATGGATAGAATTATTCAAACCAAGCTAAAAACTCAAAATTTTCTTCTGCACAGCCCACGTAATCTTTCAAGTTGTTTGCCGTGTGATTTTTACAATCTTACGGGACACCCGAAAATGATGATACTAGAAAAAAGTGGAATGACTATTCTAAGCCTACATGTTGCTGAGAGGCACTGGCTTAGAATAGTGATTCCAATTTATTTATTATCATCATTTTCGTGTGTCCCGTAATGGCAATGAAAATACAACAGGCAACAATAACATCTCACATATGTAGTTCAGAAATGCGATTCACCACCCATTCTGAATGTAGTGCCTTTTAAGGTGTGGGGATACAGGCACGTGTCGTACTACATGTTATAAGATAATGCACACCCGCACACCTTTCGCTGACTACGCCACATTATGGGATATGCCATGATGGTATGAATGAATGAATTAATGATTTTGACAATGCTCTCCATTGTTGCCCTAACGCCCTAAGGATCCAGACCAGCTCGTTTTCCAAAATTATTCAGTACGGTGTATTCGTATGATGTTTTGGTTTCAATTGTGTAGTAATATTATTTAAAACTTCATCATTATGGGATGGAGAAAAGAGGAAGTGTGTATGATGAGTTTGTGCTAAAAATAACCATGTCCATTCATCCGTCATTTTGGCAAGAGCACGTGTGTCTTTCTTGGAATATACAAGATCAACAACTCTTCTTGGTGTGGGAGACTTTACCAGCTGAGACTTCCTCAACAGATGCGAAATATGAGTGGATGATGAACTGTGCGTAAGAACGAGGGGACGAATTATTGTATTTACGAAGTATGATGTGAAACAATGGAAAAGGCTATGTAAAGAAAAGTGAATACAGAAAATGGACCTTACTCTTATCTCTCGATTATAATCCCAATTTCGAATCTACGCTTACAACCTACCTTAATACCTAATGGAGAATTAGGTCTTAGGAAGAGACTTGGATTATTCGCGTTATTTTTATCGGAAAAGGGGTGTAATTTTTGTAGAACAGCGATGTTATTGTTCGCGTTATTTTTTGAAAAAAAAGGTGGTATTTTCCAACTGTCGATTTGTTCAGGAGAACTTTGTTCTCTTAACATATCGACAATGTTTCAAGCCAGGATATGCGAGAATTGTATGCAGAGGTCTACTTTTTTCACGGCTTTTCCAACTTTGAAGTCAAAAAACACCAACTTAGAGGCTTCGCAGCATATATGTTCCATACACGGATTTACTCAGAATTCGGAGTAGAACATTTCGTGTGTCTGTGTGTGTGTGTGTCTGTGTGTGTGTGTGTGTGTGTGTGTGTGTGTGTGTGTGTGTGTGTGTGTGTGTGTGTGTGTGTGTGTCTGTGTGTGTGTGTGTGTCTGTGTGTGTGTGTCCGTCCCCCCCTTATAACTTTTGATCCGCTCAATTTACAGAGCCTAAAATTTCAGAATATATAAACAGTTACAGGCCTACAAAACTTTTATACTCGGAATTTTGAATTTTTGTTTCAGTCAGGGGTTATCAACTTTTTAATTTTTATTTTATTTTTCCATATATCTCAGAAACCATAAAAGCTAGAACGCTGAAAATTGGTACAAACATAGACAAATACAAAATCTCAAATAAGTTTTTTCAAAAAAATTCCAGGGTTTCTCAAATATTTTTTATTAAGAAAAGTATTTTTTTTATGATAAATTTATGAGTTTAACTGCCTATTTTTCCAAAACTTTTACAATTATCGAAAAAAGCCGAAACACCCCAACTAGATAATTTAATTTTCTATAAAAAATATTAGCATTGTAGTAGAAGATCTCAATTTTTTTTAACAATTTTTTTAAATTGAATTTAGTGACGACATTGCTTCATACATTTTGTATGGCAGTCGCCTATACACAATATGTAAGAAGACTTAATAGTTTGATACTTCATCTCCAAACATACATACATACCATCATGCTATTTTCATATTCTGGGTAGGAAAAAAGGACCTTCCTCCATACTATCCTATCTTGACATACATACCTACATATGTTGTATAGAAAACAAAATATCTGACAATATTCAATAATTTGTATTTATGGGTTTATAGTTTGGTACATATTCTTCAACTATACACACTATCGCTATCGACAGTTGGATCTCATGTGTTACATGCAACTAGTTGTAGAAATACGGTGTTAATATTCGCGTTATTTTTTGGAAAGGGGTACTATTTTTGTAGAAAAGCGGTTTTAGTATTCGCGTTATTTTTTTGGAAAAGGTGTGATATTATTTTAGAAAAGCGAAATGTAGTGTTATTTTTATGAAATCGGTGTTATTTTTTAATGAAAATCTTTGTTATTTTTCAGTAAAAGGGTGACATTTTTAAGAAAACGATGTTATTTTACAAAAAAATATGAATTATAAGAGAAGACAACACACAATTTATATTTGCAAGTTCTTTTCTCTCTATAAATATTAATATGCTTAATTTATTAAAAAGATACTATTTTTACGACATTTTCCATTCAAATTACATTTATATACATATGTAAAATAAACAATAAAATGGTTGTTCTTTTCTGTCTACCAACATTTATTTTTTTCACTATAGATATACAGTATAGATGCTTCAATAATTTTCATATAAGATTTTAAAAGTTACAACAAACAAATGGTTCTATGTCATCCCAAATCCTCAATTACACATACTAAATGTTCTACTCCGAATTTTGAGTTCACCCATGTACAACATATATACTGCGAAGCCTCTAAATTGGTGTTTTTTGAAGTCAAAGTCTCGCGGATATTGGCTTGAAAATTTGTCGATTTGTCAAGGGAAATTATCTTGAAAAAATCGACAGTTGGAAATATTGTATATAAATAAATGTAAATATTGGCAGTATGAATGTAAAAAATCTATGATGTGACGTGATATATTTTTTTAATGTATTCGCAACACATTACCCCCTATTCAGTAACTATTGTTACTAAAATAGGAACGTTCTAAAATTGTAGATTTTAGATTTACGGTCTTATTTTAGCGTTATAAAATATAAACTTGGACTAAATGGAATAGAAACTTACCTATATTGGCCGGAGCGTTCTTATAAAGTTACTGAATCAGACGTATTTTGAATAATTATGAAAATTATGAAATTTTCATCATATTCATAATTATTCAAAATACGTCTAATTCAGTAACTTTTTAAGAACGTTCCGGCCAATATAGGTACGTTCCTTTTTCATTTAGCCCAAGTTGATATTTTATAACGCTGAAATAAGACCGTAAATCTAAAATCTACAATTTTAGAACGTTCCTATTTTAGTTACAATAGTTACTGAATAGGGGGTATTATGTATAAATATTATTTTTTTCCACTTCTTCTCCATATAAGCTTTAACTATGTCAAATCTCATATTCTTCCGTGCAAGCAGTATACTTCGAATTGGTAATTATTAAAAACAATATTGTCCCTATATACTGCATAGCATATCAACCCTATTGAATAATAATTTGATGCATGTATTTAAAACGAAATTCATATTTTTTATTTTTATTTATTTATTATAAACAATACAATACAATACAATGTTGATTACATACTAGAGTTAGAAGTTACATATGTTTGTGTGTGTGTATGTGTGTGTGTGTGTGTGTGAGGGTGTGTGTGTGTGTGTGTGTGAGGGTGTGTTTGTATGTGTGTTTGTGTGTGTGAGGGTGTGTGTGTGTGTGTGTGTGTGTGTATGTGTGTGTGTGCGTGCGTGTGTGTGAGTGTGTGTGTGTATGTATTATTTAATGATAAGTGTTGTAAATGATAGAATACGATGAACACCTCACTAGGAAGTCCTGTGCCGAGGTGTTCATTACAACAGTTGTGTGACAGATAATACATTGTGTATATAGTTTTCGAATCAAATTATACATTAAATTGTTATTGAGAAAAAAATTGTGAAGCTTAATTATATTTGATTGGGTGTGATTATATTATTGATTTGTTCTGAACCGGTGCTGTTTATCCATGCTGTTATGTGTTTTTTGTATTTTTGTGACGATGTGTTATGTGGTAGCAGTTTTAATGAGGTTGGTAGGCTATTGTGTAGTTTGATGGCATAGTATTTAAAGTGTCTTTGTCCATGGGTAGTTTGCAACTTCGGGATATTTATTGTGTTGGTGATGGAAGATCTTGTTGTTCTTGGAGGTTGTGTATTGTGTATAGTGGGTATGTTATGTTTAAAATGGTACAGAAGTGCAGATCTTGCATATAGTTGACGAAGTGTCATTACTTCCAGAGTCTTGAAAATTTCTGTGGAGCTTGTTCTGTATGGCACATTCAATATGCTTTTTATTATTGATTTTTGTGCCTTGCTAACCGAGTTTAAATAATATAAGAATATTATTTAAACATGTTATTGTTATGATGTCACATCCTATTATGTTAGAGGCTAGTCAAACTAGTATCATTATGTTATCAATCATTTCATATCATTCATATTGTGTGGCAGGAGATTACTGTAACGGGATCCTTTTATAGGTATCATCTTTCTATTCTGTTATTCTATTATTATCATCAATGTGCTGCCACTGTCACCATCACCACATTCCCTCTCAATCTGTGTCATTAATAAAGTATTATACCTAGTTATTAAATTACCACGTATCTTCATACATACATACATACATACCATCACGCCGTATCCCTACTTGGGGTAGGCAGAGAGGACCGAAAGCCAGACACCTCTATCTTGACATACATGTTTTGCCTCATTTACATCCATGCATCGCGTCATACATGCTCTCCTATTATTCAGACTTCGTATATTACCATCTTTCAAAATCTCATTTATATGATCATGCCAACTCTTTCTCGGGCGGCCACGACCTCTCATTCCACTCTTTTCAGCCTTGTATACTTTCTTTGTCAGGCGCTCATCGTTCATTCTCTCCACATGTCCGAACCATCGTAGTGTATTTATTTTCATTCTACTCACAATATCTCTTTCAATCTTGCATTCTCGTCTGATGTCCACATTCCTTATCCTATCATAGATCGTTCTACCACACATTCGTCTTAGGGACCTCATTTTCACAGCGTTAATTTTACTTTCATGTATTTTCTGCCATGTCCATGTCTCACTTGCATACATTAATGTTGGTACGACTATTGCATTGTGCACAGAGAGCTTTGCTGGCCTTGTTTATTATTATTATCACGTAACTTCAAATTTTATAAATAACAGTTAAGATGTCAATATATTTTCAGGGTAGATACATTTTTACTCCTAACTACCCCAAAAGGATATTTATTTATATATTTATTCATACAAACATTGATGACATTACAATAATGATTGAATCTGCATTGCCCCACTAGGCAAAAAACCTGTGCCGGGGTCAATGCATCTCGAGACAGTGACACTGATGATGATACTTGATGCCAACATGAAACGTATATAAAAAGCAATAATATCACAACAACAATGGAAATAAATCATAATATAAAAAATTGTACTTATATTATTTTTTATAAGGCAGCCAGTCCCTATATAGGACTATTTATGCCATACTTATATGTACTTAGAACAAAATAAAGTATGGGGGCGAAAGTTATGAGTGAAAAATCTCCTCTGCATAGTGTCTGCCTGATACTAATGCTGTGTTTCTCGAACAAAGATTAAAGTAAAAGTATAGTTAAAATACTTCAATTTCATAAAATTGTTCAATAATTTTGATTGTTTCATTGAAATCTTATACCGTACCTAAACGATTCAATTTTGAACAATTTTATGAAATCAAAGTATTTTAACTATAGGTACTATTACCGATACTTTTGTTGAAACAACCCATTCTAAGAGACATTCCTTTATTTTAATTATCAAAGCATGACTATATTATATAGAAAGGAGCTATGAATTCGCAATTTTTGAGGCAATTTTATTGCAGATTATCAACTGCTATCATGCTGAAATTGCATTCTGAAACTTTCATCACTACGTTTCAGTGTGTGTGTGTGTATGTGCAAAACAAAATTATATAAAATAAAATAAAATAAAATAAAATAAAATAAAATAAAATAAAATAAAATAAAATAAAATAAAATAAAATAAAATAAAATAAAATAAAATAAAATAAAATAAAATAAAATAAAATAAAATAAAATAAAATAAAATAAAATAAAATAAAATAAAATAAAATAAAATAAAATAAAATAAAATAAAATAAAATAAAATAAAATAAAATAAAATAAAATAAAATAAAATAAAATAAAATAAAATAAAATAAAATAAAATAAAATAAAATAAAATAAAATAAAATAAAATAAAATAAAATAAAATAAAATAAAATAAAATAAAATAAAATAAAATAAAATAAAATAAAATAAAATAAAATAAAATAAAATAAAATAAAATAAAATAAAATAAAATAAAATAAAATAAAATAAAATAAAATAAAATAAAATAAAATAAAATAAAATAAAATAAAATAAAATAAATGAAATGAAATGAAATGAAATGAAATGAAATATTTTAAAATAACCCCAAGTTCTGGAAACGAAATTTGATATTTTTATTTTCAAATTGGTAAAAAGGCATACTTATCACATTTATAAAAGAGCATTGAAGAATTATCAATTTTTCATACCAAAATATTTAAATCATAGATAATTTCATGAAAATGATGAAATTGATGATGATGATGATTTCATGAAAATTTGAATACTTGGCAGTGAGGAGTTTATCGTTGGCCACAACCCACTCGTTTTTCCTCTGTTCTGCCACCACCCATCTAACGCCATAGTTTCAAATAGTTCTTTTGACGTCAGTAAAGTTATCTTCATTCTAATATCATTCATTGTATATATTTATCTTTGTTAAGATTACTCAGCAGTTGAGTTAAAAGGGGCTACTGTAATTTATTGAATTCATTTTCAGCTTTGCTTTGTCATAATATAATTTATTTAATAAAAAAAAAAATCCTACATTCCGGTTGGACATTGGCGTTACACCATTTTATATTCAAATACTTCGTTTTGTATTTTCATTGTTTATTTTATTTTATTTTATTTTATTTAACAGTTTGTCAACAGCTATATAAAAAAATTACAGATAAACATTTTACATTTATATGAAGCCAATTATAGACGAACATTATATAATTATATTATACACTGGTTAAGAGTAATAACAAAGTTTTTAATCAAGTTAATTGAAACCATCTCGTTACTGCAGACTCCACGCAGTACACACACAGTACCCACCTACGTGTATATAAATAAATAAATGTGAAATAGCCAAAGAATATTCACGCGGCTACACGCAGGTAAATACTATATAGGTATAGTTTTATGGCCCCAGTCAAATTTGTGTTATTTGAAATTAGCTAATTTGGTTGGGCGGGTGACCTATCTCCAGCAACGAGTGGCTTCAAATAAGTACAAAAAAAAATAATATATTTATACAGAAGAAAAATAGATAAAAGTTGTGTGCGTGTGTGTATAAGGGTGTGTGTATAATGTGTGTGCGTGTGTGAGTGTGTGAGTGTGTGTGTGTGTGTGTGTGTGTGTGTGAGAGAAGAGAGTTTTGTATATCGTATTGAAATTAAGGAGCCGGAGAGGTATTATGAAGAATTGCTATGATTTGTTGTTTAAAATTTGTTTTATTTAATATGAAAGGGTCGATTGAGCTAAAGTGGAGGTTATAAGCATGGTAACTTCATTATCATGGGGCATACTTTCTTCTTACTATGATGTTTTGTTTTATTTCGACTTTTTTACGTTCACCAAGTACAATAATTACCTTAATATATTCTTCACATTTGTAATCTAGATTTTATCAATGAATCATTTAAATTTATTTAATTATTATTAAATGTTTTTACTACTTACTAACCCAAGGGGATATAGTGGGGAGTTATGATTTCTCTTTTTTAAAGGCTATATTTGTATTGCAGATTATCAACTATGTAGTATCATGCTGAATTGTATTCTGAAAGTTTCATCACAATGTATCTGTGTGTGATGTGTGCTATGTACTGCGTGTTAATTTTACTTCATCGATTATAGAATAAAGTACTCATTCGATTCTATTCAAATTTTGCAAATTTGTATATCTAATACTCGCTTGGACCCCATTAGATTTTGAAGGATATCTGATCAGTGCTTCTCATTTTTTTTAACCGTCAGATATTTCAAAATGACCCCAAACCCAGGAAACTCATAATTTTAAAAAAATATTTGCAAATTGGTAAAAAGGCACATCAATTTCATAAAATGGCATTGAAGAAATATCAAGTTTTCATAATAGAATATTTATATTAAAAAATAATTAAACAAACTCATTTCATAAAATTGCTGAAAATTTTCTATACACACTTTGAATACTTTATAGAGTGACTTGTTAATGAGGAGTTTAGCGTTGGCCACAATCCACTCGTTTTTTTTATAAATTAAGTAGGTACTTCTTAGCTTCCTTACAAATTTCACAATTGTTCATTACCAGTGTAGAAAGTGTGCCTTTTTTTCAAAGAATCAATATGTCCTTAGAACAAGTACCACAGATACATCCTCATACATTCCCTAAACTTAGCATAAATATAATTAATAATAATTATTAATTAATAATAATTTTTAAAGTCTAGATCTAATCTTAATCAACCTCATGATTAGCCCTTTAGGTGTTATGCCAATGGCACATTTGTATGATACGTTGATACGTACTACTATAGTGATGTTCTTGAAATAGTCAGTACACTGCCTTATATGTAGATCCAACGTTTTTCCACATGTGGGTGTTATTGTTCAGTGAGAGCCAAATCTACCTATACGTACCAGAATATATATGTACAAACCAGTGGCGACTGGTAGATCGTATTTTTGATAATTTTTGGTAGTGCAATTTTTTCCTGAATTAATAATAAATTAATTGGTATTTAATCGATATGCTTTTACGTATGTCTACATAGATATATACGTCTACGTTGGTATATTATGGATAAAAATGAAATAATATACATATTCAAAATATTTTACCTATTTGTAAAGAAGTTCAATCCTGCGCTGTTTCTATTTGGCAAAAACTTCAATCACTCGTTTGTTATTGATCGATATCCACAATCTAATTGTGTTCTAATGTCAACAGTATCTAAGTTAGATAAATTTATTGTATTGCGTAAATGAATTTGTGAAGAAATAATTTATTTATTTATTAAATAAATAAATAAATGAGATAAACGAGCCAAATCATTAACACCTTTTATAATCCAAGTAGATATAGTCGCCATCGAATAGTTAACATGGAAAACAAAATAAACTATTTAATTTGTCACAACCACATAATCATGATGCCGTATCATAAAACTGCATTTTAAAAACACGAACAAAATTCTTAGTTCTAATTTTGCATTATTGTTTAATATTTAACATTGGTCTTGGAAGACCTCCACGATTTATTTTTAATTTATTTTCAAAAGAAGACTTATTACTTTTAATGTAAAACACATCTATTAATTCACTCGTTTTTAAATCTATAAGATATCTGAACTATACACAAATATTTATTGATTTAGATTATCTTGTAAAAAGCGATGATATACGATATAAACAATGTTTGTTTCAACTGACTAAAACCTGACAAATTATTCTAATTACGCATGCTCAATGCTCATGTATAGTGTTTACATTACGAAGAAAAAAGATAACACGGGAATATTCATGTTTCAATACTAATTGCGAACATATTAGAGAGAGCGAGATAGAGATATACATTCTAAGTACATCTAAGATATGATAATTTGGTGCAACGCACGAAATTTGTGAAAGGAATGCATTGCTAGTAAGTACAAGTATCTCTTTCTCATCTAATACGGGACTATCTCTGTCTGTTCATACATACGCTATACAATAGACAATTTTAACTCGGTGCGTTTTTGATATCGCACGCCGTACTAAATAATATTTGTATTGTGGTAGATTACATAATATTATATCGATCGCGAAGATATAAAGTATATGGACAGTGTTTACTAATTAATTATTATTTTTAGAAAAAATAACAGTAATAAAGTAAAGCGTAATATTATTTTAAAACATATTTAAATATTATTTTTTACAATATATCATTTAAACGAGTGGGTTGTGGCCAACACTAAACTCTCCACACCACAAATATTGACAATGAAATATTTTATTCATTCTAAATTTTACTACCAGGAATATAAATTTTCTAACGATAGTATATTTTCATGTTAAGATAGACAAACTATTAATGCCGTATAGTGAAGAATGCTTATGTTGTATGAAATATTTTAAAAAAAGCAGATAAATTTTGATTTAAAGAACGCGAGAGCATTTTCAAAATTTTGACACGTGATATCATATGAAGATTTTTTTGTTATTTATGGAAAGCTAATCAGTTCTATGTTCAAGCTCTTTACATTATAACATGAAATCAAATTACTGAACGTTTCCATACATAGAAATTTATCTAATTTCATTTTTATTCATACTAAATGTTACTATCAGGAATATAAATTTTCTTCCGATAGTATATTTTTATGTTAAGATAAACAAACTATTAATGCAGTATAGTGAAGAATGCTTATGTTGTATGAAATATTTTAAAAAAAGCAGATAAATTTTGTTTTAAAGAACGCGAGAGCATTTTCAAAATTTTGACACGTGATATTATATGAAGAATTTTTTTGTTATTTATGGAAAGCTAATCAGTTCTATGTTCAAGCTCTTTACATAATAACATGAAATCAAATTACTGAACGTTTCCATACATAGAAATTTATCTAATTACATTTTTATTCATACTAAATGTTACTATCAGGAATATAAATTTTCTTCCGATAGTATATTTTTATGTTAAGATAGACAAACTATTAATGCAGTATAGGGAAGAATGCTTATGTTGTATGAAATATTTTAAAAAAAGCAGATAAATTTTGTTCTAAATAACGCGAGAGCATTTTCCAAATTTTGACAGGTGATATCATATGAAGATTTTTTTTGTTATTTATGGAAAGCTATTCAGTTCTATGTTCAAGCTCTTTACATTATAACATGAAATCAAATTACTGAACTTTTCCATACATAGAAATTTATCTAATTACATTTTTATTCATACTAAATGTTACTATCAGGAATGTAAATTTTCTTCCGATAGTATATTTTTATGTTAAGATAAACAAACTATTAATGCAGTATAGTGAAGAATGCTTATGTTGTATGAAATATTTTAAAAAAAGCAGATAAATTTTGTTTTAAAGAACGCGAGAGCATTTTCCAAATTTTGACAGGTGATATCATATGAAGATTTTTTTTGTTGTTTATGGAAAGCTAATCAGTTCTATGTTCAAGCTTTTTACATTATAACATGAAATCAAATTACTGAACTTTTCCATACATAGAAATTTATCTAATTACATTTTTATTCATACTAAATGTTACTATCAGGAATGTAAATTTTCTTCCGATAGTATATTTTTATGTTAAGATAAACAAACTATTAATGCAGTATAGTGAAGAATGCTTATGTTGTATGAAATATTTTAAAAAAAGCAGATAAATTTTGTTCTAAAGAACGCGAGAGCATTTTCCAAATTTTGACAGGTGATATCATATGAAGATTTTTTTTGTTGTTTATGGAAAGCTAATCAGTTCTATGTTCAAGCTTTTTACATTATAACATGAAATCAAATTACTGAACTTTTCCATACATAGAAATTTATCTAATTACATTTTTATTCATACTAAATGTTACTATCAGGAATGTAAATTTTCTTCCGATAGTATATTTTTATGTTAAGATAAACAAACTATTAATGCAGTATAGTGAAGAATGCTTATGTTGTATGAAATATTTTAAAAAAAGCAGATAAATTTTGTTCTAAAGAACGCGAGAGCATTTTCCAAATTTTGACAGGTGATATCATATGAAGATTTTTTTTGTTGTTTATGGAAAGCTAATCAGTTCTATGTTCAAGCTTTTTACATTATAACATGAAATCAAATTACTGAACTTTTCCATACATAGAAATTTATCTAATTACATTTTTATTCATACTAAACGTTACTATCAGGAATATAAATTTTCTTCCGATAGTATATTTTTATGTTAAGATAAACAAACTATTAATGCAGTATAGTGAAGAATGCTTATGTTGTATGAAATATTTAAAAAAAAGCAGATAAATTTTGTTCTAAAGAACGCGAGAGCATTTTCCAAATTTTGACAGGTGATATCATATGAAGATTTTTTTTGTTATTTATGGAAAGCTAATCAGTTCTATGTTCAAGCTCTTTACATTATAACATGAAATCAAATTACTGAACTTTTCCATACATAGAAATTTATCTAATTACATTTTTATTAATACTAAATGTTACTATCAGGAATGTAAATTTTCTTCCGATAGTATATTTTTATGTTAAGATAAACAAACTATTAATGCAGTATAGTGAAGAATGCTTATGTTGTATGAAATATTTTAAAAAAAGCAGATAAATTTTGTTCTAAAGAACGCGAGAGCATTTTCCAAATTTTGACAGGTGATATCATATGAAGATTTTTTTTGTTATTTATGGAAAGCTAATCAGTTCTATGTTCAAGCTCTTTACATTATAACATGAAATCAAATTACAGAACTTTTCCATACATAGAAATTTATCTAATTACATTTTTATTCATACTAAATGTTACTATCAGGAATGTAAATTTTCTTCCGATAGTATATTTTTATGTTAAGATAAACAAACTATTAATGCAGTATAGTGAAGAATGCTAATGTTGTATGAAATATTTTAAAAAAAGCAGATAAATTTTGTTCTAAAGAACGCGAGAGCATTTTCCAAATTTTGACAGGTGATATCATATGAAGATTTTTTTTGTTGTTTATGGAAAGCTAATCAGTTCTATGTTCAAGCTTTTTACATTATAACATGAAATCAAATTACTGAACTTTTCCATACATAGAAATTTATCTAATTACATTTTTATTCATACTAAATGTTACTATCAAGAATGTAAATTTTCTTCCGATAGTATATTTTTATGTTAAGATAAACAAACTATTAATGCAGTATAGTGAAGAATGCTTATGTTGTATGAAATATTTTAAAAAAAGCAGATAAATTTTGTTCTAAAGAACGCGAGAGCATTTTCCAAATTTTGACAGGTGATATCATATGAAGATTTTTTTTGTTATTTATGGAAAGCTAATCAGTTCTATGTTCAAGCTCTTTACATTATAACATGATATCAAATTACTGAACTTTTCCATACATAGAAATTTATCTAATTACATTTTTATTCATACTAAATGTTACTATCAGGAATATAAATTTTCTTCCGATAGTATATTTTTATGTTAAGATAGACAAACTATTAATGGAGTATAGGGAAGAATGCTTATGTTGTATGAAATATTTTAAAAAAAGCAGATAAATTTTGTTCTAAAGAACGCGAGAGCATTTTCCAAATTTTGACAGGTGATATCATATGAAGATTTTTTTTGTTATTTATGGAAAGCTAATCAGTTCTATGTTCAAGCTCTTTACATTATAACATGAAATCAAATTACTGAACGTTTCCATAAATAGAAATTTATCTAATTACATTTTTATTCATACTAAATGTTACTAACAGGAATATAAATTTTCTTCCGATAGTATATTTTTATGTTAAGATAGACAAACTATTAATGCAGTATAGTGAAGACTGCTTATGTTGTATGAAATATTTTAAAAAAAGCAGATAAATTTTGTTTCAAAGAGCGTTAGAGCATTTTGACAATGTTGACACGTGATATCATATGAAGAAATTTTATGATATCTATGAAAAGCTAATCAGTTCTAAGTTCAAGCTATTAATATTCTTATATCAATATGAAATCAATGAACTGAACATTGCCAAATATAAAAAAATTCTCTTGTTACATATAAGTTTCATACAAATATCCATTAAATAAAATATAATTTTTGAAACCGTTGAATATTTTTCTTTTAACATTGACCAACTTTGAATACAATTTTAGGAAGATTCTTGGTGTTGTATAAATAGTTGAAACCAAATTAAAATATCTCTAATTTCCAGGTCGTGAGAGCATTTTTTCAGTTTTAATAGATGAAATCATAAAGAAACATTGGGAAAAAATGAACCGTTGTCTATGGAAAACTAATCAGCTCTAAGTTTATGGACTTAACTTTGTTTTAAAGAACGCAAGAGCATTTTCCAAATTTTGACAGGTGATATCATATGAAGATTTTTTTTGTTATTTATGGAAAGCTAATCAATTCTATGTTCAAGCTCTTTACATTATAACATGAAATCAAATTACTGAACTTTTCCAAACATAGAAATTTATCTAATTACATTTTTATTCATACTAAATGTTACTATCAGGAATGTAAATTTTCTTCCGATAGTATATTTTTATGTTAAGATAAACAAACTATTAATGCAGTATAGTGAAGAATGCTTATGTTGTATGAAATATTTTAAAAAAAGCAGATAAATTTTGTTCTAAAGAACGCGAGAGCATTTTCCAAATTTTGACAGGTGATATCATATGAAGATTTTTTTTGTTATTTATGGAAAGCTAATCAGTTCTATGTTCAAGCTCTTTACATTATAACATGAAATCAAATTACTGAACTTTTCCATACATAGAAATTTATCTAATTACATTTTTATTCATACTAAATGTTACTATCAGGAATGTAAATTTTCTTCCGATAGTATATTTTTATGTTAAGATTAACAAACTATTAATGCAGTATAGTGAAGAATGCTTATGTTGTATGAAATATTTTAAAAAAAGCAGATAAATTTTGTTCTAAAGAACGCGAGAGCATTTTCCAAATTTTGACAGGTGATATCATATGAAGATTTTTTTTGTTATTTATGGAAAGCTAATCAGTTCTATGTTCAAGCTCTTTACATTATAACATGAAATCAAATTACTGAACTTTTCCATACATAGAAATTTATCTAATTACATTTTTATTAATACTAAATGTTACTATCAGGAATGTAAATTTTCTTCCGATAGTATATTTTTATGTTAAGATAAACAAACTATTAATGCAGTATAGTGAAGAATGCTTATGTTGTATGAAATATTTTAAAAAAAGCAGATAAATTTTGTTCTAAAGAACGCGAGAGCATTTTCCAAATTTTGACAGGTGATATCATATGAAGATTTTTTTTGTTATTTATGGAAAGCTAATCAGTTCTATGTTCAAGCTCTTTACATTATAACATGAAATCAAATTACAGAACTTTTCCATACATAGAAATTTATCTAATTACATTTTTATTCATACTAAATGTTACTATCAGGAATGTAAATTTTCTTCCGATAGTATATTTTTATGTTAAGATAAACAAACTATTAATGCAGTATAGTGAAGAATGCTAATGTTGTATGAAATATTTTAAAAAAAGCAGATTTAGTTCTAAAGAACGCGAGAGCATTTTCCAAATTTTGACAGGTGATATCATATGAAGATTTTTTTTGTTGTTTATGGAAAGCTAATCAGTTCTATGTTCAAGCTTTTTACATTATAACATGAAATCAAATTACTGAACTTTTCCATACATAGAAATTTATCTAATTACATTTTTATTCATACTAAATGTTACTATCAAGAATGTAAATTTTCTTCCGATAGTATATTTTTATGTTAAGATAAACAAACTATTAATGCAGTATAGTGAAGAATGCTTATGTTGTATGAAATATTTTAAAAAAAGCAGATAAATTTTGTTCTAAAGAACGCGAGAGCATTTTCCAAATTTTGACAGGTGATATCATATGAAGATTTTTTTTGTTATTTATGGAAAGCTAATCAGTTCTATGTTCAAGCTCTTTACATTATAACATGAAATCAAATTACTGAACTTTTCCATACATAGAAATTTATCTAATTACATTTTTATTCATACTAAATGTTACTATCAGGAATGTAAATTTTCTTCCGATAGTATATTTTTATGTTAAGATAAACAAACTATTAATGCAGTATAGTGAAGAATGCTTATGTTGTATGAAATATTTTAAAAAAAGCAGATAAATTTTGTTCTAAAGAACGCGAGAGCATTTTCCAAATTTTGACAGGTGATATCATATGAAGATTTTTTTTGTTATTTATGGAAAGCTAATCAGTTCTATGTTCAAGCTCTTTACATTATAACATGAAATCAAATTACTGAACTTTTCCATACATAGAAATTTATCTAATTACATTTTTATTCATACTAAATGTTACTATCAGGAATGTAAATTTTCTTCCGATAGTATATTTTTATGTTAAGATAAACAAACTATTATTGCAGTATAGTGAAGAATGCTTATGTAGTATGAAATATTTTAAAAAAAGCAGATAAATTTTGTTCTAAAGAACGCGAGAGCATTTTCCAAATTTTGACAGGTGATATCATATGAAGATTTTTTTTGTTATTTATGGAAAGCTAATCAGTTCTATGTTCAAGCTCTTTACATTATAACATGAAATCAAATTACTGAACGTTTCCATACATAGAAATTTATCTAATTACATTTTTATTCATACTAAATGTTACTATCAGGAATATAAATTTTCTTCCGATAGTATATTTTTATGTTAAGATAGACAAACTATTAATGCAGTATAGTGAAGAATGCTTATGTTGTATGAAATATTTTTAAAAAAGCAGATAAATTTTGATTTAAAGAACGCGAGAGCATTTTCAAAATTTTGACACGTGATATCATATGAAGATTTTTTTGTTATTTATGGAAAGCTAATCAGTTCTATGTTCAAGCTCTTTACATTATAACATGAAATCAAATTACTGAACGTTTCCATACATAGAAATTTATCTAATTACATTTTTATTCATACTAAATGTTACTATCAGGAATATAAATTTTCTTCCGATAGTATATTTTTATGTTAAGATAAACAAACTATTAATGCAGTATAGTGAAGAATGCTTATGTTGTATGAAATATTTTAAAAAAAGCAGATAAATTTTGTTTTAAAGAACGCGAGAGCATTTTCAAAATTTTGACACGTGATATTATATGAAGAATTTTTTTGTTATTTATGGAAAGCTAATCAGTTCTATGTTCAAGCTCTTTACATAATAACATGAAATCAAATTACTGAACGTTTCCATACATAGAAATTTATCTAATTACATTTTTATTCATACTAAATGTTACTATCAGGAATATAAATTTTCTTCCGATAGTATATTTTTATGTTAAGATAGACAAACTATTAATGCAGTATAGGGAAGAATGCTTATGTTGTATGAAATATTTTAAAAAAAGCAGATAAATTTTGTTCTAAATAACGCGAGAGCATTTTCCAAATTTTGACAGGTGATATCATATGAAGATTTTTTTTGTTATTTATGGAAAGCTATTCAGTTCTATGTTCAAGCTCTTTACATTATAACATGAAATCAAATTACTGAACTTTTCCATACATAGAAATTTATCTAATTACATTTTTATTCATACTAAATGTTACTATCAGGAATGTAAATTTTCTTCCGATAGTATATTTTTATGTTAAGATAAACAAACTATTAATGCAGTATAGTGAAGAATGCTTATGTTGTATGAAATATTTTAAAAAAAGCAGATAAATTTTGTTTTAAAGAACGCAAGAGCATTTTCCAAATTTTGACAGGTGATATCATATGAAGATTTTTTTTGTTATTTATGGAAAGCTAATCAATTCTATGTTCAAGCTCTTTACATTATAACATGAAATCAAATTACTGAACTTTTCCAAACATAGAAATTTATCTAATTACATTTTTATTCATACTAAATGTTACTATCAGGAATGTAAATTTTCTTCCGATAGTATATTTTTATGTTAAGATAAACAAACTATTAATGCAGTATAGTGAAGAATGCTTATGTTGTATGAAATATTTTAAAAAAAGCAGATAAATTTTGTTCTAAAGAACGCGAGAGCATTTTCCAAATTTTGACAGGTGATATCATATGAAGATTTTTTTTGTTATTTATGGAAAGCTAATCAGTTCTATGTTCAAGCTCTTTACATTATAACATGAAATCAAATTACTGAACTTTTCCATACATAGAAATTTATCTAATTACATTTTTATTCATACTAAATGTTACTATCAGGAATGTAAATTTTCTTCCGATAGTATATTTTTATGTTAAGATAAACAAACTATTAATGCAGTATAGTGAAGAATGCTTATGTTGTATGAAATATTTTAAAAAAAGCAGATAAATTTTGTTCTAAAGAACGCGAGAGCATTTTCCAAATTTTGACAGGTGATATCATATGAAGATTTTTTTTGTTATTTATGGAAAGCTAATCAGTTCTATGTTCAAGCTCTTTACATTATAACATGAAATCAAATTACTGAACTTTTCCATACATAGAAATTTATCTAATTACATTTTTATTCATACTAAATGTTACTAACAGGAATATAAATTTTCTTCCGATAGTATATTTTTATGTTAAGATAGACAAACTATTAATGCAGTATAGTGAAGACTGCTTATGTTGTATGAAATATTTTAAAAAAAGCAGATAAATTTTGTTTCAAAGAGCGTTAGAGCATTTTGACAATGTTGACACGTGATATCATATGAAGAAATTTTATGATATCTATGAAAAGCTAATCAGTTCTAAGTTCAAGCTATTAATATTCTTATATCAATATGAAATCAATGAACTGAACATTGCCAAATATAAAAAAATTCTCTTGTTACATATAAGTTTCATACAAATATCCATTAAATAAAATATAATTTTTGAAACCGTTGAATATTTTTCTTTTAACATTGACCAACTTTGAATACAATTTTATGAAGATTCTTGGTGTTGTATAAATAGTTGAAACCAAATTAAAATATCTCTAATTTCCAGGTCGTGAGAGCATTTTTTCAGTTTTAATAGATGAAATCATAAAGAAACATTGGGAAAAAATGAACCGTTGTCTATGGAAAACTAATCAGCTCTAAGTTTATGGACTTAACACATGTGATATCAATATGAAGTCAATCGGACTTATAGTTTGGGCTGCAGAGAGGACACAAAAAAAAAACAACGTAAATGATGAATTCATAGAGAAGAAATCAAAAGTTGTCTATGGAAAACTAATCAGCTCTAGGTCTTTGCACTTTACACATATGATGTTAATATGAAGTCGATCAGACTTATAGTTTGGGCTGTAGAGAGGACACAACAAAGATAAATGCTACGGCGTACGGCGTACGGCGTACGGCGTACAGCGTATACGCCATACACACAAACACATCACGACGAAACTCATAGTGTGCATTCTCTACATGATACCCATTGAGAAATTGATGTAAAAAAAATACGCGTAAATTTTGCGAAATCATGACTCTCCCCTATTCCATAGTGTGGAGAGTAAAAATGGTAGTGTAATTGATCCAACGCACTTTATATAGAGTCGCCGCTGGTACAAACCATTCATTCCTTTTGAGACGTAGGTATGTATTTATGGGCAGCCATCGGATGCTTATGCTATAGTGCATACCCATACCCATTATCTCTTACTTTTATCTATTCTATTCTGTTCTTGCATAGAGAAATATTTATGTAAATTTATTAACGACAATACCAGGGTGTAACTTTTACTATAATTTAAACAATAAAAGAGTTATTTCCTCTCTAGTTGTTTTGATATCAACGTTGATATGAATTGAAAACATAATCATTGTAATTATATGATAAGATGTCATTTTTACGACACAAATATTTAACATCTCAATAGAGACGAAGTTGGAATATTGAACCGGTAAATCAGGGCACCTACAGGTGTCTTTTTTTAATATAAAAAAATAATATATCTTTGTAACAAGTACATATACATGCTCATACATTCTCTAAATTTAGCATAAATTTTAGATGGGTCGATGGCAGAACGGTTAGCGCGCTGGGCTAGTAATCCAGTGGTCGCGAGTTCGAATCCTGCCTCGACCGATTTCGTTCACCTATAGCACAAGCATTTATTTGCTTATTTTAGGGAACGTAGGAAGATGTATATGTACTTGTTTAACAAGGACATATTCATTTTTTATATATAAAAAAAAAATGCTTGTGCTATAGGTGAACGAAATCGGTCGAGGCAGGATTCGAACTCGCGACCGCTGGATACTAGCCCAGCATGTTAATTCGCGTTCAGTTCTCTCTCATCATCATCATCATCACTGGCCCTAAAGTCCGCTACGGACCCTGGCCTCCTCTAGAAATGGCCTCCATCCCCCCTATCGATTCTTCAATTTACCAGGTCCATTTCTTTGATATCGCACAGCATGTCGTCTAGCTATCTCAACCTACACTTCTACCTTCCGGACAGGTGTCTAATAATAACTCTTTTGGATTCTCTCTTTCTACCCCAAATAGGGAAATAGCGTGATGGTTCGGTATGGGGCAAAACATTGTCATTATTTTTAATTTTTTGTCTAAAATTTCACACAAAATGTGTGATTTCCTCTGTTTAATAGTCCAAATGATGTATCGCGGTAGTCAAACTGAATATAGTAACAATATATTTGTTCGATGATCTATTCAGAAGGATCCACGTCTAATTAGTGGATCATTTATCTTCTTGACGATACGTTTAACGTCATCTGGGACTGTTACGAACAAGAAAACAATATATCTTTTTTATAATACTTCAAGTTGACGTTAACCGCTGTTCGACTGTGTCTGGTAAATATCAATATCAAGCATTCATAAACATATATACCTACATAATATCCAATATGCATACTATAGTGTACAGTAGTCTTTAGTCTTTATTATGTGATGGAGGTTTGGTTGGATAAATATACAGTTTTAAAGCTTATGTGGCTCAGTTCCTGAGAGTTTCGCATTTGATTTCCGGTGGAGACACAGTTTATTATAGTGTTTTTAGTCTGGATCTGTGAGACTGGATATCATAAGTCTCCAGAATGTGGCAACTTATTTGGCGTGTTAAGATAATACCTGTAAGTTTCTGGATAAGCAATACAAAATAGAATAAAATAAACAATTAAGGGGGAGACTGCTGCCAACGTACCTATTTTTCAATTTGATATATCATCATTATTTCTTATCAAATCGTTTTGAAAAAAATATTTAGATAATTCGGGTATAAATAAAGAAAATTATACTTACCTTAACTTTTTGATAATGTTCTGTATAAATTCTTGTAGAAAAATAATGGCATACACCGAAGTATAAGGCGTAGAGCAATAGATTTTTTTTTAATTAAAGAATACAAAAATATCTGGAAAAATATGTCGTGACGTTGCATTAATGCTTCAGGTTTAGTAAAGAAACCTAAAAACCATGTATAATCTAAGCCTAAAAACCTTTATTTTCCAAATCGAATATTTTTATTATTGCATATGCGCAAACATTGGATTTTTTTCCCTGTCGGGAGTCAAAGATATTTTTTAACAGATTTTTAATTATCTCAATAGAGACGAAGTTGGAATATTTATTGTAGGAGAACCGGGAAATCAAGGCACCTACAGGGCTTACGACCTGTCATCGGCTGGTTTACGTGATCACTTTATGCGCTTGCGCAACGTTCACCAATTATGCCTTTTAATGAGATCCCTATCAATTCAATTTTGAAAGTTCTATATATTGTAATACCGAAATTCTTTTCGCTTGAAAATAAGGAATTTTTACTACAGCCATCTATGGGTGAAATTATGAACAACAATCTTATTATTTTTATTTATTTTGTTGGAACGCCATCTATTGAGAGAATTGTTTTTTTTGTAAATAATGAAAGCTACAATTCTTATATCTGAGGTGACAATGCATTTTTCGCATAGAAGTCACCCCTGAATTGCGCCAGACTTATAAGGTCATTTTTGTCTTATTTACCTACTTGTACCAATGTGTAAGTAATCGAATATTTTTATTATTGCATATGCGCAAACATTGGATTTTTTTCCCTGTCGGGAGTCAAAGATATTTTTTAACAGATTTTTAATTATCTCAATAGAGACGAAGTTGGAATATTTATTGTAGGAGAACCGGGAAATCAAGGCTTACGACCTGTCATCGGCTGGTTTACGTGATCACTTTATGCGCTTGCGCAACGTTCACCAATTATGCCTTTTAATGAGATCCCTATCAATTCAATTTTGAAAGTTCTATATATTGTAATACCGAAATTCTTTTCGCTTGAAAATAAGGAATTTTTACTACAGCCATCTATGGGTGAAATTATGAACAACAATCTTATTATTTTTATTTATTTTGTTGGAACGCCATCTATTGAGAGAATTGGTTTTTTTGTAAATAATGAAAGCTACAATTCTTATATCTGAGGTGACAATGCATTTTTCGCATAGAAGTCACCCCTGAATTGCGCCAGACTTATAAGGTCATTTTTGTCTTATTTACCTACTTGTACCAATGTGTAAGTAATCGAATATTTTTATTATTGCATATGCGCAAACATTGGATTTTTTTCCCTGTCGGGAGTCAAAGATATTTTTTAACAGATTTTTAATTATCTCAATAGAGACGAAGTTGGAATATTTATTGTAGGAGAACCGGGAAATCAAGGCACCTACAGGGCTTACGACCTGTCATCGGCTGGTTTACGTGATCACTTTATGCGCTTGCGCAACGTTCACCAATTATGCCTTTTAATGAGATCCCTATCAATTCAATTTTGAAAGTTCTATATATTGTAATACCGAAATTCTTTTCGCTTGAAAATAAAGAATTTTTACTACAGCCATCTATGGGTGAAATTATGAACAACAATCTTATTATTTTTATTTATTTTGTTGGAACGCCATCTATTGAGAGAATTGGTTTTTTTGTAAATAATGAAAGCTACAATTCTTATATCTGAGGTGACAATGCATTTTTCGCATAGAAGTCACCCCTGAATTGCGCCAGACTTATAAGGTCATTTTTGTCTTATTTACCTACTTGTACCAATGTGTAAGTAATCGAATATTTTTATTATTGCATATTAAAAAAAAAAATAAAATAATAAGATTGTTGTTCATAATTTCACCCATAGATGGCTGTAGTAAAAATTCCTTATTTTCAAGCGAAAAGAATTTCGGTATTACAATATATAGAACTTTCAAAATTGAATTGATAGGGATCTCATTAAAAGGCATAATTGGTGAACGTTGCGCAAGCGCATAAAGTGATCACGTAAACCAGCCGATGACAGGTCGTAAGCCCTGTAGGTGCCTTGATTTCCCGGTTCTCCTACAATAAATATTCCAACTTCGTCTCTATTGAGATAATTAAAAATCTGTTAAAAAAAACCTTTATTTTCCATTCAGCGCCATTGCAAAATAAACGTTTTTTTTTATTTATTCACATAACCTGATGCATTAATACAACGTCACAACATATTTTTCCAGTTATTTTGTTCTTCTTTAATTTAAAAATATATATAATGCTCTATACTTTATAGTTTTTTAGAAATACAAGATAAATGTCAAAAATCAGGATCTGCTTATTATTTTTCTATAGAACATAATTAAAAAGTTAAGGTATATTTTTCTTTATTAAAATCTAAACTAACTAGGTTATTTTTTTCAAAATGATTCGTTTTGTAGTAATGATGCAATTTCAAATTGAAAAAATAGGTACGTTGGCAGCAGTCACGCTCTTAAATGGATGAGATAGATGGTGGCAGAGCGGTTAGTGCGCTGAGATAGTAAACATAATAATAATATTTATCACTTTCTTGCACTCTGAGCAAGTGGCGAGTTTATTGCCATATGGCATTTCTTCAACTAACCAATGTTTACCGACCAGAGAAGTAAGAATTGCGTGAGAAAAGAATTTAAATAAATTTCTCCTCTGCTGCGGATCGAACCCAGGACGCCCGCACAGAAACCAAACGGCTTACCAACGGTGCCACGACCGATTTAATCAACCTTGAAACAAGTACATATTATACATCTTCATACATTCCCTAATCTAAGCATAAACGATTGTGCTATACGTGAACGAAATCGGTCGTGGCGGGATACGAACTCGCGACCAATGATTACTAATCCAGCGCGCTAATCGCTCTGACACCACATATCTGATTATATATTTATTGTACAAAGGAGTGACAGTTAAAACATTAAAAAAATGAGTGTTTTGTGGCCAACGCTATACTCCTAAATACCAAGTCACTTTATTTTTGTAATTTTTTCAGCATTTCATAAAATGAGTTTATTAAATTATTTTTGATTTAAATATTTTATTATGAAAACTTGATAATTCTTCAATGCCATTTTATGAAGGCGATGTGCCTTTATAGCATTTTGAAAATAAAAATATCATATTTTTTAGTTTCCTTGGCTTGGGGTCACTTTGAAATATTTGACAATTAAAACAATAAGCACTGATCAGATATCCTATACGAATTGAATGATGACTGTAGACTATAATCGATAAAGTAGAATAAACACGTCGTACAACATAGTACACAGCACACACACAAATACATTGTGATGAAACTTTCAGAATACAATCTCAGCACGATACTGGTTGATAATCGAAATAAAAAAATAACTTAAAAAATTTAAAATTCATTACTCCTCTGTGAGTAGTGTGGAGTAATAATAGCAAAAAGACAGATATCGCTATTACAATTTATAACTAATTATTTTTTATGAACATAATCTATCAATCGGCAATCATTTACATTCTTCTTTAAATTTTAATCTATACCTTTCACTTTATATACTATACCAGTTATATTTTATATAATATGCATTGGATATATATGTAGGTACTAAAGCATATATCTACATTATATATAGGTAATACAGCTGCCAATCTATGTTATAGATAACCACTCAATTACAAATATATACTCGATATGTATGTAATGTATGTGGTTATAACTTTCTTTTATCGAGTTACATAAATAATTACGCGTATGGAAAAAATGAGTTAAACTGACTAATAAATTAATAGTGTTGCGTATACTAGAAAAGCTATTTGAGTTCGAAATGTGGACACAATGTATAAATTTACGCTATTCGAGTTCGAAATGAGGACACAAGGAATAAATGTAAAGCTATTTGAGTTCGAAATGAGGACACAAGGAATAAATGTAATCTATTTGAGTTCGAAATGAGAACACAAGGAATAAATGTAAGCTATTTGAGTTCGAAATGAGAACACAAGGAATAAATGTAAAGCTATTTGAGTTCGAAATGAGAACACAAGGAATAAATGTAAGCTATTTGAGTTCGAAATGAGAACACAAGGAATAAATGTAAAGCTATTTGAGTTCGAAATGAGGACACAAGGAATAAATGTAAGCTATTTGAGTTCGAAATGAGGACACAATGAATAAATGTAAGCTATTTGAGTTCGAAATGAGGACACAAGGAATAAATGTAAGATGACATTCAGGTTCTATTTGACCATCACGTTGGAGGCTAACTCTTCTTTGACGGTTCGGTTAAGCGTTTTGAAATAAAATATATTTTTTTTTTTAAACTTCAAATTCATTGGAGGAAAATAGGCTATTTGTTATTCTAACAGGCCATGGGGGCTACTAATGACACGTTCTTAATACATTCGTATCTTGGCTTGGGGTCGTATTACGAGAGTTATTTAAGAATAATGTAAGAAAAAGTTGAGTTCCCGTAAGCAGTAGGTATTCTTGCAGTACGGGATCTTACCTGTTTCTTAAATAACTCTATATTTTTCATGATTTTGCAACTTTGAAGTCAAAAAACACCAAGTTAGAGGCTTCGCAGCATAATATATGTTATACCTAATGAAGAACTCAGAATTAGGAATGGAGCATTTAGTGTGTGTCCTCTTACAACTTGTCCTCTTACTCTTATCATTCACAGAACCAAAAATTTCAAAAAGTATAGAAAAGTCAACAATTCGTTTATAACTCAGAATTTCGATATTTTATTTCAGTCAAGGGTTCTGAATTTTTGAATTTTTATTATATTTTTCCATATATCTCAGAAACCACAAAAGCTAAAACGTTGAAAATTTGTACAAATATAAAACCTGAATCGCGTGAGGATTATCTGAGCCCCAAATTTGATAGTTTTGTTAATTCACGAAGCCATTCAGATAGAAATTCGCTTCATCAGTGAAGATATTTTTTGTAGAAAAATCGCTCCACTTTTGTAATGGGTTTTCACAATTAAAACGCGCTTTTCTTTTGTGTAGCGCTCCATTTATAACAATCGGTACAATTATAAGTGACAGCTGTCAAACATCAGAGTTTCCATTTACATGAAAAAGACATGACACAAAATTTAAATAATGCACTCTTACTGAGTCATCCATTAATAATAATAATAAATTTGGATAATTTATATAGCGCCGTTTTTGTGAATATCTCACCTCAAGGGCGCTGAAAAAATGATTACGTTGTATCATTTCGGCTCTGGTAAGATTTGCCAAAAAGGTGCGTTTTGAGTTTTTTTCTGAACGAAGATATATTTTCGGTTTGTCTGATGGTGTGTGGGAGCTTATTCCATGCATTTGGTCCTGCCACAGCAAATGCACGATCACCGAAATTAGTTGTGTGCACCCTGTTTATTTCAACTAATTTCCCAACCATGGATGAAGAGGCAGAACGAAGTGATGATTGTCTGTCATTTATTGAAAGCGGAATGCACAGTTCGGAGAGGTAAGTAGGAGCCATGCCACGAAGTGCTTTAAAGATTATGAGACAGAGCTTATATTCAATTCTTTCGGGGACTTTAAGCCAATGCAGATTGCGAAGATGGTGAGAGATGTGAGAAAATTTGGAGGCTCCAGTGATGAGTCTGGCTGCAGCATTGAAAACTGACTGAATTTTATTATTTCATTATTATACGATATACCCACATTTGTTCTTTCGAGAGCTAGGAGGTGAGCAACCCTAAAAGGTCTGGAGATTTCATTAAATCTGTTGTAAAGATTACCAGAAGATTAGATTGGGTACGAAAAGAACATATTATTATCAACGTTTTTATTTTGGTATTGCATTCACATACATCACTATCAACTATTTTTCATTGTTCCATTATACCATGTTTTTTCGGTGCAATTCCTAAGGTATTCTTGTCATGCCAAGTTTTTACTTAAAGATATCTTCTTAACTGTAAAAACATTATACGAAACTGAGCCTAAAATGTAAAACTTATTCATTATAAGTGGATATAACACACATCATTACACACTTTCCCATAAAATATTATTATTGTTTGAAAATCCGGTATTCCTAACAAGCCTATTAGTAATATATTATATTCACATAATGCGAATATAATTAACTTCACAGTAAATACAGCAAACAACAAAATGGTGTGAACGAAAGTGATTTTTTTACTATCGATCTTATTTTCATTTTCGTTCAACAATTTACTTTATAATAAAATACCACGCAAAAACGATCGTTAGCACACACGTACGATTCAGTCAGTATGTGAACTGTTTTGAAAAACAAAACAATGGAATTGTTTTTGCATGTGTGAATAAGTAATTAATTATACCTAATTGATTATATATTTTGCCTCAAAAGATTTAATTAAGTTAATTGATGCGAAAAATGCTCGAGTATTGATGAGTTTCTTGTACCCCCCGATCTTAGATTTACATTCTTAAAAAATAGGCTGAAATTACAAAAGTTTTCTCTTCCTTTACTTACATTTATGACGTCTTTATAATACATTTCTTATCCTCTCTGCTGTCTATAGTGTCTATACCTCGCCCCTCCGTCTGTGAAATGTCAATATATATTCTAATTTCAATATGATCTCTCCGACTATTTAAGAGTGAATTTTCCGATATAAATTGGAATGATAATAATAATAATAATAAAAGACTTTTATTGATTTATACAACGTAGCGGGCTTATTGCCCGCAGGCAATCTCTACCAGTCAACCACCTCTGTGACGTGAACCAATATCTAGATATTTGTAATTCTGTAATGCTGTGATAACAGTCTAGTGAAATTTGTGTTTAAACTTTGTATAGAATCGATTCTTAAAAAATAAACTAGTGATATGTTCACTTTCTTCCAATTATACAGAAAAAAATATTCTCAGGTTGGTCAGTAGTGTCCTATTAGATAATATTCGTTTAAAGTTTAAACGTCATTATTTGACGATGAAGTGGTAAAATGTAAGAATCGATAAGGCAAGATGTTCGAAATGCACTTTTATAATAGGTCATAAATGAATGAGATTGCTCAACCTTTCCCGAAAAATCTTTAAAAATACCAGCTGTGGTTTTAGTCTTGTTAAATCAATTTCATTAGTCCAGTTTTTATAAAATGTTGGTTCTATTTCTCATAATATTATTGTCTAGAAAATTTGCAGCAAAGCCACAGACTGACGTATCGCTGAGTCCTGACCAATAAATTAAAGATGGCCAATGCAAGTTAAGAGCAATTCCCAAAAAAACGTTCAAGAAAATACGTACAATTATAAATATAGGTTAATGAACTAAGATTAGTATATCTGAAAGATACTTGGGCATTGCGTAAGAGTTGGTAGACAACTGAGCAATATATATGTGAGAACCTGACACCTCTCTATGGGGACTTGCCCAACAATGGAAAGTGTTGAGAAGAATGCAAAACAGTTTAGTTTCCAGCATCTTATTATTTTTATTTGTAACACGCAGTTTTTTCGATTAAAAACACCGCATATTTCATTATTAATATTATAGCATCGTGTCTTCTCTAATTACGCATGTCATAACACTGGTGCTGACAAACATATTTAGTGCTTATGTCGAAATCAACAATAGTTGTTTGGAAACGTCCCACCAATATCTGTTAATAGTCGGAAATGATAAATGAATATTGATAATATTGTTACGGAGAATGACGCCTTGATGATTGGTGCAAATTATGTCACTCTAGAGGTTATTTATTCATTTGATTTATCTTTTTATTACTGTGGAGATAGACAGCAAATGGTTGTCTAAGCACCGTGACAACGGATATTACACAAGTCAAATTTGGGTCAGTCTGCATATCTCTTCCTTCTTTTAAAGCAGGTTATTTTTCTGTGTGTGCCTTTTTCTACAGAAGGTTGGCTTTGACTATCATCAAGGTGATTTCCACCTTCTTTACCATTATTCGAATCTTGAGAATCTGTTCCACTACTGAGGAAGATACTTATTTTTTCAGGTCCTTTTGAACCCTGTATCTTGCTTTGTATATTAGGTTGCAGTTTTTGGTTATGCTGTTAAATTATTTTTGCTTTCATTTTTGTACGATGAACAAGATTTGGCGATGTGTTTCTTTGCGAATCCTATCTTTTTAAGGTATTCTGAGTCTTTTGATTTCTGTGCTAGTTATTATTAATAATTATCTGTGTTTAATTTTGTTGATAAATTTACAGAATATACTACATAAGATTGTGCACATAATCTTTTAAATATAAATACATTCCAGTTATGAAAGTACTCGTTAAATATTACCTTTATTATGCTTGTTCTAAAACAGTTATAAAAATTAAATTAAAAGAACTGAAGTAAAAGAAAAGTCTCAAAAGCAAACGAGACTTGTATGTATTGTTCAGTAAATAAAGAAATAAAAACTTACCTAACTTAATATTTTCACTGCCCAAAAAATCTTTTACCTTCATATTTCCTTAGATTTTAAAAAGGTTTCCTCGTTTAATATCTTTGCCAATATTTGCATCCTTTTGTTTTGAAATGAGTTTTTTTAATATTTTTTCTAACGTTGGTGTTATTTTTTTTCTTTTCAGATATACATCCAAGATTATTACGATACAAATGCGAAGCTTGCTTTGTTGGTTTGACATGAATATACACAACAGATATAAATATGAACTAACATCCATGGTCCAAGGAAGAAATATCGTAGATTTCGGAGTTTAAAAAATCGTTTACAATGTATCTTATACAGGTAGGAATATTAATTTATTTCATGTATCTATTTATACAAATATAAGTTAAGTTAAGTTATGTTGAGGAATCATAATTAATGCATATTCCATAATTATTATCTTGGACTATACCTATTTCGAAGTCGATGAATTCACAGTATGCGTTAATCATTACTCAAATTGTACTACAAGTAGACAAATACTTAGTAAGTTAAGGTTTTGATGCTATGTTAATTGATTGTAGGTATATAGTAAAATTATATTTTAAAGAGAAATCTGTTATGATGATCTTAATCAATTCTTGCGGTATTTCTGCATCGGTTCACACGAATTTAGAACCACTAACTATACCCGAATGAATATACACAAAAACTTTTTATGTTTTATAAAGAAAGTCTTTATTTCAATAATGTAAGCATAAACATTTATTAATACGTCACGCTGGAAAAACCTTCATAAACTCGGTAGCACTCTTTTGAAATAAGCATTAAATAATAATTATACACAATATACACCTTTATACACTGCCGTTTTATGATAACAAGATCATTAAAAGGGGACTCCCGCTTAATTATAAGTTCTGCGAAATAAACGCAGTCCTAAGTGATCTACTCAAAGCTTCGAGATTTTGCGCTCCACGTATTTCACTTGGACAGGGAATGTCGTCTGAACCACAGACTATAGATATACCAAAAAAACTGCTGGAATGAAGACCTAGAACGGGCAAAAGAAGTTTTGGAAGACCTCGAACAAAGAAGTCTGACGATATAAGATGAGTGGCTGGAGGCGGATGGATGCGGTTTGTCCAGCAGGAGTTTGAAGGTGCAGGTTCTCAGTAGTTCTCATTAATGGACGAAGGTGGGTTGACGAAAGAAAGCATCTCACTTAATCGATTCGTTTAAATTATATCCATATTTAGCCGCTTTATTGGCTCTGTCCGATTCTCTGTGGAACTAACTCTGTCATACAGACGACTTCAATGTTATACGGCTTTTGATGGCACATTCTTTTGACGCAGTTCGCAGAGCCAAGTCATGCAGAAGACAATTAAGTATATATATATACTTTGTAGCCTACTCGCAATGGACACATTAACCCTATATATAAGCCTCGCAGCTTCGTTAAACATTAGAGGTAAACTATTAAGCTGACTATTATTCAGATTCGGGTAGGCTATATTTATTAATCTCCTCGATGATTACCTATCCTGTATCCTGTGCCTTCGTCTTATCGAATTTTGCATTTCTTATAGCCCAAACATTTCTCATTTTATGAATGTATACGTATTACAAGGACATATTCCTTCATAGCTTAGGTTGTTTCATTGTGGTTAAACTCGAGAAACCATAACGCGTTGTGGTCAGTTTTTTAGAGCAACAAGGGTCTTGGGTATTTGAGAATATAATAAATAACCATTAAATAGATTTATTATTGTTATTACCTATAAATAAATGGATAAATCACAGTAATATCTACTTTTGATTCAATCAATTTACGTATTGGGGTCTCAGCAAGACATAAATCGGATACAAACAACTCTTGACACTGTAACCCATATAATGTAATATTAATATTAATCCAAGGATTTGAATTCCGAAGATAAATAATGATAAATCTGTATTGAAAAATTCCTTCGGAAGCTTTCTCCGCCGAATCCGTTTTAATAGGTTTAAGTGCTTATTTGGCTTTCAGAAATAATTGAGAAGTCAGCTGTTAACAAAGTATCGCTTACAGCCACTTCATATTTTTGTTTTACCGCGAAGACGTCGTTCTTTGCACGGACTTCTAGAACATTGAATTGTGAAAAAAATCTAAATAAACAAACATGGTGATTGAAGATGTAGAAAGGTTGGATTACGGATTCTCATTGGACGTAGACCTCACTCTTGTGGGTGCGATCACCTTGCAGCACATCATGCACTCTCTTTCTCTACTTATTTCCATCTGCAACCAGGAGGACAATCACCTGGAGTGTTTGTGCTGTGGCGGCACAGCGCATAGCGACCGGCCTGTCAAATTGATGCATACGCCTCTTAGCGTCCAATTAACGAGCATCGATCTTTCTGGAATTTGGCGCTAGGGTGGTATTTAACTGAACGCACAAGTGACGCACTTCAGTGCCAAATTTTCCTCTTTCTTGTTAATATCGTAGGTTTATTATTAAGTCAATTTATATTGTATGTCTGAAAAGTTGTAACTAAAATATAGTATTTAATATCGTGAGTAATATTTGATTTCTCTTAAGTAGTTTGATTAATTCAACACTTGAATAAATTCAATAAATTTATTTTTAAATAGTTTTAACATCTGTGAGTGTCAATATATGAAGATACAGTAAGGTTGCGACCTTATTGAATCTGCATATACGGGAATCAAAACCCGAGTGAACCTTAATAATATTTTTCACACTCATATATTAATATGTTAGTCAGGTCTGGTTGGTCCATCATATTGGTATTCTCCCTTTGGTTCTGGGACTACGATTCCAGGGCGAGTGGACTATTATAGGTGGTTTGGAGCAGCGATTTTGATATATGAAGCTGACAAAATATGTTGCATAACACCTCTTCTAATGAATATACGCTGTTGGAAGTGTCCAGAACGAGCATACTATATTGTATAATTGATGTTCTTAAAGGCTCTGCGTGACTTGGCTTCGCACTACATTCAAGAAATGTGTCGAGGGAGATCGCGATCAAATGTGTCAAAAAATGTGCCACCAGGAAGACATCTTCCACTGAGTTCATCTGGGTTACATTTTTTTTAACATTTTTATGGGAATTAGATAGGGCCAAGAAAGTAGTTTGCTTTGGTCGCAATTTTAGTGTTTGTTTCGCAGATCCATCAATTAAGGAAAAGCGCCTTTGGAATGATCTTGTTATCATATTTGCGTCGATTTTTTTAAACTACTTATTTTTCTCTTTTCGGTGATGTTGATGGAGGTGTATCTGACTGTTCTATTTACTTGGGTGACTTTAATAATTTTCAAATATCCTGCAATAAACTATAGCTTTCGCGATTTTGAATTTTGACAGGAACAAATCTTTGACGCTGCTTATTAGATATCTATAACTTTTCTTTGGCTAACGCATTTCACTCCCGAGTTCAAATTCAACATATCGATTTAACATGCATAGCGTAACGCATCCACAAACATCCCAGACAGAGAGACAGACTTGACGGCTAATTTATAACAGATGATAAATGCCCTCTAATCTCAGAACTAAGTCTACAACGCATTATACTATCTTAATAGGTCGTCCAACATAATATTATACGAGTATGTTTATATGGCAGTGGCATTCCATATACTATTATGTTGTATTGTAAATTATATGTACCTAGGTCAAGGCTTTATGTCATGGCATACTTGCATTTAAACTCAAGCATCGCTGTTGGATATAGTGAGAAGGGAATATTCCAACTACTTGGTGGCGAACTTATTTCTTCGTATCGGAGGCCTTCAGGGAAGGCACTCACTATCACCTCTATTTCGTAACACTATAATGTTTGTATAACACGCTACTTCCAAAGACAGTTTGGGTATTATAATATGTGCACGGCGCGTAGTTTTAGTTGATCGATATAATAACGTGATGTATGTATATTTCGAACTAGCGCTCTTGGCGAGAACTTTTACTATAAACGGCGCTATAAAGTTGATTATTATTATAAAAGTTGGAGGAATGATACTTATTTTTCATGACCCAGATACGAAACCTTATTTAACTTGACATTCTACAGAAGTTTTCTTTAACTAATTTTTCTCTAATGCTAGTCCTTCTTTGAGTATAACTATATTACATAATATAATAAATAAAACATACAAAAATCTGTACAATGTAAGGTCTGCTTCAAATATCACATAAATGCAAGTGTCGGATCTCCTGTCTCCTGTATTTGAGATTGAGGTCCCAAA
This sequence comes from Molanna angustata, assembly GCA_963576475.1. Taxonomy (NCBI): domain Eukaryota; kingdom Metazoa; phylum Arthropoda; class Insecta; order Trichoptera; family Molannidae; genus Molanna; species Molanna angustata. The sequence goes on from OY754972.1 coordinate 3,576,007, forward strand.
GCAGGTAGTTTTGTAACGTGATACTGGGCGGGTGTCTGACACGAACTTGAGTGTTTTTTTTTTGTACAAATATCAGATTCCATGACATTTAATCAGAACCGCCTTTTTGTTTGTGGTTCATCAAAACATCTTAACAATTTATTTGTTTGTTAATAGTGTATATTATGAACTTGTTTCAACTGATATAAAATCCAACTTTAAATGATTTCCCGGTTGTCCTAAAATATCTTCAACTTCGTCCTTGTTGATATGTTCAAAAATTGTAAAAAAAAGATAAATGATATATTTTTCAATATTTATTATTATTTTATGTATTATTATACAGATAATATTTAAGTGCCTCGGCGTCATGTGAGGGCTTGCGGGAGGGGCACAATATCTTAAAATAACAGGTTTCCAAAAATCTACAACAAGAAGAAGAATAAAAAATTATATTAATTTGTACAAAAATTAATTAATATTTCATTCTAAACTATGATTTTACGATTTTTTATGAACTAGATTAAGTTTAAGATTAGATTTTCATCGAATACTGATTTATACATTGTTAAGATTAAGATAAGATGGGTGGTGGCAGATTGATCAGCGCGTTGGGTCGCGCAATCCAGTGGTCGCGAGTTTGAATCCTGCCACGATTGATTTCGTTCACCTATAACACTAGCATTTATGCTTAATTCAGGGAATGTATGAGCATTGAGCATGTTTATATATCCAACAATCCAACTGTCGATTTGTTCAAGAGAAATTTGTTCTCTTAACATATTGACAAAGTATCAAGCCCAGATACGCGAGATTTGTATGCAGGGTTTATATTTTTTACGGTTTTTCCGACTTTGAAGTCAAAAAACATCAACTTAGAGGCTTCGCAGCATTTATGTTCTATAAGTATGGATTTACACAGAATTCGGAGTAGAACATTTAGTGTGTCTGTGTGTGTCCCCCCTTATAACTTTTTATCCGCTCAATAGTTATAGGCCTACAAAACTTTTATACTCAGAATTCAGGGGTTGTCAACTTTTGAATTTTTACTTTATTTTTCCATATATCTCAGAAACCATAAAAGCTAGAACGCTGAAATGAATATAGACAAATACAAAATCTCAAATTAATTTTTACAAAAAAAATCCAGGGTTTCTCAAACATTATTTTTTTTATAATAAAAACAATTTTTTATTATAAATTTCTGCGTTTAACTGCCTATATTTTCAAAGTTTTTAAAAATATCGAAAAAAGCCGAAACACCCCAACTAGAAAACATAGGCCCGAGATATCAGTTGGCCCTTAAATCGTTGGATTTAGTAATCCAAGTTAAAAGTTTAGGAAAGATTAAATTTCATTCGCGTATTTCAGTGCAAAATGAAACGTCAGTTACGTAATCTTCAACTATAGATATATTTTACGTTTTTCTATGGTTATTGTCTATAACACATCTGTCAAATTGTAATAACCCTAAATGATACGTGACGCGAAGCTGTGACTAAATATTATTTTATTATTATAACAACACATTATTTTATTTGTTTCATTACACAGCATTTTACTTTTTCAATTTTTTATACCGATCGATGTTTTTTTTAATTAAAATCAAACATTGTAGTGAAAAAATGTCATTGAATATGTACTACGTACGTAGTACTTCAATGCAAAATGTATGTACATTTTACAGATAGATATGGAACTATATATATATATATATATATATATATATATATATATATATATATATATATATATATATATATATATATATATATATATATATATATATATATATATATATATATATATATATATATATATATATATATATATATATATATATATATATATATATATATATATATATATATATATATATATATATATATATATATATATATATATATATATATATATATATATATATATATATATATATATATATATATATATATATATATATATATATATATATATATATATATATATATATATATATATATATATATATATATATATATATATATATATATATATATATATATATATATATATATATATATATATATATAGAAACAGGATGGATCAATTTAAAAAGTGGGATGAAAAAACATCGCAAAAATAAAGTTGCGTGCCTGACGTTTCATTATGGCTGACAGTTTTAATTATGTAAAAAAGAAAATGAATATTAAATACATAAACAACTTCTATAACAAGTCTTTTATTTTAACAACAAAAATAAATCATGATTATAATTATTATGCATAGTTATTTGTAGTATAAAATGAAATAAAACATTAAAGCGTGCGGCGATTATTACGCCACCTAGTGAAAAAGACTAGAAACAATACTTAACTCAAGATTAAGACACGCAATCCGCCAGAAACGTTGAGTTAAATATTTGTAGTTTAGTGACGTATTTAAGGGAAGATTAGGTACTGAAATACGCAATATTTTTGTTAAACTTGAGTCAAACTCCTAAGGGCTGACTGAAATACTGGGCCATAATTTTCTACAAAAAATATGAACGTTATAGTAGTACATGCCAATTTTTTTTTAACAATTTTTATAAAATGAATTTAGTGACGAAATCGCTTCATAAAATTTGTATGGCAGTGGCCTTTACATTATACATTATATCTAAGAAGACTTAATAGTTTGATACTTTTAATCTCCAAACATACATACATACCATCATGCTGTTTTCATATTCTGGGTAGGAAAAACAGACTGACCTCCATACTATCCTATCCTGACATATATACATGTTTTATATAGAAAACAAAATATCTTAAAATATTTATTAATTTGTGTTTATGTGTATATAGTTTAATTAATATTTTTAATAAATAAAAATAAAAACACTTGTTTAAAATTAATTCCACTATTTATTTGAGGACTTCAACCTACGACCGGTTTCGTGCTAAGCACATTTTCAAGTAGTAAATATACATAAGTTTAACAGAGTATTTATACAAAGACAAGTTAGATTTTTTCATGGATAGCAAACAAGTGAATCTGTAGCTAGGTTATAATTAAAAACAAAAGTTAAATACTATGTGAACTAAAAACAATTATATAAAACAAATACACGTTAAAAAGTGAAAAATTTATATATCTACTTAAAAACAATTATTATTATTATTATTAAATGTGAATAAATATGAAATAGAAAATTATATAAAAAAAAAACAAGTAAATTAGTGGAACCTATATAAAAAACTAAAACAAGTAAATTAGTGGAACCTATATAACAAAACTAAAACAAGTAAATTAGTGGAACCTATATAACAAAACTAAAACAAGTAAATTAGTGGAACCTATATAACAAAACTAAAACAAGTAAATTAGTGGAACCTATATAACAAAACTAAAACAAGTAAATTAGTGGAACCTATATAACAAAACTAAAACAAGTAAATTAGTGGAACCTATATAACAAAACTAAAACAAGTAAATTAGTGGAACCTATATAACAAAACTAAAACAAGTAAATTAGTGGAACCTATATAACAAAACTAAAACAAGTAAATTAGTGGAACCTATATAACAAAACTAAAACAAGTAAATTAGTGGAACCTATATAACAAAACTAAAACAAGTAAATTAGTGGAACCTATATAACAAAACTAAAACAAGTAAATTAGTGGAACCTATATAACAAAACTAAAACAAGTAAATTAGTGGAACCTATATAACAAAACTAAAACAAGTAAATTAGTGGAACCTATATAACAAAACTAAAACAAGTAAATTAGTGGAACCTATATAACAAAACTAAAACAAGTAAATTAGTGGAACCTATATAACAAAACTAAAACAAGTAAATTAGTGGAACCTATATAACAAAACTAAAACAAGTAAATTAGTGGAACCTATATAACAAAACTAAAACAAGTAAATTAGTGGAACCTATATAACAAAACTAAAACAAGTAAATTAGTGGAACCTATATAACAAAACCAAAACAAGTAAATTAGTGGAACCTATATAACAAAACTAAAACAAGTAAATTAGTGGAACCTATATAACAAAACTAAAACAAGTAAATTAGTGGAACCTATATAACAAAACTAAAACAAGTAAATTAGTGGAACCTATATAACAAAACTAAAACAAGTAAATTAGTGGAACCTATATAACAAAACTAAAACAAGTAAATTAGTGGAACCTATATAACAAAACTAAAGCAAGTAAATTAGTGGAACCTATATAACAAAACTAAAACAAGTAAATTATATTAAATAAGAAATTATATAAAACAAGTGAAAAAGTTTAACTATGAAATGAAAATTATATAAAACAAGTAAATAAGTAGAAACTATATAAAACAAGTAAATAAGTAGAAACTATATAAAACAAGTAAATAAGTAGAAATTATATAAAACAAGTGAAAAAGTTTAACTATGAAATGAAAATTATATAAAACAAGTAAATAAGTAGAAACTATATAAAACAAGTAAATAAGTAGAAACTATATAAAACAAGTAAATAAGTAGAAACTATATAAAACAAGTAAATAAGTAGAAACTATATAAAACAAGTAAATAAGTAGAAACTATATAAAACAAGTAAATAAGTAGAAACTATATAAAACAAGTAAATAAGTAGAAACTATATAAAACAAGTAAATAAGTAGAAACTATATAAAACAAGTAAATAAGTAGAAATTATATAAAACAAGTGAAAAAGTTTAACTATGAAATGAAAATTATATAAAACAAGTAAATAAGTAGAAACTATATAAAACAAGTAAATAAGTAGAATTTATATAAAACAAGTAAATAAGTAGAAACTATATAAAACAAGTAAATAAGTAGAAACTATATAAAACAAGTAAATAAGTAGAAACTATATAAAACAAGTAAATAAGTAGAAACTATATAAAACAAGTAAATAAGTAGAAACTATATAAAACAAGTAAATAAGTAGAAATTATATAAAACAAGTGAAAAAGTTTAACTATGAAATGAAAATTATATAAAACAAGTAAATAAGTAGAAACTATATAAAACAAGTAAATAAGTAGAAACTATATAAAACAAGTAAATAAGTAGAAACTATATAAAACAAGTAAATAAGTAGAAACTATATAAAACAAGTAAATAAGTAGAAACTATATAAAACAAGTAAATAAGTAGAAACTATATAAAACAAGTAAATAAGTAGAAACTATATAAAACAAGTAAATAAGTAGAAACTATATAAAACAAGTAAATAAGTAGAAACTATATAAAACAAGTAAATAAGTAGAAACTATATAAAACAAGTAAATAAGTAGAAACTATATAAAACAAGTAAATAAGTAGAAATTATATAAAACAAGTGAAAAAGTTTAACTATGAAATGAAAATTATATAAAACAAGTAAATAAGTAGAAACTATATAAAACAAGTAAATAAGTAGAAACTATATAAAACAAGTAAATAAGTAGAAACTATATAAAACAAGTAAATAAGTAGAATTTATATAAAACAAGTAAATAAGTAGAAACTATATAAAACAAGTAAATAAGTAGAAACTATATAAAACAAGTAAATAAGTAGAAACTATATAAAACAAGTAAATAAGTAGAAACTATATAAAAGAAGTAAATAAGTAGAAACTATATAAAACAAGTAAATAAGTAGAAATTATATAAAACAAGTGAAAAAGTTTAACTATGAAATGAAAATTATATAAAACAAGTAAATAAGTAGAAACTATATAAAACAAGTAAATAAGTAGAAACTATATAAAACAAGTAAATAAGTAGAAACTATATAAAACAAGTAAATAAGTAGAAACTATATAAAACAAGTAAATAAGTAGAAACTATATAAAACAAGTAAATAAGTAGAAATTATATAAAACAAGTAAATAAGTAGAAATTATATAAAACAAGTAAATAAGTAGAAACTATATAAAACAAGTAAATAAGTAGAAACTATATAAAACAAGTAAATAAGTAGAAACTATATAAAACAAGTAAATAAGTAGAAACTATATAAAACAAGTAAATAAGTAGAAATTATATAAAACAAGTGAAAAAGTTTAACTATGAAATGAAAATTATATAAAACAAGTAAATAAGTAGAAACTATATAAAACAAGTAAATAAGTAGAAACTATATAAAACAAGTAAATAAGTAGAAACTATATAAAACAAGTAAATAAGTAGAAACTATATAAAACAAGTAAATGAGTAGAAACTATATAAAACAAGTAAATAAGTAGAAACTATATAAAACAAGTAAATAAGTAGAAACTATATAAAACAAGTAAATAAGTAGAAACTATATAAAACAAGTAAATAAGTAGAAACTATATAAAACAAGTAAATAAGTAGAAACTATATAAAACAAGTAAATAAGTAGAAACTATATAAAACAAGTAAATAAGTAGAAACTATATAAAACAAGTATACTAAAACAAGTTTGTTATATAAAACAAGAAAATATATAAAACTAGTAAAAAAGTTTAAATATGAATAAATATGAAATAGAAATTATATAAAAAAAGTAAATTAGTAAAAACTATATAAAAACATGTAAACTAAAACAAGTAAATTATATGAAACTTAAAATAAATTATATAAAACCAATATATAGAAATTATATAAAACAAATAAATAGGTTTAAGTATGAATAAATACGAACTAGAAATTATATAAAGCAAGTATTTAACTCTGAAAAAAGAAAAAATTATATAAACCAAATTTATTTATTATTTTTAATTTATTTTATTTTTTTTTTTTAAATTTTAGAAAGGACCGCTGGTTGCTTAATCCTGGTATACCGTGTTGTTAAACAAGATAGGGGTCTGGAACAAAAGAAATTGAAAGGCAGTTTATTGTTCATAAATAGTTGTTTTAATAGTTCATATTAATCATTGGAAAAACCAGAAATATTGGATTTTAGTAAATTATTTATTTAATTCACAGGATATAGTAATGGAGATTTAGGAAAGTCAGTTTGAATATTTAAGAGGGTTTTATTTCCATTATTTTTAATACGGTTTATTTCTAATATTTCCAAAGCGTCTAATTTTTTCCCTTTTAATATGCCTTTGTGTAATAATTTTATATTTTTATTAATATCAAATTCATGATTATTTTCAACTACATGAGAAGCAAAATTCGATGTATCTTTATTTAACCTAATACAGGATATATTATGTTCTTTGATTCTGGTTTTGAATTACCTTCCTGTTTGTATATAGTTTGGTACGTATTCTTCAATTATACATACTATCGCCATCGACAGTTGGATCTCATGTGTTACATGCAACTAGTAATAATAATTGTGCGCTATTATTTGTATTAGTGCCTGCTTAATTGTTATTAATATCATTAGTAAATCGTCCATCGCCGTATAAAAAATAACTATCCATCGTGTATACGAATGTAGTTGTGCTGGCCCTGTACCTTCTGGGAATCTCTCTATACTTTATGCCAAGGAATATTCGAAAGTTGATAGGTGGCTATGGGTATGGGTATGGGTATGGGTATGCGTCTTTAACTTTTGACACACGTGCACACTTAGACTGTCACGAATTTACATAAATTGTGTCGTTATTGGGCGCGCCCACCACATTCTAGATTCTTCTTAAGGCGGCACCCTCATCTTTTTTATTTTATTTATTTTATTATTTCCATACAATAAAATTGATGTAGTATAACTAAACGCAATATATTTTTGCTACATAAATATTTAATATGGTATAAAAGTCAAAAAAAGTATTACTATACACTGATATAATATGTGCATACAAGGGATACTATGATACTAACTATGAAATATAAAAATAATCGATAGTCACTAGTGTTAAAATTCGGTAAACAAAAAATAAGGTTATTATTATTATTTTATAAATCGAATATTTTTTAAATGCATATTTATTTATTTATTACATACACGGCCTCTTGGCCATTATAAAAATTTGATAAAAATAAAACAAAACTCGTATTAAACAAAAGAAAAACAACACAATAATTCACAAAAATACTAAATCTATTACACAATTCGAAATATTCATAATATTATGTCCCACTCCGATTTGTCTAAATTTATCCGTCTGAACTTTAGTACTTATATGAGAAATGTCAAAAAGTTGACTGCATTTATACGGAACTCATTACGCAATAATTGGATTTTCTCCCCGTTGGTTCCATCACGACAGGGAAAAAATCCGATGTTTGCATATATGCATTTAAAAAATATTCTATTTAACATACACATTAGTAAAAGTAGGTGAACAAGCCAAAAATTTAATAATATTTCTGGTGCAATTCAGGGGTGACATCTGTGCGAGAACACCGTCACCTCATTTATAAGGACTGTTGCTTTCATTGTTTACAAATAAACTAATTTCTCGATAGATGGCGTTACAAAAAAAGGTTTCTTCGTTATTTCATATTTTCAGGTGATCTGTTACTTATTATTCAAATATAATAGAACATTTTTTTTAACAGATTTTTAATTATCTCAATAGAGACGAAGTTGGAATATTTATTGTAGGAGAACCGGGAAATCAAGGCACCTACAGGTCTTACGACCTGTCATCGGCTGGTTTACGTGATCACTTTATGCGCTTGCGCAACGTTCACCAATTATGCCTTTTAATGAGATCCCTATCAATTCAATTTTGAAAGTTCTATATATTGTAATACTGAAATTCTTTTCGCTTGAAAATAAGGAATTTTTACTACAGCCATCTATGGGTGAAATTATGAACAACAATCTTATTGTTTTTATTTATTTTGTTGGAACGCCATCTATTGAGAGAATTGGTTTTTTGTAAATAATGAAAGCTACAATTCTTATATCTGAGGTGACAATGCATTTTTCGCATAGAAGTCACCCCTGAATTGCGCCAGACTTATAAGGTCATTTTTGTCTTATTTACCTACTTGTACCAATGTGTAAGTAATATCTGTTAAAAAAAATCTTTGACTCCCGACAGGGAAAAAAATCCAATGTTAGCGCATATGCAATAATAAAAATATTCGATATAATAGAACTTTCAAAAATTCCATTGATAAGGGAATTCAATAAGAAGGTATAACTGGGGAACATTGCGCAAGCGTAGAAAGCGATCACGTAAAACAGCCGATGACAGGTCGTGAGCCCTGTAAGTGCCTTGAGTTCCTGGTTTTTCTATAAATTCCAATTTCGTCTCTATTGAGAGGTTAAAAAGTTTGTCAAAAAAAAGGAAGGCGCATACCTTACCTAATTCTTACCGTACTTTAGTTACACACAAGATTTTGTAGTGTTCGGACGTTTTGACCTAGTCGCAATACCATCTTGTGTGATGAAAACATGTAAATGTAACACTAGAACTGTGAAGGAACGATCAGATATATCATTTTATGCTGCATGTTTATTCAATAAAAATAATAATAATAATAGAACACTTCCTTGCACCCTGCGCAAGTGGCGAGTTTATTGCCGTATGGCAATTTCTTCCAACTAACCAGTGTTTCCAGCCCAGAGAAGCAATATTTGCGTGAGAAATAAATTTAAATAAATTTCTCCTCTGCTGGGAATCGAACCCAGGGCGCACGCACACAAACCAAACGGCTTACCAACTGTGCCACGGCTGTCGGCCGTGTACAATAATATATTAATATGGATTTTATTTTGAGTAAATGAGAGTACTCAAGTCATATTTGCTTGAAGGTATGCAGAGGGATTCTGTTGTTGTATTAGCTTTTTCACACAGCTATAACTTAATATACATAAGTTTGTCTCTTTCGCAGTCATTATTTGGTGTGAGAGATAGGTTATTATAATGTGATTGTACTGGAGTAAAAGAGAAAATATGTCTGCATTGTGTATCTATTACTGTATGATCTCTTTCTCACTTAATGTATTCTGGCGTGTGTATAATTATTTATTCTTGGTGATATTGTAAAAATTCGTTAAACTGTACCATTCTCTAGAGAGCTTTTTGCTCTCATATACATACATACATACATACATACCATCACGCCATATCCCTTACGGGGTAAGCAGAGAGAACCGAGCGCCATACTCCTCTATTTTTGCATACATTCCTAGCTTCCTTTACATCCATGCATCGTCTCATACATGCTCGTCGATTATTCAAGCTTCTAATATTTCCTTCATTCAAAATATCATTCACATGGTCATGCCATCCCTTTCTGGGGCGCCCCCTACTATTCACTCCATCTCTTACACCCATGTATATTTTTTTGGTCAGTCGTTCATCATTCATTCTTTCTATATGTCCAAACCACCTCAAAGCATTCACTTTCATTTTACTTATAATATCCTTCTTTAACTTGCATTCTCTCCTTATGTCCTCATTTTTTATTCTATCATATATCGTTCTATTACATACTCTTCTTAGTGATCTCATTTCCACAGCATTTATTCTACTTTCATGCGTCTTTTGCCACGTCCATGTTTCACTGGCATACATCAAAGTGGGCACTACAATTGCATTATGTACGGCAATTTTGGCTTCCTTTGAGATGCTTGGATCGGACATTACTGGTCTGAGAGCTCCGTTTATTCTGTTACCTGCCATAACTCTTCTTTCAATGTCTTTATCAGGTCTTCCATTCCTTTCAAACATACTCCCCAAGTACAAATATTCCTCTACTTGTTCTAGCCATTCGTTCTCTACTTTCCCTTCACTTCACTTGAACGTTGAGTCTTTTTTACACCCTTTTCTTTAACTTCACCTGTCTTTCTGTCTGATCCTAGCCATGCGCCTGTATCACCTCATTTATGAGGCAGCCAGACTTCCAGGGGGGCAAGTCTGGTTCGACCGGCGAAATCAAAACCCCAGTGATTACCCATATCATGGATATAATTATCGTATGGAATTCTATGACATCTAAAGATATTGTAGAACTCCATATAATAATTATATCCATGATATGGGTAATCACGAGGGTTTTGATTTCGCCGATTGAACCAGACTTGCCCCCCAGATTCTCCTCGGCTGATAGTCCAAGTTTCGCTGCATACCTACTCCAGAGACAAGAGTTTAAATGAAAATTTTCCTAATATTGATATCAATGTTGGGAGATACAAATATCATTTTGAAGATTTGTTTGTTGAAGGCAACTCTAGCGTTGAACTCTACTTAGTCTTGCCTTTGAGCGGCCATCTTGAGATTTTCTACTGCCCAGATATACAAATTCTTTAATCCATGTAATTGTTCTTAATGTCTTAGAAAAGTGTTAAATTTTCGAGAGGCACCTAATCTGTTGTTATAGCTTATGGCTGGTTCAAACATATTGGGTGTATATGTACATGTTTCTGGATACTCTATTATAGGTTATAGACAGTTGTTTTTATGTGATTTGGAAGATGTTAATTGTTGGTTAGAGACTCTTGTAACTATCTTAACATATTGTTTATCGACGTATCTCCTTGTCTTGTTAATGGTATTCTTAACTGTTAGTTACTACCATTAAAATTTAGGTTCGTCTTTTTTTACAGTTTTCTGTAGGAGTTCGTGTACTTTGAATGTCGTGCTGTGTTTAACAAGTATTTCGATGTTATAAGTACCTGTGAAATATTTGTTTGTTACTGTTTCTGCTATCTTTATATACCTATAGGTAATTTTGTGCGTATGTATGTCACTGAACTCTTAAACGGCTGGATCAATTTGGATATTTATTTGTGTGTGTTTTTGAGTGGGTCCCTTGATGGTTTAAATTCACACATAGAATCAAGGATTGTAATAGTAGAAATAAAACGAGTGGGTTGTGGCCAACGCTAAACTCCTCACTAACAAGTCATTCTATTCAGTATTCAAATTTAGTATGGAAAATATTCAGCGTTTTCATGAAAAGTTTTATAAATTTTGAGATGTATAGTTTCATAAGTATCTTTGTATGTAATTATTCTGTGCGTGTGTATATCAATGAACTCCTAAACAGCTGGACCGATTTTGATGATTTTTTTTCTCTCATTATCATTTTCTGTGTCCTGTAAGAGCCAGGTATCAAAAGTAACATCTTACATAGTTGCCTATATAGTAAAGGGTTTAGTAGTTTAGTAATATTGTCATGTGAGTGAAGATTCATTCATAAAAATAGATGATTTGATAATGCCTTTTTCAGCTGCTTATTTTCTCAAGTAGGTACCTATTAAAAATAAGTAGATTCTAATTGTATGTACCTAGGTATCTTAGTAGTATAAAAAAATTGCGAATCTCAAATTATACAAAAATATACCTCAGTAACAATAGAACATTTGGTTCTCAAACTTCACATTTTTTAAAATTAATGAAAAAATAATATTCCAGTATTTTTCCACAAAAATTCGATTATTATCGAACGTTTTCACCGAGATGGCTTGGCACTATCAAGGTCTTAAATGAAACTTTAAAATCATTTATATTTTTTTTATTATTTGAGTTCACCGCCTATTCTGAATGATGCCTTGTAGGTGAGACGAGACGACTGTGTGGGGATAAACGCACGTGTACGTAATGGTATTAATAGTATTAATAGATTTTAGTTAAACTTTAAATCAAAATAAAAATAATAGCAAAAAAACAGGATTGCTTTTATCACAACGGGTATCATGTTGAAAGAGCATACTGCGAGTTTAGTCATTACGTTTTTATGTATATGTCGTATTATAAATTTTGTACCCTGCGTAACCTAAAAAAAACTGTATCGATTTCATATAGATTTAATATGTTAGAGCTAGTTTATCCATATATTCTAACACAGAATCCTCACTACTTACAATAAGCATCAAAGTACCCTTAAACTAGATATTTTCCATAACTCGCCTTACAAATATAAAAACTTACTTTGTCAATAATTTGTCAATAAAAATTAAAAGTTAAAAAGTTTGTCAATAAAAAAAAACTTACTGTCCAATTTAAAATAAGCTTAGCAAGATAACACCTCATTACACATTTTCACCCACTACACATTCACATCCCAGTATGTTATTACTTATATGAATTGGTTTGCCACAAGTCTATCATTGACACGTAGGGATAGTTATTACAATATTATATATTTAATTAATTGCTGGAAGGAATTAATTGTCTATCATTGCCACAAGTCTATCATTGACACGTAGGGATAGTTATTACAATATTATATATTTAATTAATTGCTGGAAGGAATTAATTGTCTATCATTGCCACAAGTCTATCATTGACACGTAGGGATAGTTATTACAATATTATATATTTAATTAATTGCTGGAAGGAATTAATTGTCTATCATTGCCACAAGTCTATCATTGACACGTAGGGATAGTTATTACAATATTATATATTTAATTAATTGCTGGAAGGAATTAATTGTCTATCATTGCCACAAGTCTATCATTGACACGTAGGGATAGTTATTACAATATTATATATTTAATTAATTGCTGGAAGGAATTAATTGCCTCAGCTGAATCAGATATAAGTGTTTTGAAGTTTTGGTTCGATTGTAATGTACTTTCATTGAATACAGATAAAACGTGTATTATCCCATTTGCACTAAATGATAAATACATCCCAGAAGACCTTAATATTAAAATTCATATTGACAATTCCTGTTTCAACAACTCCATATCTTGTAACTCAGCGTGTATTAAATTATCAACTAAAAATAACATCAGATACCTAGGCATTATTATTGAAAGCAGTATGAAATGGAAATTGCATATAACTACTACTGTTGAACGCCTTAAAAAGCTAATTTTTATTTTTCTGAGACTAAGAAATATACTTCAAACAAACTTGCTTCTTGTTCTTCTTCTTCCTGGCCTCTTCCCAACTTATCGTCGGTGAAGACTGTTAGGGTCAGCTCTCCTCGTCCTCAAGCTGTACACTCTTCGGTTCTGGGCCGCATCCGATGTCAATTCTTGTTTCATCAATTATGAACTCCTTTGCGCCATCCATGTATTTTTTGGTCTTCCCCTATTCGTTGATCGGGGGATATCTACGGCCATAGCCTGGTTCACAATGTGATCCTCGGGTCTTCTTAATATGTGACCATACCATCTCAATTGTCTTTCTTCTAATTTGTTGTTAATGCCTGTCACTCCTAAGCTTCCGCGAATTTATGAACTTTTTATTTAGTCTTTTAGAGACACCCCCGCTGACCATCTTAGCATACGCATCTCGGTGGTTTCCATTTGCCTATGGAAGGTGTTGTACATCGTCCAACATTCGGAGCAATACAGTAGCGCAGGTCTGACAATTGTCTGATATATTTTTCCTTTTTCCTTGACAAACTTGCTTAAAACAATATATTTTTCATTATTTCAATCCATCTTACAATATGGCATTATATGTTGGGGGGGAGCTTTTAAAACCACTTTAGTGCCTTTAGAAGTTTTTCAAAGAATCATTATTAAAATTATATTAAAAAAGAGATTTGATTATCCAACTATTAATGTATTTCAAGAATTTAAAGTTTCAACTGTTGAAAATATCTACAAAAAAATCTCATTGTTCCAAATTCATAAAGATATTCTTACAAATTCAAACCAATTGTCATTTTCTATAGGTAGCAGAATAAATTCACAAGGATGTATTACCATTCCTCTTTTACGTACAACTGCCTCACAACATTTCTATAAGTATAAAGGTACTAAGTGGTTTAATGAACTCCATTTGAGTCTTAGACTCGAAAAAAATTATAATATATTTAAAAATAAAATTAAAAAATTGTACTGACTTATTTATTTATTTTTTGTTATTTCATTCTTGTTTTGTGTAGCTTCATATTTTTTAGTAGATGTACAATGTTTTGGTAAATGTAATAATATTAAATAGATACTCCCCTCTTTTAACACGAGATTTTATCTCAATTAAAGAGGGTTATTATGAATTATATGATGGAAATTGTATACCTTTTTAAATTATGATTTATATGTGAACCTTGTATTGTTTTTGTTAATAAATAAATTAAAAAAAAAATATTAAGCTTATTCATTGTAATTTTTTGTGTGCAATTTAATTATGTATATAAAAAATACCGCTCAATATCTATGTTCTCCTTGAATGCTTTTTAAATAATGTTGTAAAATAGGACTATAAAAGGACAATAATAGAACTTTATAAAAAATGTTTAAGTACTTTGTATTTAAAATTTAATTATATTTGTATCTTGCGTCTCACAGTTTATTGTCCTTTGTATCAGGTGAATTAAAATGAATTTGATTGTGCCCAAATTATGTATTAAATTTGTGTCTTAAGTACATATCTACATATATATTATGTCACAGACAGACAAATTTAATAATGTCAATACAACTTGTTGTCGTTGTCATTAGAAGCGGTCAAGGTTAATATCCTCATTGTAGTCACATTGGGATAATTTTTAAATTGACGTGTGACATTATATCAAATGACAACCGCGCCCCAAATAGAACGAAAGAGTACGTAATAATCATGGTGGATTCTTTGATTGCTGTTACGATGTTTTACGATTTGAGAGTGTTGATTTGATAAGCGTGCCATTTTATGACAATTGTTTGACAACCGTGACAGATTCAGATTTTACCCTATGTTAGTAACGTTTTTTTTTATTTTTAATATATTTTATAATACAAATCAATATATAAATTCACTAGTAATAATATTCTTACATATTTTTCCCTGCAGTACCTCATCAAAAAGATTACAATCTTGTGCTTGATGAGGGAAGCACTTATAACAAAATAAAAATATCAATACAAAGCAAAGTCAACATAAAAGTAAAAGTAATTAAATCAAATCATACATGAACAAAAAAAAATCAAATAAACATCATAAAAAGGTTGAAAATAAATGAAAAAGAAGAATACTCAAATGAGAAAACATATCAGAATACATATTCAAACCAAAAAAAAGAAAAACATGAAAATAATTGAAAAATGAGTAATATAGAATTATAGACGATTCAAATATATCAAAACACATATTCAAAAATAAAAAAAGAAAATACTGGAAATTGAAACAAATCAAAACAACAAAATCGAAAACTACTATTTTAGAAAGTTAAGTGCAATTTTAATTTATGTTTAAATTTTTTAAATTCTTTTATCTGCTTTAATTCATTTGGGAGGCAATTGAAAAATTTTATTCCCAAATAAATGTAGTTGTTTTGTAATTGTCCTGTATTACATTTGGGTATTTTAAAATCATTTTGGAATCGCAGAGACTTATTTTTTTCAATTTTTTGTATAACATTATCTTTGAAAATTTGCAAAATAGACACTTTTTTATAAATATTATCTACTTTGGGTACTTTGAACATGTCAAATAGTGTTGTAGTGGGGAAAGTGCGTGTTTTCTTAAGTATAACCTTTATGATTAATTTTTGTACAACTCTAACTTGGTTTAAAATATTGTCATATGCTCCTCCCCAACCAACGATTCCATAAATAAGCAAGGAATGGACCGTCGCATAATAGATGTTTTTTAGGTTTTTTAAATTTAATACATTTCTTAGTCTTATGAAAATATAAATACATTTCCTTATTCGTTATTACGCTATCATTTTTGATATCTATGTCAAACTATCTATTACATGTTTGACATTGATAAAACCTATTTTTTATCACAATATACCATTTAATTATATGATGTGTCATGATGGTTTTGTCAATTGTGGATAGGTTTCTATTTTTATCACAATATACCATTTAATTATATGATGTGTCATGATGGTTTTGTCAATTGTGGATAGGTTTCTATTTTTATCACAATATACCATTTAATTATATGATGTGTCATGATGGTTTTGTCAATTGTGGATAGGTTTCTATTTTTATCACAATATACCATTTAATTATATGATGTGTCATGATGGTTTTGTCAATTGTGGATAGGTTTCTATTTTTATCACAATATACCATTTAATTATATGATGTGTCATGATGGTTTTGTCAATTGTGGATAGGTTTCTATTTTTATCACAATATACCATTTAATTATATGATGTGTCATGATGGTTTTGTCAATTGTGGATAGGTTTCTATTTTTATCACAATATACCATTTAATTATATGATGTGTCATGATGGTTTTGTCAATTGTGGATAGGTTTCTATTTTTATCACAATATACCATTTAATTATATGATGTGTCATGATGGTTTTGTCAATTGTGGATAGGTTTCTATTTTTATCACAATATACCATTTAATTATATGATGTGTCATGATGGTTTTGTCAATTGTGGATAGGTTTCTATTTTTATCACAATATACCATTTAATTATATGATGTGTCATGATGGTTTTGTCAATTGTGGATAGGTTTCTATTTTTATCACAATATACCATTTAATTATATGATGTGTCATGATGGTTTTGTCAATTGTGGATAGGTTTCTATTTTTTTTTCATTTTGACATAATTATTTGACATTATTTTATTATCATCTTACGAAAAGTAGGATCTAAGTACCTATGTATAGTATGGAAAGAACCATTATCTCAAAACGTTTCAAATTAATCGATTTTGACATAATTATTTGACATTATTTTATTATCATCTTACGAAAAGTAGGATCTAAGTACCTATGTATAGTATGGAAAGAACCATTATCTCAAAACGTTTCAAATTAATCGATTTTGACATAATTATTTGACATTATTTTATTATCATCTTACGAAAAGTAGGATCTAAGTACCTATGTATAGTATGGAAAGAACCATTATCTCAAAACGTTTCAAATTAATCGATTTTGACATAATTATTTGACATTATTTTATTATCATCTTACGAAAAGTAGGATCTAAGTACCTATGTATAGTATGGAAAGAACCATTATCTCAAAACGTTTCAAATTAATCGATTTTGACATAATTATTTGACATTATTTTATTATCATCTTACGAAAAGTAGGATCTAAGTACCTATGTATAGTATGGAAAGAACCATTATCTCAAAACGTTTCAAATTAATCGATTTTGACCAAATTTGTTGACAGCAGCGTCAAGGTGATTGTCAAGTAACATTTTTTTTTATTGTAACCTAAGTATTAATTATTAAGTTCCGAGTTTGTTCTGAAAACTTTGCATTTTTGAAGCAAATAATATTTTGATCAAAGTAATATCGATTCTAAGCCTCTTCAATCGGCACAAGTTTTTGACCTAGTATTAAATACTCATTTATTGAATTTAAACTTTAATTTAAAAATCTATTTAAAAAAAAATCTAGCTTAGATTTGAGTGGGCATATAACGATGAGCGTGCTCATGAAAACACGATTTACTTTTTTTGCATTTTCAAAAAAAACTGACTTGAAATGAAAAAAAAAATCTCCAAAATTCACTTTTTCTACGACGTACAGTTATGTACCATACCTCACTCTATTTCCTTATTTAGGATAGGCAGAAGGACCGAACTCTTGACATAGGTACATTTCTCGCTTCATTCATGTCTTTGCATCGTCTCATACACGCTCTTCTGTTATTTTTTATTTATATAAAGCTTCTTGAGCACATGTGCACAATGGCTTGCATATTGCCGAATGGCAAGATCTTCTAACCAACCATATTAATTTGGTGAAAAATATTGTATTTATGATACGTACCAACATTTTTTTGAATATATAATATATATTCGTCCTTTTCCTCGTGACTGAGGATAGCGGCTGAAGTCCGTCGCCACACGTATGGCCCGCCTCCATGCCAATCTGTTTTGGGCTGAACGCAGAGCACCAGTCACCGAAGACCCCATTGTGGACTTAACCAAATAGCTCCATCTGGTCGGTGAGCGACCACGAGATCTCCGTCCTTCCACGCTGCCTATCACAACAAGCTTCTCGAGGCAGTCTTGTTCCCTTCTGGCAATGTGTCCAAAGAATTGAAGGACTCGTCTGTAACATACATCCTCGATTTTCAGCTCGTCTAGAATTGACACATTCGTTCTTCTGGCTGTCCATGGGATGCGCAACATACGCCTCCAGCACCACATTTCGAAAGCATCGATCCTCTTTCGCTCTGACTCCCATGTGTCCATGTTTCCACACCATACATGAACATCGAGAATATCAGAGCTCTGATATTTTTTTGAATACAACATATAATAAAAATATAATTACAATAATAAAACAAAACAATAAAGAATCGGCAAGGAAAGGATAAGGAGAAAAATTTAAGTGTTATGTGTATGGAAATGATTATGTGTAAGGAAAAGTGGTGTATTTATATAAAAAAAGCTGTATAAAAGGATATTTTTACTATTTTATTTAGAGGATTTTGTGCTAAATTTTAAAATTCTGGAACGCTTGTAATATTTGAGAAATTTGATTTAAAAATGCGATATTTGAGTTTATATGCCCTCTTGTATTATTTTAAATATGCAGATGAGCTTTTTAAAATTGACGCTCTGTGTGCATTGCTTTCGAGACATATTCATATGTTTGACACACCAGCGTTGCGCTTCTGTCAATAATCACAGATTGATACTGTTTCATTGATGAAATCAGATTATAGATAAATCTTATCATAAAATAATAGTTCATCAATATTTAAATATATATTATATATATTCCTACGCCTCTATTTAACTGTGATATTTCCTCCAACACTATTTTTTCAGTTATCATACATGTCTTAATAATTTATAGACATTGTTAACAAACATGTAATACATTCATTTTAAAATGTTTCAAAATACAATATAATGAATAAATAAACAATTTAAAAATAAACAAAAATGATTTGTGGCGATGTAGTGCCAACCTTGACGTATGCAAGTGAAACCTGGACATGGCAGAAGTCGCACGAAAGCAGAATAAATGCAGTTGAAATAAGATCGCTAAGAAGAATCTGTAATAGGACGATGTATGACATTGTCAGGTAAAGAAAGATGTCATTAATAAAATGAAAGTGAACACATTGAGATGGTTTGGGCACACGGGGAGAATGAATGAGGAACGCCAAACGAAGAAAATATACATTGCGGACAGGAATGGACTGAGAGGTCGGGGCCGTCCAAGGAATGGATGGCACATCCATGTATTTTGAAAGACGGAAATGTCAGAAGCATGAACAACAGACGAACATGTACATATAAGACGATGTATGAATGGCGATGAATATGTGTCAAGATAGAAATAAGTGGCGTTCGGTTCTCTTTGCCTACCCTTCGAGGGACATGGCGTGATGGTATGTATGTATGTATGTATGATGATACTCAATCCTTTTGTTATTTTCTTTAAGGGGGCATATTATAAACCAAATACCCCAATTTCAAATCAAATTCTTTAAATATATTAAACAGAATGTTTCTAGAAAAAATACTATGTATATGTATTTTCAACGATACTCTAGTGAATTATCGTCCCACAAATTCAAAATTAATCATAAATTCGTAAAAATAACACCAAAAACATCTAATTAGTAGTTAATGCCCCCAAGTCAAATTGAAAACGCTGTTCGTTTTCGCCAAGCGCTAATTTTTTTTGTATGGGATTTGACGTTTGTTGTAGAAATTTTTTCTACAATAACAAACAACAAACGTCAAATCCCATACAAAAAAAATTAGCGCTTGGCGAAAACGAACAGCGTTTTGAATTTGACTTGGGGGCATTGTTAAACATCTAGAATTCTCACGTAGGTGCGCAAAAGACGAATTAAGGTTTTTTGCTTAGTTGGTTTGATCACGTGAGTGCGCAAACCGTCCCCAGAATCGCCAAAAAATTTATATAAGTTTGTTGATAACTATAAAAAAGTAGGTAAAATATATTTATTTATTTATTTAATATTGCTTCTCGGGCAAATAACAGGTACTATGTCAAATATTATTCTAAAACTCACCGAATAACAAGTTTCCACATTCTGGAGACTTACGATATTAATCGTCTCTCAGATCCAAACCGGAAACATAATTTAAAACTGTGACTCCACCGGGAATCGAACCCGGGACCTTTGGATCAGCATTCAGATACCTAGCCAACTGAGCCACGAAGGCTGACAAAAAACAAATATACAAACGAATATAATTTCGTTCACCTATAGCGCAAGCATTTATGCTTAGACAACTACAGATCGAAGATCTCGAACAAGAGGAAGAAAAAGATAACAAATAAAATACAAAAAATAACTGAGACTAATTCAGAAATCGAACCCTGAAACCACGGTTGAGAGTCGGATAACTGACCCACGAAAGCTTACAAGAATAAAAAAATATTAATACGAAATCACCAGCATGCGTTCGTTTCATGCGTTATGTTATTTTTAAACTTGTTCCTTCGTGTTTTATTTTATAATATAATATAATATTAATCTTTCTTATTTGGTCCTTTCATATTTTTTTATTCTGTTCTCTCAAAAAGGGCTCAAAGCCCCAAAGGTACATAGCTTATCGGAATAATAAAAAGGATTTCAATCCGTTGTCATTCTTCATTACCTGTTGGAAGCTTTAAATTCTACGACTAAAGCTTCTGAAACTAATTGACCTGGACGGGTCGATGCAGACGGTGGAGACTTGAGACCCCAGAGATTCCCCTGTGGTCAAATCTCTTACAAACAAAATCACATTAAGGGGGGGACTGCTGCCAACGTACCTATTCTTCAATTTGATATACAATCATTATTTCTTATCAAATCGTTTTGAAAAAAAATAATTTAGATAGTTTGGGTATTAATAAAGAAATATATATCTTTACTTTTTGAGATGGTTTGGTCACATGGGGAGAATGAATGAGGAGCGCCTGACGAAGAAAATATACAGAGCGGAAAGAAATGGAATGAGAGGTCGGGGACGCCCAAGAAAGGGATGGAACGACCATGTGAACGATATTCTGAAAGACGAAAATGTTAGAAGTGTGAGCAACAGACGAACATGTATGAGACGATGCATGAATGTGGACGAGGCGAGAAATGCGTGCCAGGATAGAAAAATGTGGCGTTTGGTTCTCTCTGCCTACCCCGCAAGTAACATGGCGTGATGGTATGTATGTATGTACTTTTTGATAATGTTCTGTATAAATAATAGCATACCCCGATTTTCAACGTTTATCTTATATTTTTAATAAAATATAAGGCGTTGTTCAACATATTTTTTTTTAAATTAAAGAATTCAAAAATATCTAGAAAAATATGATGTGACGTTGCATTAATGCTTCAGGTTTAGTAAATAAACCTAAAAAAACATTTATAAGTTTTAAAACAAAACATATAGGTAAGTTTTTTTTGGTTTATTAACTTAACTGATACATTAATGCAACGTTACATCGTATTTTTTTAGATATTTTGATCTTATTTAATTTATAAAAAATATAATGCTTTATACCTTATGGTTTTTAGAAATTTAAGATAAATGTCAAAAATCGGGGTATGCTTATTATTTTCCTACAAGAATATATACAGAACATAATTCAAAAGTTAAGGTATATTTTTCTTGATTAATATCCAAACGAACTAGGTTATTTTTTTCCAAAATGATTCGTTTTGTAGTAATGATGCAAATTCAAATTGAAAAAATAGGTTCGTTGGCAGCAGTCACAGTGTATGTTCAAATATCATTTTTTAATAAAGGCAGCTCGTTTTATATATAATAATAATAATCTTTTGTGTTTTAAAAATACTTGTAATTTTTTTTTTTTTGTAACAAGTTCATATACATCCTCATATATTCCCTTAATTAAGCATCAATGCTTGTGCTGCAGGTGAACTTAATTGGTTGTGGCAGTATTCTAACTCGCCACCAGTGGATTACACTATCTAGCGCTGACCGCCTGCCACCACCCATCCAAATTATATAAATGTGTTAAATTGTCAGTAATCTCTATTTTCTTCTTCTTTAAATTGATCGAAAAACTTTTCTGTCTTACTTATTATTTACTATTAAATATTTATTGTTTACTATTAAATAAATATATTTACCTCTTTCGTCCTCACTCATTCTTATCATCCATATCATTCCCACAATTCATTATTTAAAAAAAAATTGTTATTTTTTTGCTAACTTTCTTTTTTAATTTAAGTACTGTTGTTAGTTTTTTCATTATTTTTTAAAATATTTGTAGTATCTTTTTTTTTTTTTTTTAAATATTTTAGTTTTATTATTTTTAGATTTGGTCTTATTTTTGTGCATCTTTTTTGCTGTAATTTTAAATTTGATTGTATAAATAACTATGTATAAATACTGACTGTATAAATATATAACTATTAGAAAGTTTGCATTGCCCGAAAATGATTGTTTTTGGTATCAATTAAAATGAATTATTAAAAAATATTTTATTTCGTATTAAAATAAATTAAACGAAAAGTAGTTCAGAGATAGTTGCTTGAGAGACTTGCGTTCACGGAATAGGCAACAGATTTTGGTCTAAACAGGTATAAATCTCACGTCTGTCACCCATACCTAAACAGTATTGAAGTAGGTACCTACCTTAAAGGATTTCTTTGTTATTTGGTATGCTACCGAATTATTAGGATTCTTCACTGATTCAGTAGTTATGTAAGAAGCTTTGTCCGAAGCTATAAATACATAAATTATAAGATAGAGTATTATAATGATAGCTTTTTTATCTTTTATGTTTGAAATTCTATCTTATCGTCTCGTCTTGTTATTATTAGTCCATACTCCAGTCAACAGCATCACGAATGGGGGACCGAAATCGTGTTTATTTTGAATAAATTCTTTTTTGTTTTCTTATTTTTGTTTTCTTTTATAACTTTCAGAGTGATTTATTTTCAAGATATGGCTTCTTGATTATTAATTCAGTGCTGCTTTATACAAATAACGTTTCTTTTTCTAGATTTCGTTAATTTCTAATAAAAATAACAAAGCAATTAAACGGTCAGATGTTGGCTGAAGCCGAAGTCGAATGTTCGGCCGTAACCTGCGGCCGAAACCGATGGCTTGACTTTAATAAGAAATTTTAGAATAATCATAAAAAATATCGATGCAAACTGTAGAGGAACAATTTATTATTTATGCTCAATGTCGTGCATCGTCAGAATGGTGATATATTATTTTTTTCATCATAATTCTAAATGCATTAGTAGTAATAAAAATGCACTCAAATTTTTTTTATTTTATTTTTTATTGAAACTGAAATAAAACAATTATTGTACTTGGTATTGTATTAAACGGCCAGGTTGAATACAATACCAAGTACAATAATTCAATGTTTGCGTATATAGATTTATGCAATCATAAAAAAAATTCAATGTTTGCGTATATACATTTATGCAATCATAAAAAAAAATTCAATGTTTGCGTATATACATTTATGCAATCATAAAAAAATTCAATGTTTGCGTATAGGTATACATTTATGCAATCATAAAAAAAATTCAATGTTTGCGTATATACATTTATGCAATCATAAAAAAAATTCAATGTTTGCGTATATACATTTATGCAATCATAAAAAATTCAACGTTTGCATATATACATTTATGCAATCATAAAAAAATTCAATGTTTGTGTATATACATTTATGCAATCATAAAAAAATTCAATGTTTGCGTATATACATTTATGCAATCAGAAAAAATCCAATGTTTGCGTATATACATTTATGCGATCATAAAAAAATCAATGTTTGCGTATATACATATGTACATAATATGTATATATTATATGCAATCATAAAGTCTTACGTTTGCGTATAAGTATGCATATAATATGTAATCATAAAAAAAATCCAATATGTGCGTATACATAAATATAAAACATTGTGCATATAAATAAATAAAAATAAAATATTCATTTGTTACTCCTTTCTGATACTTATATGAAAAGTGAGTTTCGTAGCCTCTGTACTTACAATGTACTGAATAATCTCTTGAGATATTGTTTGATTAAGACGAGTGCAATCCATCATCCTAGTCTAGCAAAAAAAGGATAATACATCCATTGGCTTTTTGTCCATTGCAACTTCCTGGAGTATTTCCCACGTTCTTCATACATGTGAACAACAAAATGTTCCACAAATGCGTGCATGTGGGAAACCATTTGCGTCAAGCATAAGTCAGTGTACCTACTTCTTGATGTGACTGTATATTCAATTTATAAATTGACTTACCTAAACAAAAAAATGTTATGAAAATAGAATTCATCAGTTTTTGATTGAAGCAAGGAAGCCATATAATTAACAAGATACATCTTTCTTTATCCTACACTATTTTGTCGTGTGCTATTTTTATCATGTCCGTACCTACATTTTCATGTCGAAACATATATCATATTGGTTGTGCGTATTTATTTATACTCCTCACTACCCCAAGGGGATATAGTGGGGAGTTATGAATTCGCAATTTTTAAAGTTATTTTTTTATTGCAGATTATCAACTAGTATCATGCTGAAAGAAACTCTTGAAAGTTTCATCACAATGAATCTGTGTGTGTGTGCTGTGTACTATGCGCTATGTACGGCGTGTTTATTCTACTTTATCGATTATAGCCTAATGTACTGATTCGATTATTTTCAAATCTTTAATACTCGCTTAGACTCCATTAGATTTTGAAGAAGTCCTTTTCAATTTTTTTAACTGTCAAATATTTCAAATTGACCCCAACTTCAGGAAACATATATTTGATAATTTTGTATTCATATTTCTTAAAAGCACATCACTTTCATAAATGACATTGGGGAATCGTCAAGTTTTTAAAACAAAATATTTAAATAAAAAATAATTTTACAAAATCATTTCATAAAAATGCTGAAAATTTTAGAATTATTTGTGGGGTAACTTGGTAGTGAGGAGTGTAGCGTTGGCCACAACCCACTCGTTTTCATATCTCTTAAGGTATCATAGTATTTGTTTCCATAACACGGAGCTCTATTGTTAACAAGATTCATCTTTCTTTTATTTTAATTACGGCGCTGGCCGATTTACTAATGATATTAATAACAATTAAGCACTACAAATAATAACACTCAATTATTATTATTACCATTATACACTTCCTCAAAAGAATTAGCAGATCAATGCGTAAATTGTAAATTATTTAAAAGAGCAAAATAAAATGCAACAAACGCATCATCAAGCTTTCAATTGGGAATAGTTCACCCATCCAGATACTTAACATATCAAAGGATTAGGCTCTGAGGAGGTCTCTATACTACCTAACAACCCTACTGATTCCCGAATATTAACGTTTAAAAAATCTTTAAAAATTCTACATGTATTCATTATTACCGTTTTTTGCATTTTTATTATTAAGTTTTTAGATAAATCTATAATTTCTAAATTACGGATTAACGATTTTGGAATAATATATTGTTTATATTGTTTCTATATTGTTTCTATTTTGGTCCTGATTTAACTTCTTCTTCTTCTTCGCCCTCGCCTTTATCCCATTTACTTGGGGTGGGCTCACCTTATTTTATTTCACCAAACTCGCCTGTCCTGTGCCAGATCAGGATTCAGCTCCCTCTCTCGCAGATGCTTTTTGATGCTCGATAGCCATGTGGGTGGTGGTCTGCCTGGTCTTCTCGCTGGAGTCTCGATGTCCAAGGCTTTATTTATCATATTGTTCGTCGGTCGTCTCAAAATATGGCTATACCATCTCAGCCTATTCTCGACTATTTTTTCGTCTATTGGGGCCACTTTGAAACTACCGCGGACGTGGACATTCCTCACTTTTTCAAACTTTGTCAGACCCCCAGTCCACCTTAGCATCTTCATTTCCGCCGCGTGCATCTCTTTTTGGTGTTTCTGCTTTAGTGCCTGATTTAACATGGTAAAAATTTCTGTGTTCTTTATTTCAATATGGAACAACGATTTTTGTTTTTAAAATCCGGAGCCCCTATAGTTAACAATTTCCATTGAAAAAATGGGATAGCTTAAGGGGGGGACTGCTGCCAACGTACCTATTTTCCAATTTGATATACCATCATTATTTCTTATCAAATCGTTTTGAACAAAAATAATTTAGATAGTTTGTGTAAGAAAAATATATCTTTACTTTTTGATAATGTTCTGTATAAATTCTTGTAGAAAAATAATGGCATACCCCGATTTTCAACGTTTATCTTATATTTTTAATAAAATATAAGGCGTAGGTAGATCAACATATTTTTTTTTTAATTAAAGAAGACAAAAATATCTAGAAAAAGACGATGTGACGTTGCATTAATGCTTCAGGTTTAGAAAATAAACCTAAAAAACATTTATTTTCTATTCAGCGCCATTGCGAAATATAAGTTTTTTTGGTTTTTAACTTAACCTGATGCATTAATGCAACGTTACATCGTATTTTTCCAGATATTTTGATCTTCTTTGATTTATAAAAAATACAATGCTCTATACCTTATAGTTTTTTAAAAATTCAAGATAAATGTCAAAAATTGGGGTATGCTTATTATTTTCCTACAAGAATATATAAAGAACATAATTAAAAAATTAAGGTATATTTTTATTTATTAATATTCAAAATAACTAGGTTATTTTTTTCAAAATGATACGTTTTGTAGTAATGACGCAAATTCAAATTGAAAAAATAGGTACGTTGGCAGCAGTAAGTAAGAAGTAAGTAAGTCAACTGTTTGACTTATTTACTTCTTACTTACTTACTTCCGATGGCCATATACAACTCCGGTAGAGCTTTAGCCTCCTGAACAATAGCTTTCCAAGTCTTCCTGTCAGCTGCAGTGGACTCCCAGTCATCACAAGCATTCAGCACGTTCAGATCTCGGGTAACATTGTCCATCAATCTCTGCCTTGGTCTTTCCAGGGGTCTTTTGCCCACAGGGTTATTTTGCAGGATACGTTTTGTGGCTCTTTCTTCCCCTGATCTGACAACATGTCCAATCCAAGCTAAACTTCTGGACCTGATTTCGCTGGTGATTAAAGGTTGCCTGTTAACTGTTTGACTACTGTTTGACTAAAACCTTTGTAATAAGTACCTATTTTTTCTATCAAAACTGTACGGTTTGGCTGTGCTTACAAATTCGGCTACGAGTTACCAAATGTTAGGTAGTCACTGTAATATGGTTACTATAAACATTAATAATTTTGTTACACTTCACATTTTATTTTCAGTGTTGACAAAATAGAAACATTCATCGTCAATACAACTCGTTTTGAATTTTAAAATAATGTTTCCGTCAAAATAATATGTAACGGACACAAGAACATATCAATTTGGGTCCATTAAACTGTAAGATGATATGTGCTAATACACTCCATTTGTTGGTACCTATCTACACAAATAACTAAATATAGTGTCATTTCCTGTAGCCAGAGTGAATGGTGTATTTTCACTGTAATTATGAACATAGCAAATTATTATAATATTACTTGTTACCCGTCAAAATGACGGAACCTAATGTTTATTTATTTATTTTAAACATTTTCGTCACATTAAATAAAAATGCACAAAAGCGGGCTTGTTGCCACATGGGAATATCTTCTAAACAAGCATTTTCATATGATGAGGATAATTGTTTTTGACACGTAGCAATTTGTGTGAATAAAATATATATTAAAACATGTAAAACAGTAAAAAACAGAGGGGACAGGAGAGAAGGGGACAAAGATACAAAAAGAAGACAGATTTATGTGTTATGTGTAAGGAAATGATTCCTCAGATTACTTTCGAAAGCGGGAAGTGTTAGTAAAACTCGAATCGTTGCGATGGGATGTGATTCCAAAGACAGGCTGTCATAATGTTTACCTGGGGGGGGGCAAGTCTGATCAACAGGCGGAATCATAATCATTCATGTTTACCCATATCATGGATATATAAATTCTGTATAAATTCTGGGTTCTTCTTCTTTTTTTTTTTAATTTTTTATTTTTGTTTCTACTTAATTTTGTTTATTTTTATTGTACTTCACTACTTATATATTTTGTAAATTTATATTTTTTTTTGATATTTTTGTTGTTGTTATATATAGGTACCTATTTATAATTATGTTTGTATGTATTTTGCTTCGTGGTTCATAAACATATGTTTTAATAATTTATAATTGTGTATGTAAAAGCCCATTTAGGGCGTTTATATAAATAAATAAATAATTATCTGATGGAGTTCTATGACATCTTAAGATATTATAGAACTCCGTAAGATAATTATATCCATGATATGGGTAAACATGGATGGTTTTTATTCCGCTGGTTGACCAGACTTGCCACCCTGGTAGATGGAACTTTCGTCGTTTATCTCACTATAATATTGAAATAAACATACATATTCAAAAAAACGCTGAAGCTAAAATATCTGTCTGATAATACCTGATATCTTATTCCTAGGTCTCCTTTTCCTCTCCTCTTCCTCCCTTCTTACTCTCCTCTTCCTCTTCTTATCCTTTTGTTTTCCTTTCATTAATATGAACTGTTTTTATATTCAATCTTTTTTGTCTTTTTTCTCTAATCTCTTCTGTAATCTTTATTTTCTTTTTATTTTGTCATGTAATTACCTTATTGCCATACATAGTATATTTTGTTTTGTGTATTTACCATTAACTTTGGTTGGTTGAAAGATTTTGCCTTTCGGCAATAAGCTCAGCAACGTACAAATTATATTTGAATTTTGCGGTCAATTCAGTCACCTTTTGAACTAAAATAGGAACGTTCTATAATTTTAGAATGAAGATCATTTGAACTAAATTTCGTACCTATACTGTAATTGACGTTGTTTCTCAAACTAAAATATACAAAATTAGTGCACCGTAGATAATAATTCGAACTCAAATTATCTATGGCGCAGACTACGCATGCGTAATACGCACTGTTCGGCCATGTTTATTTATGTCATGTCGCCTAACCTTACATTTCAATTGACATGCACTAATATTCTTTGTTTTTATTTTCAACATAACGCATAACGCGTAAATTAGCCATTTTTATTAATTAGTACACAACTGATGTTTTCAACTTGACTAAAACATCCCGGACTGCTGTAATAACAACTAGTACGCTCCCAATAAGGTGTGAACTAAAATTAGAACGTTTTGACAGTTGATTCGGCTAAAATGTGGTTATAGAATAGGGAATTGACTTTCCTAAATAGGAATGTTCCTATTTCAGCGTTAAAGAATATCAACATGGATTAATATTAATAGGAATGCACTTAATTTAGCCGGAAAGTTCTTAAAAAGTTATAGAATCGGACGTACTGTGCAGAATTACGCGAACGACACCGCTTGTTCATTCAAGTATTCATTCATTCATTCATTTATTTATTTATAAACGACATAAATTGCCTTTTACATACATAGATAAAAACACATATTGATGATAAAAATATATAGAATAAGAAAATAAACAATTAGTTATACACTTGCAAAAAGAATATGTACCTAAACAGTTAAACAATAAATTCAAGAATAAAAAAAATAATAGATACCTATAAGCAAACATTACAAAAGATATACAAATGGACTCAAAATAATCGAAATTATTAAATAAAAAACTATTATGAATACATAGAATAATAATAAAACTTTAGAATACTCATTCCTATGCAATACCTCGCTGAAAAAGCGAAGCCATTTTATTGGCCGGCTCGTGTCAATATACCTATGTATGACTCTGCTGGTAGACATTGTTCGTATAGTACTACTCGTTATGACTGCGTAAATAATTTTGCAAGCAGTTAAAAAATTACCTATTTGGAGAACGTATCACGCATACGGTTAAATGATTACTGAATTCTCGTAGCAAAATGTTGACCAAATTAGTCAACATAAAGTAGTCGCGTTTACTGCAGGCTAAAGAGTATTCTATACTATTATTATTCTATGCATAAATACAAAAAAATAACAGTAGAAGCAGTGTCATGTAAATCTGCATATAAATAAAGTAGACCTCGTTATAAATAAACAAAAAAGATATTTAAAAAATAAACACTTTACAATCGAAAATATACGAATCCGCACTGAAATTATCACAAGTTGTTTCTCTCATAAAAAAAATGTGTATATCGCTGTTTATATTTATGTTTCGACAGCATAAAAATGTCACCTAAATGAGAGTATTCATTCCCAATATTCTGGAGACGATTGACCAGCGAGTGATAATCTTTCTGTGTGCGT
Organism: Molanna angustata; assembly: GCA_963576475.1. Taxonomy (NCBI): domain Eukaryota; kingdom Metazoa; phylum Arthropoda; class Insecta; order Trichoptera; family Molannidae; genus Molanna; species Molanna angustata. Next base: position 3,606,900 of record OY754972.1, read on the forward strand.
GAGTAATTTATTAGTCAGTTTAACTCATTTTTTTCCATACGCGTAATTATTTGTGTAACTCTATAAAAGAATGTTATAACCACATACATTATATACATATCGAGTATGTTTCGACAGCATAAAAATGTCACCTAAATGAGAGTATTCATTCCCAATATTCTGGAGACGATTGACCAGCGAGTGATAATCTTTCTGTGTGCGTGAGTAATTTATTAGTCAGTTTAACTCATTTTTTTCCATACGCGTAATTATTTGTGTAACTCTATAAAAGAATGTTATAACCACATACATTATATACATATCGAGTATGTTTCGACAGCATAAAAATGTCACCTAAATGAGAGTATTCATTCCCAATATTCTGGAGACGATTGACCAGCGAGTGATAATCTTTCTGTGTGCGTGAGTAATTTATTAGTCAGTTTAACTCATTTTTTTCCATACGCGTAATTATTTGTGTAACTCTATAAAAGAATGTTATAACCACATACATTATATACATATCGAGTATGTTTCGACAGCATAAAAATGTCACCTAAATGAGAGTATTCATTCCCAATATTCTGGAGACGATTGACCAGCGAGTGATAATCTTTCTGTGTGCGTGAGTAATTTATTAGTCAGTTTAACTCATTTTTTTCCATACGCGTAATTATTTGTGTAACTCTATAAAAGAATGTTATAACCACATACATTATATACATATCGAGTATGTTTCGACAGCATAAAAATGTCACCTAAATGAGAGTATTCATTCCCAATATTCTGGAGACGATTGACCAGCGAGTGATAATCTTTCTGTGTGCGTGAGTAATTTATTAGTCAGTTTAACTCATTTTTTTCCATACGCGTAATTATTTGTGTAACTCTATAAAAGAATGTTATAACCACATACATTATATACATATCGAGTATGTTTCGACAGCATAAAAATGTCACCTAAATGAGAGTATTCATTCCCAATATTCTGGAGACGATTGACCAGCGAGTGATAATCTTTCTGTGTGCGTGAGTAATTTATTAGTCAGTTTAACTCATTTTTTTCCATACGCGTAATTATTTGTGTAACTCTATAAAAGAATGTTATAACCACATACATTATATACATATCGAGTATGTTTCGACAGCATAAAAATGTCACCTAAATGAGAGTATTCATTCCCAATATTCTGGAGACGATTGACCAGCGAGTGATAATCTTTCTGTGTGCGTGAGTAATTTATTAGTCAGTTTAACTCATTTTTTTCCATACGCGTAATTATTTGTGTAACTCTATAAAAGAATGTTATAACCACATACATTATATACATATCGAGTATGTTTCGACAGCATAAAAATGTCACCTAAATGAGAGTATTCATTCCCAATATTCTGGAGACGATTGACCAGCGAGTGATAATCTTTCTGTGTGCGTGAGTAATTTATTAGTCAGTTTAACTCATTTTTTTCCATACGCGTAATTATTTGTGTAACTCTATAAAAGAATGTTATAACCACATACATTATATACATATCGAGTATGTTTCGACAGCATAAAAATGTCACCTAAATGAGAGTATTCATTCCCAATATTCTGGAGACGATTGACCAGCGAGTGATAATCTTTCTGTGTGCGTGAGTAATTTATTAGTCAGTTTAACTCATTTTTTTCCATACGCGTAATTATTTGTGTAACTCTATAAAAGAATGTTATAACCACATACATTATATACATATCGAGTATGTTTCGACAGCATAAAAATGTCACCTAAATGAGAGTATTCATTCCCAATATTCTGGAGACGATTGACCAGCGAGTGATAATCTTTCTGTGTGCGTGAGTAATTTATTAGTCAGTTTAACTCATTTTTTTCCATACGCGTAATTATTTGTGTAACTCTATAAAAGAATGTTATAACCACATACATTATATACATATCGAGTATGTTTCGACAGCATAAAAATGTCACCTAAATGAGAGTATTCATTCCCAATATTCTGGAGACGATTGACCAGCGAGTGATAATCTTTCTGTGTGCGTGAGTAATTTATTAGTCAGTTTAACTCATTTTTTTCCATACGCGTAATTATTTGTGTAACTCTATAAAAGAATGTTATAACCACATACATTATATACATATCGAGTATGTTTCGACAGCATAAAAATGTCACCTAAATGAGAGTATTCATTCCCAATATTCTGGAGACGATTGACCAGCGAGTGATAATCTTTCTGTGTGCGTGAGTAATTTATTAGTCAGTTTAACTCATTTTTTTCCATACGCGTAATTATTTGTGTAACTCTATAAAAGAATGTTATAACCACATACATTATATACATATCGAGTATGTTTCGACAGCATAAAAATGTCACCTAAATGAGAGTATTCATTCCCAATATTCTGGAGACGATTGACCAGCGAGTGATAATCTTTCTGTGTGCGTGAGTAATTTATTAGTCAGTTTAACTCATTTTTTTCCATACGCGTAATTATTTATGTAACTCTATAAAAGAATGTTATAACCACATATGTCACCTAAATGAGAGAAGACGCGGATTCTATATAATATTATATGTGCTTAATATGTTATAAATAAATAAATAAATCTGCCATTCTACGCATTATTTTGTACATGAAGTAAAAAAAGCTTTGTACAAACATACATACCTAGGAAATTATATAAGTTGATGTATGACGGTCTGTCTGTACGTATGAATGTAGGTACGGTAAGTACCTACATTCATACGTGTGGCCTAACAAGGTCGTTTACTCCAAATTCCCACAGATTCCGGGCTGACTATCAAATTGATAGTCAGATCTAGTGGGTTGTGACCAACACTATACTCTCCACCACATAAGCTAGTATAATGTACTAACATTTTTACTCTCCACACTATGGAATAGTGGAGAGTTATGATTTCACAATTTTTAAGCGTATTTTTTTTACATCAATTTCTTAACGGGTATCATGTAGAGAGTGCACACTATGACTTTCGTCGTGATGTGTTTGTATGTATGGCGTACGGCGTACGGCATTCGGCGTACGGATTATCCTTTTTGTGTCCTCTCTACAGCCCAAACTATAAGTCTGATCGACTTATAGTGCATAGAACTAGAGCTGATTAGTTTTCCATAGACAACTTTTAATTTCTTCTCTATGATTTCATCATCTCATCATCGTCCTCTCTACAGCCCAAACGAAAAGTCCGATTGACTTCATATTGATATCATATTTGTAAAGTCCATAAATTTCTTCTCTATGATTTCATCTGTTCAAATTTTCAAAATGCTCTTTTGCTAAGCCTATTTCCATCACATACGTTGTTAAAAATAAATTGAAATATATTTTAATAATACTAATAATAAACACTTCCTTGCACCCTGCGCAAGTGGCAACTTTTAAAAAATGGCAATTTCTTCCTAATATCCATTGTTTCCAGTCCAGAGAAGCGAATATTTCTTGAGAAATGGATTTAAATAAATTTCTCTTGGCTGGGATAGAAACGAGGACGCCCGCACAGAAGCCGAACGGTTTACCAACTGTGCCACGGCGATTTTTTCCAGAACGTGAGAGCATTTTGAAATTTCGCGGATGAAATTATAGAGAACGAAGATATTATTTTCCAAAACGAATTTGTAGTGCTTCCTTTTATGATTTATTGCACAATCGCACACCTGTCCCTGGTTACCCCACATTATGGGATATGCCGTATGATTGCTTTCCAGAACCGAAAACATTTCGAAAATTCACCAGATGAAATCATAGAAAAAATATAATTATTGACAGATGTTTTTTTATATTTATGAAGTAGATATTATGAGCGTCGCGGCGGCATGCCGTTATCGCCATGATATCTCTGCGACAAATCGAAACTTGCTATTATTACCATGTCGCATTCTGGAGACTAACGATGTTTATCGTCTCACAGATCCCGACTAAAAATACAATTGAAAACTGTGTCTCCATCGGGAATCGAACCCGGGATCTTTACCTCAATAGTCAGATGTCTAACATACTGAACCACGAAGTTCGAAACATGTAACGGGTTGCAATGAAATTAATATTTATCATCAATATACTTCAAATCTGTTTTCTCACATAACATCTGGGGGGGGGGGGGGCAAGTCTGGTCAACCGGCGGAATCAAAACAATCCATGTTATGGATATAATTATCTTATGGAGCTCTACACATCTTAAGATATTTATAGAACTCCATATAATATTTGATATAATTATCTTTTGGAGATCTATAACATCTTAAGATTTTTATAGATCTTTATATACATACATACATACATACATATCATCACGCCATATCCCTTACGGGGTAAGCAGAGAGAACCGAGCGCCATACTCCTCTATTTTTGCATACATTCTTAGCTTCCTTTACATCCATGCATCGTCTCATACATGCTCGTCGATTATTCAAACTTCTTATATTTCCTTCTTTCAAAATATCATTCACATGGTCATGCCATCCCTTTCTGGGGCGGCCCCTGCTATTCACTCCATCTCTTACACCCATGTATATTTTTTTGGTCAGTCGTTCATCATTCATTCTTTCAATATGTCCAAACCACCTCAAAGAGTTCACTTTCATTTTATTTATAATACTCTTCTTCATCTTGCATTCCCTCCTTATGTCCTCATTTTTTATTCTATCATATATCGTTCTATTACATACTCTTCTTAGTGATCTCATTTCCACAGCATTTATTCTACTTTCATGGTCTTTATATGATTATTATATCCATGATATGGGTTAACAAGGATGGTTTTGACTACGCCTGTTTACACGACTTGCCCCCCTGATGACATCATTGAATTTTCAAGGAAATCAAATAATAAATATACAATAAGTTTTGACAAAGCATGTAGGTACATGTAATTGTTTATATTTCGATGAAAGCATTGAGCTTGAGATAGGTAAATAGTAATTACTACATCAAAATAATGATCTATGAAATATGCGTGTATTGTCGAACGACATTGGTTACATTTAATTATATAAATAAATTTTCATGGTTATAATTACAATAAGAATGAACAAGGCTATGGTAATGTTAACAATTACAAACGCCGAGTTAAGAAATCTGATTTTTTTTATTGTTTTTTTTTCTGAAGCTAATGTGTAATTTTCTAACGCTAATTGAAAGATTTTATGAAGCCAATTACTGCTTGATATACCGTGAATTCCGCCAAAGATTTGGTTATTTGCGAAAGCAGAGTTCTTCGTCGTATCTGTGATCTTGTAAAGGAAGGGGAAGAGTAACGCATAAGGAAAAACGAGGATTTGTACAGCATTGATGAAGCCCCAAGCAATTCAACCCCATATAAGAGATGTGCTGGCCATGTACAAAAGATGCCAAACACGTGAATACCTCAAAAAATCACCGTTGGTCACCCAGGCTATAGAAGAAATATTAGGAGACTAAATTGAGACGAAGAAATTGAGATTCAGAAATGAGGAAATCAGATGTTGACGATATCGTGGATCGAGTTGCAAAACATAATTGGCAATTGCCGGGTCATATCGCCATGCAAGGGATAGACGGATGGGCACCCAGAATTCTGAAATGAAGACCATAGGATATCTCCTGCAAGTTCCTAACTGGAGAGCGGCAGTTGAGGAAAAGAAATAGTTGAAGGCAGAAGCTGAAGGAGGCCAAGGCACGATTTGGTCTGTAGCGCCATTGAAAAAGAAAAATAGACTATGCTTTAAAGCTTTTAAACTCACCGTTACCAGTTTGCACATCGTTCCGATCTATGCCGTTTGGCAAATTTCATTGATAAATTCATTTGAGACCTCACAAGTCAAAAGTGTGTTAAAGTGGTTGGGTGTTGTTGTGATCTGTTATGTTTGATTGCAAAAATTCATATATTTTTATTGGGCGAGAATTGGAGTGACCTCGAAACCAATATTTATTCGTCTTTATTTTCGGATCAAACCGCAATATTTGTCATATTTTATTTTTATTGCCTGCGTGGAACACGCCGATGTAGGACACTATCAATATTGTGCCACAGCTATTAGTTAGATGATGAAGCGTGGTAATGTTTTGTTGATCACCATTTGTCACGTGAGGAAAGGCTAAGAACTGTCGTTTGATACATAATTGCAAAAAACCGTAGTTGACCATCATAATGCATAACCCAAGATCTATTAGACCATCGACTGCAAAATTCATGCCATAGTAAAACGGCTGATTTGAACTTTGAACACATAAAGAATGAGAACTCTAAAACCTTGCAGACACTGCAATTAAAGTTCCAAAGATAGCTAACTATGAGGAAACATCTGACTCACCGTTCACTGAAAGTGAATATAATAGTGAACCATATTTTTGACAAAAAGTCTAGAAAGCCCTGAAGTTGGTCTTCTTGGCTACAAGGTCCGCAATGGGCCGGAAGAAATGTCGGAAGAGTGTCGGAAATTTAGTGCATTCCCATAGGATATGCTCAGAAGTCTGATCAGGGTTATCACAAAGCTGACATAAGGACAAATCGTATAAGTAAAAACGAATAAAATAACTTTTTAAACCGCCGTGTCCAGTAAGGAGTTGCGTGGTCTAATAATCAGGAATAATCCACGAAGAAGGAATTCGAATCCTCGCATCGGGAAGAAATAAAAATCTCAGTCTGCCCACGGAAGGAGACGACCAGCGACGTAGCCAAGGGTATTGAAGAGAACTCTGGTAAAATTTATAGGTAAAATTTATAAAATATGAGATGTATTAATCGTGTTTGCCAAATCAGAGTATAGAACATTGTTATTAGCTAATCGGTTATGGCAATTAAAGAGTAGTCCAACATCTCTTCTTACTGACTACACTACATAAAACATGTATTTTAAATAGATTCGAAGCTACAATACAGTGATATCTAGTAATGCAGGACATGTCCCCCTGGATAGCCCCCTTGTCTGGAATCAAGATAGGAATTTGCAGGAATGGGAGGCTGGATTTCATTGTGGAACAACTCTGGTAATTGTCAAGTTTACTTCCCTTCTGTGAGTCATGTTTATTTTTAAATATACCAGTAGATGAAGATGAAGCTGTTTTGGCTATTTCTATACGTGTTGAAAATTGATATTTTAAAATGTCAGTTATAGTATGAATCGTATTTGTTTTATATTTGCTACGTATTCCATTTATAGACATATTGGTTGGTGGAAACCCCCCAACAGATTCATTTAACAGAAACAATTTTTTAAACTAAATATTCTAGTTCTTTGTTTCTTAAACCCATCTACTTAAGATACTCTTTCAGTAAGAGCAGTTATACATTTGAGAGATGTGAATATTAAGTGTTTCGCAGAATATAATATAAAGACGAGGCAATCCACTATTTTGGTGCTTTGCCAAGGTTCATAGAATCTCAAAAGTTCACGTTCAGTTCATTTAAATAATATTATAGGCATCATAATATTATAGTTCAGCGAGTGCTGAAATATATTATTATGATGCCTGTAATATTATTTATTTTTTATCTTCTTCTTTCTCAGCCATCTCTCCACTGCTGAATGTAGGCCTCTTCTAAGGGCTTCCACTCGTCTTTTTTGGGCTTTTCGAACCCATCTGCTTCCAGCGACAGGGACAATATTATCGGCCCACCTTTTCTGGGGCCGGCCTATTCCCCTTTTCATATCCCATGGTCTCCAATTTAGAATATTCCCTATGTTAAGGGCGGCTGAACTCAAACTCACCAACACATATGACAAGCGTGGTGTTTTAACGCCAAAAACCTTCTAAATAAACCATGAACTCGACTTACAAACACAACAAAAATACCCCAGGTGAGTAGAACTTATAGTTCAAAATCTCACACCGACATTAAAGCGGTCAGCCTCAAGGATTCTGGGGGAGGCAAAAACTCGAAACACGGAAAAAATACAGAAATTATATATCTTATATATACATTACATAGACAAATATATTGCACACAGGCGGGTTTATTGTCATCGGGCAATTTCTTCCAAACAACCAGATTGCTAAGCAAAAATAATATAATATACGTACAACAGCAAAGAGATTAATAGCGAAAAACAAAAAAAGGAAAGAACAAACGTGTCATTCAGCGAAGGAAAAGAAAAAGAAAAGATAACTCAATATATGTAATTCAAGACAACTGTCACTCCCATACATTCACTTATCTTTTCTATCGCTAAATGACACGTTGACTGGTGTTTAGGGATAAATATTAATATTTTAGTTAAAAACAAAAAGAAACATTTTTTGTAGAATTATCGCTGTATTGAATTATAGTACCTACTTTTTTTAATATAAAAAAAATAAACTATTGATAAATAAATCTGCGAGACTCAGTCTTGCATGCGTATAGGTTATATGGTTTTCGTCTTGAAAAAAATGCAAGACCACGACTCGACTCGACTTGCTCATCACTAAATTTGGCGGACGCAGGTAAAAATAATTGTTATTGTACATCTGGTATTTTTATTCTTATTGCTTATATTTTAAACTAAGTAAATAAATATAGATTGTATATTATGAAATGATTATTCGATTTGTAATTATAATTTCAAATAAATTTATATTTTTATTGTAATAGCTTTTGTAAATAAATTTGTCTGAAACAGCTGTATTTCCTGTGTTGATGTTAATATACTTATTTACAAACAGATTTATTAATATTGACCATACTTTAGTTTTGTTTGTGATTCATCTCGGCTGTCTGAGGAATTCATATTGAGGTATTGAATATTATATTTTATAAATAATATAAACTTATTTTCTGGCGAACGGGAAGCATGATCCCATAAAGGACCAATGAAATATTGCAATAAAAGAGTTTCGCTTTTTAAGAAATAAATGTCAGCAGATATCTGGTTCCATCTTATGTGTCTGCTGCAGTAGACAACTCTGTGATGGTCAAACATATATCTAGTGTAAAATATTCTTCCATTGGCGCTTCAACCCATATCGATTCTTGCGTCCACTATACCCTCTATCCTCCGTCGTCTTCCAGTCTGACACCTGGAGCAGTTGTCTTGTGTTTTCCTGACATCATCCTTCCATCTCTGTCTGGGTTTTCCAACCTTGAGAAGGTCCTAGATATCCCGCTTCTTCGGTAGGTACTCGTGTACTTTGGCCATTCTGTGCACGTGTCCGGCCCATCTCAGTCTTTGGAGACTTAAATGGATCTGGGAATGGTCTAGGAGCTTAATAAATATGGTGTGAAATATATTTGATTCACCTTCGAGCAGCGTAAAGGGCCGATCTGAGTGATATCATATACCTATAAAGCGCCATTTAATCATACAAGAACAAAGAAAACATGGAAGAGCTATATATGCTACATATTAAAATATCGGACCGAATAAGAAATGAGGAGATACGTATAAGGTCAGGAGTAACAGACGTCGTCGAAAGAGTGGCTAAGCTCAAGTGTTATTTTGCGGGACACGTTGCTAAGACTTCAAGACCAGAGGTGGACAAAAAGGGTAATGGAGAGATATGGGGGAGGCCTTCGTTCAACAATGGACAAAAATGGCTGTATACCTAACATAGCTTATTTGTTGGCTCACAAAGCAAAGTCTTTAGGAGTCTACCGTAGGTGTCAATGCTCTAGATTTAAATGCACTTTAAAGGCCCGTACGCACTGAAGCTGCGATTATAATAGTAAGCTGCCTTGTTGACTCTGTCCAATTCTTTTAAAGAGTTGGTATTCTGTGATCCAGATGATCTCAGTGTAAGCTGTCTTCTTGATGGAACATTCTTTTTGACACAGTTCTTGAATGTAGTGTGGAGCCAAGTCGTCCAGAGCCTTTTAAACACCATCAGGTATTCCTTATAGTCCACTAGTTTCAACCAGTGCAATTCGCTATGTTACATCTGGAGATAATGCGCCCGGCAAACTGTGGTGTTCTGATATTATTTCGACTTATCTTTATTTTTATCGAAGCGATTTAGAAAATTTAAATCGGCTCTGGCCTCTAAACGTCACCACTCCTCCATATTATGTAAACACAGCCATCGAACACCGTCCACGCGATGCTCTGACGCCGCTTTTAGACGATTCACCTTCAGGAAATGGTGTGATCTACAAACCAATATACATCAATACATCACACCAATCATCGTGTGATATTGCAAGCGGAGCCCATAGGAAGCTAATCAGACTAAACACGACATTAATCTTTGGAACTAATTAATAGTGCATATAAAAACTGTATTACGACTGACAGTCAGTGAAGTTAACTGAATAATGTTGCCATATCGCCAAATTAAGTTCCTCTAATATCATATAAACATTGTAGAAAAACAATTTAAGTTCTATATGACAGAATGTCTTCTATAATTATTTCAAGCAAAACAAACTTATTTTATTGACGATTTGGGTAAATTTATAAGAAAAAACATTCGCAATAAAGGGGATATAAATACCTATGTTTTGAAATCATGTTGTGTCGTAAATTTCAAAATACTGACGCGTTCTGGATTTTTTTTAATTTTTGTTAGAAGAATATATACAATGTACAAATGATTCAAGAAAAAATATACATCCTCTTATTGAGGTGTTTCTAATTTATGAATGATGGTGTTGTTGTACCTTTTAGAGTTCAGTTTGATTTGATAGTAATTCATAATTTATACAAAAAATATTATATAAATCTGAGACTGTGATTTATATTATAAATTGAATCAGTAATGCATAGTTTAAAAATATCTGCATCATTTGCATATAACCTCGAGTGACACACTGACACAAAATCGTTCAGTAACCTTACAAAACATTGAACATGTTTATTAACATGCATTATTCATGTGAACGAGTTTTGAAAATGTCTCCGTTTTAAATATCCTTATTATTTATTCTTGATTTTTTGAACGGAAAGCAGGTTTTATACACATTTTTCCCTTTCATTGTAGACGACGCCTATATTGATGTGATTTTTTAATTCATTGTGTCACGAATCTCTGTGTATATTTTACAAAACTGCTCGATATTAAAATATATTTCCATAGACCCTCGGCAGCTGATTTTCAGCACGATTCATTGTTGAAGTTTAGTGACGATTCTATCGCAAGCATCTAGTCTTTCTGCTTATTTGAAATAAACTTCCTTATGGCTTACTCTGTGAACGTATTATAAAACAAATAAGCGAGTAGAATTATATTTTGGTTAGTAGGTGTGAATAATGAATGTGTTCTTTGCATAAGGCGGGTCAGGAACCGACGCGAAGTGTAACACGGAATGAGCTTAGCTAATTTTAAATCGGTCCCTACACCTAACACTAACGTATCCATCCACTATTCAATGTTAGAGAACACCAGTAATCATAATATATACGTAAGACATGTCTGCTTACCTACAGCTACTGTTTGTCGTCAGTGCCGTTATAGTGGCTCATAGTGCCGCAAATATAAAGCGAGCGTAATAATACTCTGATGATGGTTATCTACAGACCTATTTATAAATATATGTATAGCAGATCCACAATAACACTCTGATGATTGTCATTGACTAACCGATTCTGTGTAGCTTAAAGTGCTGCAAATATATGTATAGCAGATCCACAATAACACTCTGATTATGGCCATTGACATAACTATTCCGGCTAGGAGAAACTTAAAGTTCCGTCAATATATTTAGCTGATCTACATTAACACTGATGATGTCTATTGAAATAATGATTCTGTCTAGCAATTAATAGCTTGAAGTGCTGAAAATATATGTAGGTATAGCAAATCCACAATAACAATGATGATGGCCATTGATAGACCTATTCCGGCTAGCAATTAATAGCTTATACTTTATAGTGCCGCAAATGTAGGTATAGCAGACCCACACTCTGATAATGGCCATTGGCAGACTAATTCTGGCTAGCAATTGATAGGTCAAATTGCCGATAAAATATAGATGAATCGACACAAACCAGTTATTGGAGAAATGAATATAATGGAGACCTCCATAAGTAAAGATTAACTACTAGGTGTTGGTTACTTTAACCTTAAACACTACAAATGACGAGTTGCGTGTTATTTTCTTACTGCGCTTACTTACAATTCCAGATTTTAAGTTAAACAGACTTTGCCATAATTTTATAAAAATACATCTATATTTTTTAAAACAATATATTATAGAATTTGTGAGGCACCGGCTTTGAATATTGCAGCCACCCTTTTATATTATCATCGTTTTCGGGGGTGTCTCGTAAGAGTCGGGTAGTCGAAAATACAACATGCAACAATAACATCTCACCTAGTTCAGCAATGAGGTTCACCACCTACTCTGAATGCTGCCGTTTCATGTCGCACGTGTCGTGCTTCTTTTAATAACCCATACAAATTCTATGTATTTTGCAGAATAATTGCAGTTGAAATGAGATCGTTTAGAAGAATCTGCAATAGAACGATGTATGACAGGGTCAGAAATGAGGACATAAGGAAAGAATATAAAATAAAGATAGATGTCATTAATAGAATGAAAGTGAACACATTGAGATGGTTTGGCCACATGGAGTAAATGGATGAGGAACGCCTGACGAAGAAAATATACATTGCGGTATTTTGAAAGACGGAAATGTTAGAAGCGTGAAAATCATACGAACATGTATAAGACGATGTATGAATGTCGACGAGGCGATGAATGTGTATCAAGATAGATAAGTGGCGTTTGGCTTTCTCTGCCTACCCCTCGAGGGACATGGCGTGATAGTATGTATGTACAAATTCTATGCACCTACATGTAATTACTTGATTTTTGGAAATATTTGTTTCACAATAAACACGCTTTTGTGTATCATCTACATAGTTATTTTTGTATATTTATTCCTGAGAATTAGTAGAAAGCACAAACCCACCTTATAAAGCACCGCCCCTGGTTGATTCATATACACATTATATCTGGCGTAATACGGAGCTTTCAGTCTTGGCTTGGTTGCTTCGACGATCTCGCGCGCTTTTTTCACTTTGTACACAACACTAAAATAAGCACAACTGTGTCATCTTAATTGACACTTTAATTTAATTAGCTAATGAAGCTAAAATAAAACTTAAACAAGATAATAATAAAGAAAATTTGTAACTAAAAGACGATTTAAAAGTTATAGAAGTAAAAAAAGTTTATATTTTTCCGTGTTTATCTTAATTGACTATCGATCGTGACTTTGGAGTAGTTTCTATGTTTGTGTTGGTACTTTTATGATACTTATCACAATTACAGTGAATCCTCTTTGGTTTTATGAAGTGTATTGTTGTGTTGGATTACATAATTCCGAAAGAATTTCGCTACTAGATAGTTGGTATACGTCCGTTAGCTTGTGCCAAAGGACGTGTGAAATTTTAGAATATCGTTTGTTATTTTTTGTGTGTGAGTGTCTCATAATAGGTATTTGTCAGCAGATATATATTTTTTTGATTTAGCAAATCTTGCTTATTTCGGTGTGGTCATGTTTAACAAGATATGACAAAGAAATTCTTTTTCTGAACAGATAAATCCAACTTTTTTTCGTTATATTTAGGAGTGTTACTTTGTGCCTTACAAAATTACTTATTTGAAACCAGTTTCAGCACTTCTTACTATCTTTTATTTGAGTATTAAATTTTTGATGAATTGAGTATGCAGATTAGTAATACCGTGGAAGACAACATAGTTTTTGAAACTATTAGCTTATGTTTGGTGTGAATAATGAGTTAAGCGAACTCATTGTGTAGTATTGTAATTTTATTCAAGTTTCTAAACGAAATCGAGAATCGTGATATCACAAGTCCTTTTTATCTTCAAATTATGAATAACCAAAATACTTATATACTTCCGATGGCCATACAACTCCGGTAGAGCTGAACAATAGCTTTCCAAGCCTTCCTGTCAGCTGCAGTGGACTCCCAGTCATCACAAGCATTCACCACGTTCAGATCTCGGGTAACATTGTCCATCAATCTCTGCCTTGGTCTTCCCAGGGGTCTCTTGCCCACAGGGTTATTTTGCAGGATACGTTTTGTGGCTCTTTCTTCCCCTGATCTGACAACATTTCCAATCCAAGCTAATCTTCTGGACCTGATTTCGCTGGTTGTCCTGTTAATGCACGAATTTCCTCATTGCTTCGTGGTCTCCGGGTACCTGCCGCAATTCCTGGTCTTGGGCCTAATATTTTACGCAATATTCTGTTTTCAAATGTTAGCAGTCTTTGTTGGTCCTTGAGTGTCATAACCAAAATGCTTTAAAAATACCTAAGTATTATATTTTAATGACGTTTCAGATTTTTCATATTTCCTTTAAATACATGAATCTAATTTTATTAAACTAGGAGATCTTTGTTTTCAATTTTGTAAGATAAAGAAAAGGTAACATGATGTCCTTGTATTTAAATATTGGTATACATTATACATTTATTCAATATAGACTGCCCTGAACTCCTTGAGCTTATCTATTCTGTTTCAGAGTTGAATCCTTTTATAGTAAACAAAAATATACATTTTCAATTACACCTTTTCATACTGATGAATTTTATCTTATATTTCTAAACAACTACAAGGTATAGAGTAATATATATCTAGTTATTAGTTATTAGTTTCCTTGTTAAAATTGTGTTACATTTATATCTATCTTTTTTTAAATAAAACAAAAAAAACAATATATCTCAATAGAAACATAGGCGATGTCATTTTTGAAAGGGGTAAAATCATGTTTCATCTCTCTACCCCACAGTGGTAGGTATATTTTATATTACAATTTTTATGGTAGTTCAAATTAGAGGGTAAATGTCCCAGGGAGTGATTGAACTTTAAAAATAACATATTTTGACATTCTGTGAGCCGAGTCATTCATTTGGCAAGTGGAAATTCACTAAACTCGTAAATTTGTCATGCCTCTTTTATGAACTCCTTTGTTGAAGAGATTCCGTTAATGACTACCAGGTCATTTTGGGAAACCGCGAGATGTCTTTACGTGTATTTTATTGTTAAAACAACTCATATGTTGACGAAATGAGAAGTCATGATACTAAAAAAAACAAATGTCAACGTACAATTAGGTACAAACATAACCTATTGTTTGACATTTGAAAGCATATTCATATTTCTTTTTGTGATTTAGATAATTATTTTTATGGGGAGGTTCATGAATGCTATAGAATATTATTGAATCAGAAAAGGTTTATATATTATATTATGTTATTATTCATACATTATAACGTTGTCCTCTTGTTATAAGTTATTAGGGTAGTCAAATAACTTATAATTTTCTTTCTCATACACTTTTTCCAAATAACCGTTTATTAGTAGTTTATTTATAATGCATTCTTTGTTAATACATACTTTGTTATAGGTTTCATTGATTTATACGCGTCTATCTATAAATAAAACATGTCAAATATTTCAATCCTAAATTTTGAAAGAATAATATAACTAGGAATAAAATTGATTCCGAAATCTAGTAGGTATTCTGATTTCAATTAAGATAAATGAATAGCTTTTTGAGGTCAATTTATTCAACCAATTAATCTATAATATGAGTTATTATTGTATATTTTATTTTATTATTATGGTTTGGCAACTTTTTCGATCGGTGATTTTACCTCGCTTTGCTGCATAAAATTCCCGCCTTAAATCATATTCAAAAAGACAACTTGTGACGTCACTTTTTGCATTCGACATTTTGGGAAAACGTTTGATTTTCGAACGTTTTTTTATAAGATAGAGCGTTTTTTATATATCTCGAATATTATTCGAGATATGTAGTTACCTCTCTTATCGACTGTTGCTATATTGTTTTAGGCATTTTCTCTCAATTTTTACACATAATTGCTGTCGCCATTTTGGGCGGGAATTGGAATTTAGAACGTTTGTCTCTGAATATTTTAGTATTTCTGATATATTCTAGATATTATTTAGTTCTACCATCACTATGGATTTGAATAATAATAATAATAAATTAGGATGATTTTTATAGCGCCGTTTTTGTGATAACCTCACCTCAAGGGCTTGAAGTATGCAAGTGACACTTGGACATGGCAGAAGACCGCTGAAAAGAACAAAAAGACGATGTATGACAGTGTAAGATACCTACGAGGACATTAGGAATGAATGTAAAATAAAGAAAAATGTCATCAGTAGAATGAAAGTGAACACATTGAGATGGTTTGGCCAAATGGGGAGTATGAATATGGAAAGTCTGACGAAGAAAATATACAAAGCGGACGGGAGTGGAATCAGAGTTCGGAGCCGTCAAAGAAAATATTTGAATAAAAGATGAAGATTTCGAGCTATCTGCCTACGCCATCAAGAACATGGCGTAATGGCATGTAGAGCTAACTAAGCGAAAGAATACGGGTTACATTACCTGTGCGCAAACCAATTTTAATAAATGGTCACACTGATATGAATCGCGTCATTATATGAGAACAGCGAAGCATGTGTTCGTGTCAACGACAAAGTGACAACGTGGTTCTCTATAAATAATGGCGTTAGAAAAGGGTGCGTGCTATCTCCATGGTTCTTTAACTTGTACATTGATTTCTGCATAAGAGCCCTTAAGGATGAAAGCAAGGGTCTGAAATTGAGTACTGTAATGGTGCGAGATTTGATGTATGCAGACGATAAAGTTCTATTAGCAGAAAGTATGGAAGAGTTACAGTATCTTGTAAGTCTGGTATATGAAGGATGTATAGAGAATGGACTTAGGATGAATGCCAGCAAAAGAGTGAAAGCAGAACAGCGTGTAAAATAAGAGTAGAGAACGAATGGCTCGAGCAAGTCGACGAATATGTGTACTTGGGAAGCATATTTCAACGGAATGGACGACTCGATAAAGAGATCGAAAGAAGAGTTATGACAGGAAACAGAGTGAATGGAGCACTAAGACCAATTATGAATGATCGCAACATATCAAAGGATGCCAAAGTTGCCATTCATAACGTCGTCGTAGTGCCAACCTTGACGTATGCAAGTGAAACCTGGACATGGCAGAAGACGCATGAAAGTAGAATAAATGCAGTTGAAATGAGATCGTTAAGAAAGATTTGTAATAGAACGATGTATGACCGGGTAAGAAATGAAGACATAAGGAAAGAATGTAAGATGAAGAAAGATGTCATTACTAGAATGAAAGTGAACACATTGAGATGGTTTGGTCACATGGGGAGAATGAACGAGGAGCGCCTGACGAAGAAAATATACAGAGCGGAAAGGAATGGAATGAGAGGTCGGGGACGCCCAAGAAAGGGATGGCACGACCATGTGAACGAAATTTTGAAAGACGGAAATGTTAGAAGTGTGAGCAATAGACGAGCATGTATGAGACGATGCATGAATGTGGACGAAGCGAGGGATGCGTGCCAGGATAGGAAAATGTGGCGTTCGGTTCTCGCTGCCTATCCCTCAAGGGACATGGCGTGATGGTATGTATGATATGAATCAATCAATCAGTTGACGATCGACGTTGTGTCTCGTTTGCAACCATACATTTGGTGTATAAAATTTTTTGTATGCTGTATAAAACTGTCACCCGATGATTTCATAAAATCCTAGTATTTCATGATATCGTTAGCTGTCTATTACCGATATCGCGATGTCGTTTAATATTCTCGTTACAACATCTTTTGACGATAACATTTATAACCATACAACGTAAAATATCCAAAATTTCAAACTTTATATATTTTTAATGCTATACTAACACTATATAATGCAACTCGCTTACGCGAATCGCAATATAAGCTACATACGAACCTTGCCAACTGATAACCAAATTTGGTTGAAATAGATTTATATATTGTGTGATAGTTTTATTAAAAAAAAATAACCAAATTTTCAAACATTATATATTTTTAATGATTATAATATAACCATATGGCTCTACCCTACATTAATGATTTCGTCAAACGCGAATTAAAATATCGTTAAAAATTTACGATCAAACGATATCGGTAGTATTTAGCTAATGATTTCATGAAATAATTAAGCATTTCATGGCGTCGCGTCATTTACGATATCGCTACGACATGTTACCTGTTTTATCAACTGTTGCGAAATAAGTAGGCATTTTATTTGAACGTTCCAATACAAATGTAAAAATTGTAATGTGGATATTATGATGTGTCGGGAGGGACTAGTTGGCACGACGTAATGCGATTTGAGTAATTTTACGTGTTATTTTTAAACCCGACTGGCTCCGATGTTAGTTTAATTCGTTATATTGTAGGACGATGCACGTTCCTCGGTATATCGTTTATTTTGACTTAAGGGCGTGATTTTTTTGTGTTTTCAGTTAAGCTCCCATAGCAGTGCAGCTTACTTGTCATTTTAAAACGTTTTATTTGAAAACGTCACATAGAACGTTCCGGTTAAAATAGGTGCGTTTCTATTCAACTTAGTACAAGTTCATATTCTATAATGCTGAAATAGGAACGTCAAGTACATACATACATACCATCACGCCGTATCCCTACTTGGGGTAGGCAGAGAGGACCGAACGCCAAACACCTTTATCTTGACATACATGTTTTGCCTCATTTACATCCATGCATCGCGTCATACATGCTCTCCTATTATTCTGACTTCGTATATTACCAGCCTTGTATATTTTCTTTGTCAGGCGCTCATCGTTCATTCTCTCCACATGTCCGAACCATCGTAGTGTATTTACTTTCATTCTACTCACAATATCTCTTTCAATCTTGCATTCTCGTCTGATGTCCACATTCCTTATCCTATCATAGATCGTTCTACCACACATTCGTCTTAGGGACCTCATTTTCACAGCGTTAATTTTACTTTCATGCGTCTTCTGCCATGTCCATATCTCACTTGCATACATTAATGTTGGTACAACTATTGCATTGTGCACAGCGAGCTTTGCTGGCCTTGAGATAATTCTAGCCTTGAGCTTTGCTGGCCTTGAGAACGTCAAGTAAGTCACGAATTAGTCAAATTCCCTATTCTATAACCACATTTAGTCGAATCAAATGTCAAAACGTTCTAATTTTAGTTCACACCTAATTGGAAACCCACTAGTGGTTTTCACAGCAGTCCGAGATATTTTAGTTAAGTTGAAAGCATCAGTTGTATACGGAAAGAAATAAAAATGGATAATTTACACGTGTAGCGTTATGTTGAAAATAAAAACCAAACAATATTAGTGCAGATCAATAGAAATGTTAGGTTAGGTGACATCACGGCGACACGACATAAATAAACATGGCCGAACAGTGCCTAGTACGCATGCGTAGTCTGCGCCATAGACAATTTGAGTTCAAATAATTATCTACGGTGCACTAATTTTGTAGATTTTAGTTTTAGAAACAACGTCAGTTACAGAATACGGAATTTAGTTCAAAGATCCTTCATTCTAAAATTTTAGAACGTTCCTGTTACTGAATTGGACGTATTATAACATTCCCAGAACGTTAATAGCCGAGTGGTGATAATGGTTGTTACTGTGTCCTTTGAAAACAACCAAAACTTTAACATCAAAAGGTTTTATGTAGATGACGTAAGTTTACATTCCTTGTACAATTTTATTCTTTTTGATATTTTGACATCTTGTAATTAGTAATAAACAAATTTAAGACAGTAAGTCTTGAATACTTGATCGAGTGTTGGTCTTGCGAGTCTTGCAACGTTTACAAATAAAAAAAAAGTAATATAGGTCTTGATCTGCAAGTCTAGCAAGATCAAGACTGCAAGACTTTTGCTCATCACTACTTGGAATAATAAGGTTTCATCTAATATTAGTTACAGAAATCGAAATTGTAGAAATGTGTGTTTTTGTAAAAAAATAACTTGTTAACGTTTCGAGCACATATTGCTTGAATCAAATGCATTTTTCATAAATAAATGTGTTCTTAAAATTACACATTTATTTATGTAAATATGTAAAGGAATTGTTTCTAGTCAGATAAATTACATGTGACGTTTGTTCTTTTATAAGGCAATGCAAAACCTCACACCAGTGGCTGGTTACTCCACATTGTGGGATTTGCTTTGGTGATATGAATAAATTAGTGGAACACTTTACATGGCACTAAGAAATTATATATTTTTTTTATCTTTGTGCCATTTTTTAAAATAAGTACTTATGTGATGTTTGTGGTCATATATAGTTAGGTACTTCATTTTATCTTCTTGTTAGTTTGTTTGAGAGATTCTCTAAATTTATCTTTAGTAAATGTTTGTTATTTATTTCATTTCAGACGGTAAGCTCAACCCCAGTAGGACGCCGCTCCTCTGGACTGACGCCTATGGAAGAGGGTGGAGAAACACACCACGAGGGCAAGAAGAAGTGGTCCATCGGTAAACTATTCAGGAGGAAGAAGAAAGAAAGTGAAAGTGACGCATCTTCTGTCTCCTCAGATGACACCTCACAGAAGCACAACGCGAAAAGAAAGAAAACATCCAAGAAACGATCCTCCACTCCCAAGAACAACTACGACAGGGACTCGAACCAAAATGGCAAGAGGTCCCAAAGTGTGACCAAATTCTCGCAAAAAGAATATGTCGACGAAGGCGTCTTGTCAGATCCTTCTGCTGGTTTCAACGGCTACGTCGGCAGAGGTCTTCCTCGGTCACCGCTAGACCATTCCAGATTTAGAAGCAAAGAGTCCTTAGAGAAACGCGGGCAAGGATCCAGTTGCGGTTCTCAAGATGGCTCTTTACGAAAAGGAAGGAAAGGTCGCATCAAAGCTCGAGTGGAGGCGATGCGAAACAGTAAAAATGATTCCAGTAGTGATGACGAATCACAAAAGTCAACGTCCTCGTCCATGTTAAAGTTCAAAAGCGACGATTCGCTCGCAAATCATTCCAAAGACGGGTCAGTTAGTAAGAGGTCGAGGAGTGCTCGGAACGACAGGTACAACAAGAGACTCTCCAGAGATGACGAAGCTCAGCTGAATAAGGAGGCAGATTTGATCCAGAAGGGTTTCAGTAGATCCGAAGCAGAATTGCTGGCACTGAAACATCGCGTGCTGAGCACTCCGCAGATGAACGGGAATTACGGGAAACTAAACGATGAACCAGATTATTCCGAACCATTTAAAGTTTCCCAACCTGCGCCTTATGACACGAGAAAGAGTTGTAGCGGCAGCCAGCTGTCTGGATATGCAAATATATTAAATGGCCAATCTAACGATAGAACTAAGAGACATCAACCAGTTATGCTTGGATCCAATTCTGTGTATAGTTATCCAGCTGGAGTTATCAATTTTAATGCGCAAGTTAACGATGAGAGTATATCTTACAGTGTTCCATATAATATAAATAAACAATCGCAATTTGAAGTCCTTCCAAACAAACCAAATTTCAGGCGTAGTGCTTCTGTTGAAAACAACAATGGAACCACTACTAATTCTAACTACGACAACGATGTAATGGTCGTAAAACTTCCTTTGGGTGTTCCCAGAAAAGAAATGGCAGCGCCACCTCCTCCACCTCCGAGAGATCCCCAAAGAAAAGTTTCAACTCCAATATCTTACATGTACGAAAATACCAGACCAGTTTCATACGGATTTGAATTGAGCAATCAGAGGAACTCAACACAACCTCATAACAACTACAACGGTGTTGTGAATAATCATATCTCCACTAATAATAATGTATATGAAAACAGTGCTCCAATTATTAAACAAATGGGTCTCTCTTGGGGCAAAAGACCAATATCATCTTCCGAAGATCATATTGCGATGCAACAAAATTATAAAATATCACCGGCCGTCAATCAAAACATTCAACCGAGAAGACCGTCGTCTGTTACTGGCGAAGTTATAAGACCTGAATTATACAATCGTTACATGAATAGACCGCAAATAATCTCGAATCAAATGAATAAGGATCATCAAAGAAGGCACACACAAGAAAATGCAAACCCAGAGTTTTTGTACTTTGCCGACAAAACTCCCCGGTCACGAAGACCCATACATATCGCCTCAACTCCGGATGATAAAGAATCGGGACATTTGAATCATCCACAGAGTGCTGCAACGCCAAGGAATGCTTCAGATTTTTGGAAACGCATGGATGTCCAGGAATGCCAAAGGAGACGAATTTATGGTCACAATAGAACTCTTAGTGATCAATCTGTCACCGGGAAAAGAAACGTACAGAGTCAAACGACTGTCCAAATGCCTATTCGTAATCAAAACCCTTCAATGCAAGCGAGATTAAGCAATGGTAGTATTGAAAACATACAACATAACAATATAAAGCGTACTGCTATTCAAACAAACAAAATTAATATTCCAAATAAAAAAGAAAATAAAGAAAATGAGCCAATTTGTTACTCAAACATCGACATTATACCAATGGATGATGTACGACATAAAAGTGATGTGAGACATAGAAATTTTGAAGATGATAATTCCAGTATCAGAAGAAAATCAACTAATCTTGAAGATGCCTTATCAGAATTGGAAGCAATTTACAATAGCTTAGGTCTCGGTGATGAAGATCTTCTAGACAGAGCAGAACGCCAAGAATTGATGTCTTCGAAAACCGCCGATTCCGCTCCATATTCTTCCGATGATAACTACTTTAGATTTCCAAGTGTTGATTGTCCAGACACTGGAAACCGAAGGTTATCATTGAGTGATAAAAAATCAGTTATTCCTGATAAAAAGCATGACGACATGGCATATAGAAGATTGAATCCTCACGAGCGTCCAAAGTCTAAAGATGCTAATAATTTAGTGTCACAAGTTAGTTATATGTTAGCGTCGCCAGTACTCTCTGAATCAACTGTTATTAGCAGTAAGCCCAAAGAAGTTGAAGAAGACGAACCGGATGTTATATTAGATGATGTAGTTTATAGAAATATTCGTCAAGCTAATAATTATTTGAAAATAGAAGACCCACAGCCGCCATTTGGAATTCCGATTGGACCGATAACTCCCGCACCTAACAGTGATTACTTGCACGCTGTACCTGAATCGAAATCACGGTCGAGAATAATTCCACAAGAATCACCAGATATTGTAGCAGATGATTTGGCGTATAGAGCACTTCGAAAAGATTTTAAAAATGTGTCCCCAATCAACAAAGAATTAACTGGTTGTATTTATAATAACACATGCGATAATGAAAATTTGAGTCGACCTTCTAAACTATTTGATAATCATGTGATAAAGAAAAAACGTGCTGTTAGATCTCTTTCTGCCAATATCTTCACATTGGTTCAAAGAGAGATTGATGATGCATTGAATGTTTATAACAATCATAGTCTCGAAAAATCACAGAGTATTCCAGATTTGCCAGAAGCAGTTGTAGAGTTTGGAAAAAGTGGTAAAATTCCTGAGAATTTCAGAACTTCTCAACAATTATTACAAGAAACTTCACCACCGACACGATTATTTGACAATAGATTAGGAAAGACAGAATCAATCAGTAAGGTATATGCAGGTTTTAGTGTTGAACCGAGAGAATCTGAATCCAAACATTCCTCTGAAGTAAAATCAACACCATTGATTCTGGAAAATAACATTGTCTATACTGCAAATCACAAAAAAATCTGTGATAATAAAGATGGTTATGATAATAACTGTGATGTAAAAACTTTTTCAGGTTTACAAGATAAGCAAATAATATCTGATAAAAAGAAAGCTTTCTTGGAATACCAAGAACCTGTCAGTAAAATTGATAATCCTGTTGAAGTTCCGGAACGATCGTCATCTCACTTTTTACGTTCATCTCCAAAAAGATTTGTTCAAGATTTCCAAGATGACTTAGATACTATGGCAAGAGAGGCTAAAGAAACTAGTGCTAAACTAGTTATTGCACTCGAAGAACTACAAAGAGATAAGCTAGAAAAAAATAAAGAAATTACACATTCAGATAATATAAGTTTGGATACAAAAATAAATCAACCTATTTCAAATGATCCAAAACCTAATACTTGTGATAAAAATATACAATTGAAAGCTTCACCCTCCAAAGAAAATCATTCAAAAATTAGTATGTGTGCCCAAATGCTCGATTCAACTCCCAATATCAAAGTAATGGGCACAATTCCATCTCACATTAAAGAAAAAATGGAAGAATTTTCGAAATTTCATAAAAATGATTCTTTGGACGATTCTAGCAATCAAATGCAGAATTTCAAAACAAACTACACTCTAAAGGATAATTTAAAAGATAACTCAAACTTTGTAGATAAAACTAAAGGGGAAGACACAGAAGATAGTTTGATTCTTATATCAAACCAATTAAAAATAGTAGGAACAAAATTGAAGAGCAACACAGATACGAAGGAAGATATTTTTAAAGATGAGGGAACTAAATTCAAATCCTTAGCTGAAAAATGCATAACTGACATAAACAAGAATGTTCCAGTTGACGTCACTGAAAGTGCATTCAATCAATTAAAGTATAATGGATATGAAGCACCAAATGAAAAAAATTATGCTATTGTCTCTTTGAATCCATCAAAAGCAGAAATCAAATGTCTTTCACCAAAAGTGCTTTCTGTAGAATCAAAAGTCCAAAATATTGAAAGCATGCAAAGTTTTGATGAACTGAGAAAAGGTATCAGTGAGTTGTTGGATGGTATAGGAACTGTTACTGGAAAACTGCAATTAGAAAAAGAAAATCGCATCGTTTACAATGATACACCAGAGAAAAAGAATGACGAAGAAATCATAAACTCTGAAAGATTGATAGAAGAGGCTTTGGTGAGGAAAAATAGCGATAGTAGAGATTCACCAGAATACAATTCATCTGAAGAATTGGCAATGATATTCAATTTAAATGAAGAATCATCAAAACCATCTTCCAGTAAAGCAGAAATGAAAAAAATGAACTCAGATGATAGGCAAATGGAACTTAACTCGCCCAGATTGGTCAAAAATGCTAATAAAAATTTGAGTAAGGCACCTCCGGATGGGATGGAAACGAAAGAAGACGAGCCGATGAAGCATGCAGTGGCTACAGTGGGTCCATCGACTGAGGTTCCATGGCGAAGAAATAGACGGTTCTCAACTACGGACAGTGGAAACAAAGGTAAGTTATCGAAGAGCTAAGCATGGTTTGATATTAGCTTTGTGAATGTGATTGCATCTTGTGTTGTTTGCTTACTGATTAAAATCTAAAAAAATGCCAGGTTCCATTTACGTCATTTCATATCAGTCATATTTTCTTTTTTCTCCATTCATACTTAGTTAATTAAATTATCTTATTATTTAAGAAATTGTAGAAAAATTTAGAGAGCTTCTAAATTTTAAGTTAGAGATTTTTCTGGATTCCTACCTAGTATACAGATCGATTTTTAATTTTTTAGCTTAAGATACTTTGAATAATTTATTATTTTAAACAAAGCCAATTTAATTTTCGACAAGGGTTACTTGTGTTATGCCTATTTCCATTAAGTTTAAAGCACTTTCTGTAATTGCTTACCTAGTCAAAAACAACAGTATTTTATCATTGATTTATATGTACTACCTAGTACATATAATTCAATGTATTTTATAGAGCAACACATCAGCCAACATATATTGAGATATTTTTCTTGTTTCTTTTCTTGAGCTAAATGATATACTGTCTAGGGGGGCTGAACTTTTAAATTGATCTTAATAATCTTTTTGTGGTGTAGAGAAAGCCAGTAGAGATATTATGATAATAAGACTTAATTTTCAGCACATTATTGTTCATATTATTTATATTTATTTCATACTTTTCAATATGCAATAAGTTGAAAGTAAGTATGTAACAATATTGTAACAAATATAATAACTCTGCTGATACTTTTTAAACGATGATTATCTTTCTGATATAACATTGCAACTAAATAGGAAGTGAGAAAGAGAAATAAAGTATTGATAGGAAGGGTTTTCTCACATGCATAGTTCACTCACAGACATCTGATAAATTATATTGTATTCTGTGATACTTAGTTTGCAAATTCGTTAGCCCCTTTAGATATATGTAGATTGTTCAATTTGTTCAATAGTTTGCACGGTAAAAGAAACAATTGAAAATTAATATCCTTGTGCATATTTCTGTAAATCGTAAAACTTTATAATTGTTGATTTCTTTTGAATATGATCAATTGTGAATAAGCGATTGAATTAATGTTTGATATAAAACTATTAAGCAGAACATAAATGTTTCATATTGTGCAAAGGTATTAATTTCCTTTACAGGACAGTACAATTGTTTCACCTATTAAATTTCATCTGTTTTCTGTCAGAATCTTGTAAATATCATATTAATTTCTTAGTTTGTTAGGTAACTATTTGAAAATAAGACTAAATCAATCATAGTCACAAAAAGTTATAGAAAATTTTTAAATTTAATATTTTAATATTGAAAAAAAAAATGTAATTTGCATCAGTCTTCCTAACTCAGTTGGTTAGATATCGGAGTCTTGAGCGAGAGGTCCCTGGTTCGATACCCGGTGGAGACACAGTTTATAATTGTGTTTTCAGTCTCGATCTGTGAGACGATAAATATCATAAGACTCTAGAATGTGGCAACTTGTTATTGGTTGCGTGTTAAATGAATTAATATAAAATAAAATAATTTTAGGGATTATTTCACTAATTAATCGTAATTGTTATTCTTATCTGAATTTTTATATCCGATTATTAAACACAGTTATTGTATAAGTTAAACAGATATTGTTACATGCTTATTTGAAAGAATTATCATTGTACATTAGCGTGTGTGTGCAGCTTGTGCTTTTTGTTAAGTGAGAGTGCTTTATGATTTTGTTGCCAGGTACATGCGATGACTTGAGTTCCTCCAAGCGCCGATCTTGGTACCGCGACCCAAACACTCTGATGCTAGCATGCTCCTACTCATTGTTGTGCACTCACCAGCTCGCTGGCTTGGACTTTTTGACAATATTAGGAATATTGCTCGCCATGATATCCATCATTGCCATGATGATCCTGTAATCTTGTAGGCGCTTGTGTGTTGTTCTCGCAGACATATTTGTTACTCATTTGCTTACCAACAATAATTATTATAATATTGTTTTGAATATCGAAGTACGATCATTTGTGAGTTTTGAATTATGGAACAATTCACATAATACCTACTTATTAAATTTAATTATAAAAAATACATTTTAGAGAAATATATAAATACTTGTTAAAAATAATATAATTTTTAATATTGTACATAATGAGTAGTATAGATAGATAAAAATGTTACCGAAATGCCACGTTATAAATAAATATAAGTTGAAGTTTAATTAATTGTACTTATTTGTTTAAATTATTGTTTCGAAGATTTTCTAAATATTATGTACTAATTAAAAAAAACACATAAATTGTACCTTTAAAAAAAACAAGTATTAAAAACCAAATTTCCATGTATATATTATATATATTAATTATATAATTTAAATGTAAATAACTTGTTGGTTCGCATCTGAAGTAATTTATATTTGTCATTAAAAATGGCTTTGTTTTTTGTGCATTACTTATCTTTTAATTTTAACTGTTGAATTGTTATATAAACATATAATTTTATAGATTTATTATTTATTTAAAGATTTACATATAGCTTGCATGTATATTTTAACACAATACATTCCTTAATCCCGAATGCATTTGAAAATGTAATATTTAATCTATGTTTAAATTCATGGTGCCAAATAATAGATTTATTTGCATAATTTGTAAAGTGTCAATTTTTTACATATAAAATTATATATATTTATAGTGTCTACTTATTTTTTTAAATCGTATTATGTATTATATTAAATGAAATATTGTGTTAAGAGTTATTAAATTTGCAATAAATTTTAATCAACGATTTCAAAAGATAATTTAATTGATTGAAATAAATATTTTAATATAAAACATTCTCTTTTTATTGAATCATAAAATCCTTTTTCATATTTGCATAATTTTATAGTTTGCATTTGCACATCACTTAATGTTGTTAATCGCATTTATTTAGCTTTTAATCAGCACAATTTTCAATATCGTCAACTGACCAATGTAAGTATCTGAATCATCATGCATCAAATAAAACCATTTTGTAATATCATTATTGTTATACTTGTAACACTCAAATATATATTTGAAAAGGGAAAAATTATTTAGGATGTGGGTCTTTAAGACAGTATAAATAAAAACATCACTAGAAAACCATCAAGAATGAATAAAGGGGGTAAAACACATCACAACTAGCGCCCCTAGTGGCCAAATTCGAAACATTTTTGTCAGTCATAAATTTGACTAGAACAGTTCATTAGGAAGTAAAGATAATTTTAGGGAACTCGAAAGTACAAAGGGACTCGCTTGTGCATATATTATTTATAAACTAATACAAGAAAATATACCTACATATGACATGAATTTTAGATAAGTCAGTGGCAGAGCGATTAGCGCGTTGGATTGTGAGTCCAGTAGTTGTGAGTTCGAATCCAGCCTCTACTGTGCAAGCATTGTATAATCAAGCTTAATTTAGATAAATGTATATATTTGACAAATTATTAGGCCATTGAGTCAAATTTAAAAGGCTGTCCGTTATCGCCAAGCGCTTTTGTTTTTTGTACGGGATGTGACAATATTGGACAACAATTGTCAAATCCCATAAAAAATAAATAGGGCTTGGCCATAACGTACAGTGTTTTCAAATCGACTCGGGCCGAAGGACATAATATTAAATATATTATTTTCGTTTTGAAAAATACAGAGAATGGTTTATTACCAATTTTCCAACTGTCAATTCTTGAATTTCAAGTAATTTAATATTATAATTGATAAAGAATGGAATTTCTTAAAGCATTCTACGCATTTATTTTTCAACTACATCATGCTTTTTTGGTAAGACCTAATATTTTTCCCATTAAATTGTTGCATATCATATCAAAAATCAAGTAATGTAATTTACACTATGTTTTAAGGGCATAAATACATGACTTTATCAATTGTTTCCTTTACAGTATACTATACTTTTCAAATACCTCAACATTCATACATTCAAAACTTACATTACATAAATGAGTTACTCAAATTAACCATGTTTTTTGTTTTATTTCCACATTTACAAGTATAACGGATTGAGGAAACGTGCTTATATGTGTTTCTTTTATAAAACAGCTAATATTTTTTTTAAAATAGAGCACAATAATATCATACCATGCAATGCAAGAGGCTGATTTCTTTAGAAGAATAATTTCGTATTTTATTTATTCAAAATTAAGGAATAAAAGATTTGTAAAAATTATATTAAAAATAAAACAATTTGTTTTAAATTCTATGTATATTTGTTAATTCGTCGATAGCTATTTCGCCTTGCTAGGGCATCTTCAAGACTATAATAGATGCCCTAGCAAGGCGAAATAGCTATCGACGAATTAACAAATATACGTAGAATTTAAAACAAATTGTTTTATTTTTATTATAATTTAAAATGGAATTCTACTACGTAAAATATCCACAAGTACTTAATCTTTAAAAGTCATTGTTATCAAGAAGACAGACAGACATACTAAATATTTTTAAACAATACAGGTTTAAAATATCTTATACATTAAATATTAAATTGAAACATTGATTAATTAAGTAGTTTGGTCAGCCTAAGAAGTTAAGATAAATATAAAAATATTAATATTAAAAACTTTTTTATATATAGAAGAATATAATTTGTAGAAAAACAAATGGTTCGAATCCTTGATTATATAGATAAATAATATATTTTTGAAATGTGCTTAACCTTATTTTGTAAAGAAAGGGTGTTAGTATACATAATTGTTATATTGACTTGATTAAATTAATAATACAGTACGTGTTTGATTATAGGTGTTGTGTAAATGCAGATATGCCCAGTATTATTCCCATCTGACACATACCAAGGCACACATGGTGACATCTATTGACGGATGATGTTAAATATTACATTATTTCAAACTGTGTCATAATTATCTATTAAATACTACCTATTATTTACCTGTTGCGTACCTTAAATATTTATTATTAATTATGTATTAACCATAGAAAAATATTTTACTAAATAAAGATGCTTCAAAAATTAACCGTTTTTGTCTTTTTTTTTTGGATTTGTTCATTTTTGATTTTCAGTATTACCTTGCAATGCATTATTGTGTGTGATTTAGTGGTGCATTTTTGAAGATTGTTGGTAGACTACATAAATGTTTTAATTTAACAAAAAAGTAAAAACAGACATGAGAATGTTCTGGAACCTGACAAAGCAGAACAAGAAAATGATGATTATATTATAATGGTACTGAAGACAAACAAAGTGGGACAATTTGGCGTAATTTATGGCAGAATCTATTTTATACGTAAAAGATATTACTTATGTGAATTTTTTAAAAATTAAATTAGTAAGTTTTGCTGTTATTTTGCATCAAATATCATACAATTAACCACTTGAAACATTAAAGACAACCTTTCTTCTGTTATGGTATTTCTGTCTTCACAATTGTGACAACAATCAACATCTGTCTTAATTAGTTTTGCAACTTTACTACAATATGATGCTCGTCCAGTTTTCTGTATTGTCAAAACCGGCTAAGCCTAAATAAGGCTGCTTATGTATATTTAGAGGAAAAATGTACACAAAAAAATCTTCTATACAGTAAAATTGGTCAAAACACATTTGTATAGATACATGCATATTTTAAATTTGAAATGTTAAGTTATTAAGTAAGTAAATAAGAAGGTAAGTATACATAAGTAGTTGAAATAAACAATTGAAACATCTTTGATTATACATACAACCTGCCATTGGATAATACATGGTGGAAATCATTCTCCTATGAAAAATCTCCCAACATGTGTTTTAGGTTTTTGTATCTGTATATCTGTGTATCTAGGTTTTTATTCAAAATCGTTCAAGGAGTTGACATAAAGACTTGAAGGCAGTAAAAATTACCATTAAGTACTCTTAATTCTCAGGAAGTTGTTGAAATTGCCTCTATCAATCCATAATAATCCTTTATAGTAAAAAATGAATTATGTTTCCACACCATGGAAAATGTAAGTATACATTTATTATCAACAACAAAAAAACTTTACAATAGATATTATATTTTCATAATAATTATTATATAATTTGGGATATGCAGATCAAAAATAATAATTTAAATATAAATGGATCGATGGCAGAGCGGTTAGCGCACTGGGTAAGTAATCCAATGGTCGCGAGTTCGAATCCTGCCTCGACCACTTTCGTTCACCTATAGCACAAGCATTAATGCTTATTTTAGGGAAAGTAGGAAGATGTATAATATGAACTTGTTTAACAAGGACATATTCATTATTTTAATAATGAAAAAAAAAATAACTTGAAATATGAAGCACATATTATAGGTACACATTTATTTATTTTAATAATATATGTAGGTATGTCAATTAAGTTATATCTATAATAAAAAGTAAAGACTTTTTGATTCTACATTAATTTAATTGAGCGCGATAGGCCTATTTCGCCTTGTTAGGGCATTAACTAGCGCTCAATTAAATTAATGTAGAATCAAAAAGTCTTTACTTTTTATTATAGATATAACTTATAATGGAATTCTACCTAATAAAAACTTCATCGATAATTAGGTATGTCAATTCCAAAATTATTTTGTTTTAAACCATTCATGAGAATTTTGCTATTAACATAATGTAATGAAAATATTTAAAATATAAAAAAATAAATAATTAGAATTTATAAAATATTAAATTATATATTTCAAACGAAAAAATAGATAAAATGAAAATTATACATAACCCCCAACAAAATTCACTATAAAGCCTTTTGAATTTCTACTTAAAAATATTTCATGTAATACTCAAAATTTAGTTTTTTTATAAAATATAATAAAATATATAGTTTTGGATTTTGCTAAAGATTTTGAAAGAGATGGAAAAATAGTCATTTTAAATATTTACAACTCAAACAACAAATACTGCCATCTATTGTATTTCGCTACAAAAAGAATCAGCCAAAAAAATACTTTTGCGTTCATATCAAACCGTAAATAAAACTTCAGAAAAAAATTACGAGATGGCGGATAACACAAGAAACAAGGAAATATTTTTATCAATTGAGTTATTTGTGACATTTGCGTCAATAAAATGAATCAGCAAAGGAGATAAATGACTTGCTTTGTTTTTATTTTGCAATAATACAATGGAATCGTTCAATTTGATAAAATCGCATTCGGTTAAAGATTTCGCCCCACTTCTTATACAAAATCAAAGTTTAGTTAAAATAGTCCTTGCCAGGTGGTGCGCGTAAACAATTTTCGTGATCGTTGTTATCAACAGTGAACGGTGGATCGCCGAAACGTTCTTATACTTCCAACTGTCATTCACTCGTTCCTATAGTTGTTGTTCGATTTTAGATGATTTTGTATTTAAAATATGCGATAAATATAAGTGTTTCGTGTTTAGTCATTATCGTTTAACAGTAATCGTGTTGTTTGTCGTGTTTTTTCATATTTCTTTATACAATTAATGGGTGCCGCAGCGTGTTGATTACAAAAAATACGGAAAATATTGGCATACGAAGCAGGAATCCACGGGATCTCTTGAACCTGCAATGAACAGCTGATTATTTCTTATTATTCGGACCCATTTGTTACGTATCGTGAATAAATTGCTAATTATGTTGATTCCGTACAGATTTTTACATTAAATGTGTTCAATAGGTAATAATGACAGCTGCGTTATGTGAACGTGACAATTCAGCTGACATTTGTTGTTTATTTGTTTTAAATAATTGTGTGTATCTTTTGTTTTAATCGTTTCACCAAAATCTATTGTAAAATTAGTGTGAAAATACCCTTTCAGTTAGAAAATTGGCGTAGTGTTTTTATTTTTGTGATTAAATTGACGCGACAAATCAGTTTCGCTTGTTTGCTTTTATTGTTGTGTAGAGTTTTTCCTGGTTTGGATCTAGTGCGGAATTTATTCTGGGTAAGTTATATAAAACAAATTAAAATATTAAAGTTGATATTTATTGTGTTATGTGCGTAATGTCTGTTGTTTTATACCTGTAGAGATTATTCATCTACCCGATATACCGGTCTGTCCACGTATTACTACTTACCTGCGAATAGCAAGTTGCATCTTAAAAGGCCTATTGAAAATGCCCACGCTACTTCAATATAAATACTTGTAATTCACTAATAATGTTATTTAGTTACATTTTCATTTATATTTCTGGACAACTTTTTGTTTTTGCATTAATGATAGAATCTCACGCGCAGAAAGTCGCTAGTAATAAAATAATAAGGTTTCCGTTTTCTCGCTATTAGCGGTACAAATATTTTGACGTTTGTGGGCAAGGTTCTCAAAAATAAAATATTTTTAGTTTTGTTGTTTCAAATTTATCTTTTGTGAGTGTGTTCCTATACGTAATTATGCAATAAAATTGAATGATAATTTCAGAGTTGATTTTGTGACACATTTTATTCTGAGGAAGAAACGGTGACTTTCAAACAGCTCGTATCAAATGATTACTTAGTGGTTATTTTTAAAAATATAGACGAAATAAAAAAAAAACAGTTTTATTACATACATAAACGAGTATATTTTATTAGTAAGCTTTCGCGAGATTAAAATTATTCTCCATTAATGTACAATGACGAATTTATTGCCATAAAGCAATCTCTTCTAACTAATCCAAGTCAAACCATATAAAATATACTCAAAACTAAAAATACATTGAGAAAATATCGTTGAGGAAGGCGGTAGTGGATTTAATAAGGATGCAGAACAAGGAATATAGTTTAGTTTCTTCAGTTTTTTCCTTGAATATTTGTGCAGATTGAGACAGTCCTAACATCAATATTGATGACCCTGGCGATTTTTTTTACAAACAAACATCCCTTTTGTAAACGGTTTTAACCTACCTACATAATGTGTGCTTTTTACTATCGCATTATTTATGGATGGTTTGGGGGTAACCCTTACCTCCTCGTCTTTCCTTTTCCTTTCCTACAATCCTTTTAGGTCAACGAGTTATTTCGTCCTGTACGTGCCTTCATACATCCCATCTTACCACACTCTATACTATCTGAATAAACGTGCAATGCTCGTCAGGGGTTGGTAAACTTTTCGTGTCAGAATATTAAATACAATATATTGATTAAAACAGTTCATTGAGATGGTTTGGCCATATGGGGAGAATGAATGAGGAACGCCTGACGAAGAAAATATATATACAATGCGGACAGGAATGGAATGAGAGGTCGGGGCCGCCCAAGGAAGGGATGGCACGTCCATGTGAACGGTATTTTGAAAGACGGAAATCTTAGAAGACGAACATGTATAAGACGATGTATGAATGTTGACGAGGCGATTAATGTATTTCAAGATAGAAGTAAGTGGCGTTCGGTTCTCTCTGCCTACCCCGTGAGGGACATGGCGTAATGGTATGTATGTATGTATATATAAAAAA
This sequence comes from Molanna angustata, assembly GCA_963576475.1. Lineage (NCBI taxonomy): Eukaryota > Metazoa > Arthropoda > Insecta > Trichoptera > Molannidae > Molanna > Molanna angustata. The sequence goes on from OY754972.1 coordinate 3,641,202, forward strand.
AGATGTACCTTACTTAAAAGAAATACATTCCACATTTACATGCATACCGTCACGCCATATCCCTAACGGGGTAGACAGAGATGATCGAACGCTTTTTTTTTCTATCCTGGCACGCAAACATCGCCTCATCAACATTCATGCATCGTCTGTTATTCATTTTTCTTACATTTCCGTCTTTCAGAGTGTCGTTAACATGGTGGAGCCATCTTTTTCTTAGACGGCCCCGACCTCTCATTCCATTCCTCTCCGCATTGTACCTATATTATATTTTCTTCGTCAGGCGTTCCTCATTCATTCTCCCCATGTGTCCAAGCCATCTCAATGTGTTCTCTTTCATTCTATCAATTACATCTTTTTTTATTTTATTCCTAATGTCCTCATTTCTTACCCAGTCCTACATCGACTTGTTACAATTTCTTCTTGGCGATCTCATTTCAACTGCATTTATTCTGCTTTCATCCGTCTTCTGCCATGTCAAAGTTTCACTAGCATACGCTTCCTTCGACATGTCGCGATCATTCATTATTGGTTTCACTGTGTTTTCTGCTATTACTCTTCTTTCGATATCCTTTTCAGGCCGTCCATCCCTTTGAAACATACTATTCCTAAATGCAAGTATTCGTCAAATTGTTCTAATTGTTAATTATTCACACTTATATTGCATAAGTACTGTCTTACTTTCAACTCTTTCGAATACCATAGCCTTTGAATTAGAAGTATTCATTCTCAATCTCATATTTTGCAAACATCCCGTATATACCATAATATTTACCAAACTATTCAGATCTTCCATACGATCATTCCACTTAAAATAACTTGAGAATGTCACGTGGTGTGCGCAGAGCCTAATTTTGTAGTTTCTTGTTTGGTTAATTCTACTTTCATGTGTCTTCTGCCATGTCCATGTCTCACTAGCATACATTAGAGTCGGTACGACGATACCATTGTGTACCGCGAGCTTTGCTTGTCTCGAAATAATATTGGGTCAGCCAATACAGATCCTAATACACCATTCACTCTATTCCCTGCCAAGGAGAAAAACAGGTACTTATTTTTATAAAAAAAAATTTACGAAAAAAATACTCAAAATGAAAGAGTGACAAATAATATATATTTTTGTTGAAGACGTTATTGACTAATTTATAAGTATGAAAGATTGAAAAAATAAAAATTACTGTAGGTAGGTACTATACACCATGATTTGCCTTTGGCTCGAAAGTCACAGTTTTAGAATCCAGGCGCATATTACCTAAGTAGGTATATAGTGATATTTTTTCCTACCTGGAATACTTACCTGACCATTATTTAATTATTATCTGGGTAAGCTCCTGCTATTTGTCTTCTGAACAATCATAAAGGGTAGAACAGAACCAAAGAGATAGGTTTTTTATAGTATGAATATTTATTGATTTATCAATAAGTAACTGGTATTATTATATTATACCTATCTACTTTTTCGTGTACCTAGATATTAAGGCTTTTGTTACCGCCTATGACCTTGGGTTTACGGAATTTTTTTAATGTAGCTTCTCGGGCAACTAACAGGTAATATGTCAACTAATTATTTAACACGCACCCAATAACAAGTTGCCACATTTTGGAGACATACGATATTAATCGTCTCACAGATCCAGACTGAAAACACAATTTAAAACTGTGTCTCCACCGAAAATCGATTCCGGGACCCTTGGGTCAGTAGTCAGATACCTAACATTAGATTTAGATATTTGATGTATTATACAGGGTTTAGTCGTACAGAATATTAAAGGACGTTATTATTCAGGTCATTTCTGATGGATTTGATGCTAAATGTTAGGTCCGAAACTTAACCGTTATGGAGATATTGAATTTTAAAGATTTAGAAAAAATTTTTTTTTGGCTTTTTTTCAATTTTTTACGGATTAGAGGTCTTAGGGTCCGTTTTTTTATGTATCTAGTTGGAGGGCATGTCAATTAATAAAAATGTTTAACAAAAACTGAACCTACTACTAACAGCTTAAAAAGACAGCTCGACAACAGTTAGAATTAAAGAATTATCACAAAGTGTTTTAACTTTGAAGCTCTTTGTTTGAAAAAAAAATATGGAACTTATTCTGCAAATAATTGTAAAAATTTCCACGTTTCTTTAGCTATTCAAAAAGCCATAACACTTGCTATTAAATAGTCAAACCATTGACCAAATAACAGTTAAGGTAGTAGAGGGTACATTTTAGTTTGAGGAAAAAGTAGCTAAAATACGTAAACAAAACAAAAAAAAAACACAGCAATATTTTTATAATTCATGTTTAATAGTAATTTAAGAAAAAGAATGACAATTTGTGTAAGAATAGCTAAAGAAACGTATAAGTTTTTACAACTATTTGCAGAATAAGTTCCATTTTTTTTTATTCAAACAAAGCGCTTCAAAGTTAAAAACACTTTGTGATAATTCTTTAATTCTATCTGTTGTCGAGCTGTATTTTTAAGCTGTTAGTAGTAGGTTCAGTTTTTGTTAATCATTTTTATTAATTGACATGCCCTCTAACTAGATACATAAAAAACGGACCCTAAGACCTCTAATCCGTAAAAAATTGATAGAAAAGCCAATTTTTTTTTTTAAATCTTTAAAATTCAATATCTCCATAACGGTTAAGTTTCGGACCTAACATTTAGCATCAAATCCATCAGAAATGACCTGAATAATAACGTCCTTTAATATTCTGTACGACTAAACCTGTAACCCTGTATAATATATTACTTATTAATTCATGTAATCAAACTATCTAATGTTGTTTGTGTTTATTAAAAAATATAATAATAAAAAAAAAATAACAAATAGTGTTCAAAATCATAAAAGAAGATAAAAATATGGAGACATATATAAATTCATAATAAACTTATTCCTAACATCAAATGGCAAAGGTGTTGATAAAAAAATTTCCTTCAATCAATTTCTATTCAATTTATAAAGCAACTCGCTCACGCGAGTCGCTATTATCTACCTAACCGAACTAAATCCAACCGAATGTTATACGGGATGTAATAAAATATGACAACAAAATAATATTAAGATGTGTACGTAAATCTCCATTCCGGTTAATTTTTTGGTTAGGTTTAGTTTATATTTAACGAAATAGCGACTCGCGTGAGCGAGTTGCTTTATAAATTGAAATTTGAGGTTAGGAAAAATATTATCATGTATTCACATTTTTCAAATAAATTAGTTTTCTCGACATATTATTTAAATAATTGTATGATACATACTATTTTTAAGACTTACTACTTATTATAATTTGTGTTGAAAATTTTCGCGTTTAATATCAACTTTGACAGCTTATTGTCAAAGTGAATAGTGCGTTTTCTAAGGTCTAGTGCTTTCGTCGATCTCGTGGTTATCAATTTTCAGTGTTTGGTTGCGTCATGCCTTTAGAAATCGAAGGTGAACGATATCTGACTGACACTGGTGCAGTGGTGCTCCAGTTAAAGGTTTATACAATAAGTTACTTTACTTTACTATAGGTATTGTATATTTTCTGTTTTGTTTACGTGTTGTTCGTTTTTATTATACTATACACACTCCAATATGTTATAGTGGAGTGTTGTCATTTCGCAATCTTGAAGGTTTTTATGTTGATTTCAAATTTTCAACTGGTTTCACGAACGTTTAAAGGCTAGCGTCCATACAGGCGGATCGGACGGAGCGCATCAGACGGATTGGTTTGTGGCAGTGCGTCCACAGAGGCGCTCCAAACGGATTGCCGACACAACTGTTATTTGGATTTGTTGACAATTTTCCATTGAAAATGTAAATACACAAATGATTCTACGGCTTGGTAATCGCATGCTCGGCTCGAACATTATTTTATTCAATGAAAATTGATTAGAATGAATTTAAAAAATATATAGTCTTTTACAGGATATACTAACATATCTTAATACCAAATTTCATCCAAAATCTTTCAGCCGTTTTCACGTGATTGCTGAGTAAAAATCAACATCTAAGCATCCAAAGATTCCAATTTATATTACATTGGTTTAATTAAATATAGTTTAAACAATTTAAAATACAATTTTCCTTAAGAAAGGCGATACGATATCACCAAAGAAAATGCACATACAAAAATGACAATCCGAGCGGATTATCGCTTCTCCTAATCGACATTCCGACGATTCAATGCGCGCGCTCCGTCCGCTACTGATCAGTGAATGCACTTGTATGAATTCCTATACAAATAATTCTAATATCCAAGCAATATTTGCGTGCGAAATAAATTTATATAAATATCTCCTTTGCTGGGAGTCGAACCCAGGACCCCCGCACAGAAACCGAACGGCTTATCAACTGTGTTTGAAATGAGTTTGTTTATTGTAAGGAATTGTGAACATGGTTAACTTAACACGATTGGCATCAGGAGCTGGAGGAACGCATACCAAGATCGAAGGAGATTCGCAATAGTCACTCGCTTTACTTCGCCACCTCACCCGTTTACAGTAAACCTTCAACATACACGAACCAGTCGTTTGTCGAACTCCTTTGCTAACACAACAGCCAATTATTGATTAGTCACATCTGGAGTGGCGCCCCCCATTACCTACTGAATACCCTTGATGCTGTATAAAGGCGTGCTGTACGTCTTATTGACGACCCATCATTGACTGATGGATTGCAATCACTAGACCACAGACGCAAGGTCAGTATTATAAGTTTATTCTATGTATACTACCACGGGAGATGCTCAGAAGAACTTGCATCCCTGGTCCCTCTTCCATCCATTCACAATAGAGTCACTTGTTTTACTCAATCTCAACACCCGTTCACAGAAAACCTTCAATATACACAAACCAGTCGCTTCTCGAAATCTTTTAACACAGCAGCCCCGGCTGTGGAACGTTCTTCCGAATTCTGTGTTTCCACCTATTTACGACCCTAATTCATATTTTCCTGAGCAGATTGCAAACCCTCCCCAACGCTGCGCTTCTTCGGAAGAGTATAATGGATCCAAATCCATCAAAATAGCTTGTGTGCCCTGCGTAGCCACGTAAACAAATCCTAGCTGTGGAATGGTCTTTCGAATTCTCTGTTTGCACCTTCTCACAGTCCGGGTCTGTTTAAGATCCAAATATTTATATTCTTTAGCAGCAGATGGACCCAATTCCTAATGGCTGGTGTCCCCTACGTAGGCATGTAATAAGGAAAAGATAGCGACGAATGCCTGAGGAGGTCAAGGCCTACAACGAGCTCCAGGGCCCGTCGTGGGCCAGTTGAATATTTAAACTTATAAAAAGAAGAGTTCAGTATTGGCCACAGTCCACTCGTTAATTTCATAAAACTAAATCATAATATTATATGTATTCGTTTCCGTCTATGAACGTTTCCGTACAAAAACAGCAACAGACGATGTGATGTATTTCAAAGCAATTTATTAATACTTTTTTCAATCACCTTGACGGCGTTGACTATGTCGATTTTTCATGATTATTATAAAAATTAAAAAAACAAAAAGTTTTTTTTACTTCTGTATATCGAAAAACATCGACATCGAAATACCTCAACTACTTAGATATTTTTTTGTTTAAAAAGTACATATATAATATCATACCTAGCACTCCATCTGAAACTTCTTTCAACAATTTTTGTTAAAATTGAATTTTGTGACTACACCGTTTCATACAATTTGTATGGCAGTATACACTACACAATATTATCTACGGGGACTCTCAATAGTTTTGATACTTAATCTCCAAACATACATACATACCATCAAGCTGTTTACATATTCGGAGGAGGAAAAAAGGACTGACCTCCATACTATCATATCTTGACATACCTACTTACATGTTTAGTGTAGAAAACAAAATATTTTAAAATATCCAATAATTTGGATTTAAGGATTTATAGTATGGTATGTATCATTCAACTATTCCTACATACTCGCCAACGACAGGTGGATCTCATGTGTTACATACAACTAGTACTTACTCACTTTACGAGTCCGAGCACTCATCATCAGATCTTCTGCATCACACCTCACTGGCATATCTCGACAGATGAGGAGGTGTTAGTCAGTTTGTATCTCGCCGCAATTGCAGGAAACCTCTCTCCTCCTCTCCCACCCTTATACCCCACCTGTGCATGTTCTCTTATAACAAACGTCGCGTCGTAGAGAAAAAAAATCTTTCTTAAAAAATTATAAATAAATATTCTTTAAAGAATGCATATAGGTAATCAAAGTGAATGTTCGGCATAGTTTTTTCATTTCAAGTCAGGTGGACAAGTCCCGTCAAACGGTGGAATCAAAACCCTCATGATAACCCTATCATGGATATATATTATTAATGAGTTCTAATCTTAAGATTTTATAGAATTCTATAAAATTATTATATCCATGGTATGGGTTTTCACGAGGGTTTAGATTCCACCGTTTGACGGGATTTGCCCCCTTGTTTTGTTCTAATTAATAAAATTTTTATTAGCACGTGATAGTTACTCTTACCAACACGAAACTTAAGGGTCGTATTAAAAGAGTTATTTGAGAAAAATGTAAGTAAAAGGTAAGGTCCCGTACTGTGAGAATACTGCTTAAGGTACCTCAACTTTTTCTTATACTATTCTTAAATAACTCCCGTAATAGTGTATTTGGCGGTTTTAATACATCATGTTTTCGGACACTTAGTCGATTTAGATTATGCCCTTGATGCGTTATGATGATGCCCCGTTAGAACCGTCATGATGCAAATATTTACAGGTGCATTTTGATAACGATGATGACGAATGCTTATCTTAAGTAAACTCTACATATGTAACAACCTATTGTTGGTACAAAATGTGTCATGCGACTTAGCAACAACTTAGTTTGACTTGTCACTAATGCAACTTCTCGAGTGATAACAGGTAACTACCTACTAAATATTAAGTTACATATTATATTGCATATAGATACGAGTGATATAGTAATATGTGGTAGGTATGGTATATGCTGTGTAGGTACTGCCAGTAGCGACTTGGTTTGGAGACTGTGACCCGAATTCACAGTCCTAGGTAACTAAATACTAACTCCTAACCTCACTGGAGTATTAAGTAGTCTTAAATTAGCAATAGCGTTGTAGAGACATCACTAACTAAATACTACGCCAAACTTAAGGTCGATGGCGTAGAATTTCACATTATTATATACGAAGAAAAGAGATAGTTGTCTATGGGTTTAGTCTGACGTTTAAAATGTTTTTTTGTCATAACAACATAAACACAATGTAACCAAGCTAACACGGTGAAGAATAACACGGAAAATCGTAATGAGTATTGAAATTTTCTGTCAATCTCAAATATGCGTCGAAACATTATGTGAAAGATCCGCCATTTTGAAATATTTGGTATAACGCGTTAGTCAAACGTTAAACAACCTCTCGACCTTTCCTAACTTGACGTCTACTAAATAAAGGTGTAGTAAAGTTAGTCACGGTTTATAAGTAAACTTTTACGTTAATCACGCTCTATTACCAGGTACTATAGATAGTTTACGTTTATTTCACTTTATCATGTGTTAATATCTTTCTCGCTGTGTCTTCTTATCGCTGTCAAGCTAATCTCACTATCTTCTGCTTCTATGCTATTGTCACTGGAATATATAATTTTGGTTTTAAATATAATTTTCACAAATTTACGCATGAATGACATATCAAACTTATTGCATCACGACTTATTATCTTTACCACGATTTGATTATTTTCTAGCAGCTTCCATTTCTTTACTGTACTTTCAATACATATACATATATATATACTCAATCAATTACAATATCACATATATATTACTTGGCGTAAAGCTCAGCACTTACTACTTCTCTTGCATATTAACATATTTTCATATTCACATCTTATGCCAATGTACATATATGCCTACTGCAATACTACTCATAATCATCATATTCCCCAATCGACAAAATATATATTATCAGCTCTACGGCATAACTCTTTTAATGTATTATTACTCTACCCCAAACTTTACACCCAAGCATTCTGTTATTTTTTGTATTTTCCATATTAACAACTCAGAACTCAATGGCTCTTAGCTTCTATTTACAAAACACCAGGGGACTTCGCACCAAAACTGAAACATTTTATCTCAATGCTACCAATAATAACTTCTCTGTTCTCGCCATAACCGAATCGTGGCTCGACCAAGATATCGCATCCAGCGAACTTCTGGATGAGAGGTACGACACCTGGAGATCAGATCGCGCATCACGCGGAGGTGGTGTACTCCTAGCCACTCTCTCTGAACTTAATGCACAGCCACAACCGGGGTGGACCTGTGAAGCCGAATGCATCTTCATTTCCATACCATTAAATAACTTCTCACTAAAACTTAACGTCGCATGCGTATATATACCAAAAGGACCTTCGTACGCCCATCATATGGAAAGCTTCATCAATTTATTAATCCGTCTATTTGAAATGAACCCAAATGATTACTTCGTTATCTTAGGGGATTTTAATATGTCCGATATCCAATGGCAGGCATCTGGCAATAATGATCATTTCAGTCCCAACAACTTTTCTGCCCCAACTAGCGGTCACTTTCTTGATACCATGTCGCTGCTTAATCTCTATCAATTCAACGGCATTCCAAACGCACTTGGGCGCACCCTTGATCTAGTCTTATGCAACTTTCCGACGTTATCCCAGGTCACTCGTAGCGAACATCCTTATGTACCTGAAGATTCTCATCACCCAGCCGTTGAATTCACTCTTACCACACAAACTTATAAATCACTTAACAAACCAGCTCGCTCAATTACTTTGTTTAGGAAAGGTGATTACGCATCCATTAATACATGTCTAGCAGCAACAGATTGGAAGAACGCTCTCAGCGATCATTCGCTAGACAATGCTGTTTCTGATTTCTATAGTGTTATTTATAATACTATGGACTTATTCATTCCTACTAGACAAATAAAGAACAACGCTAACTTTCCCCATTGGTACAGCCCAGCGTTAATAAAAATAAGTAAAGAAAAAATGAAGTTTCACCATAAGTATATTAAAAACAAAAACCCAGCAGACTATGTAATTTTCTCCCAACTTAGACGCCGCCAAAAAGCAACGGCTAATAAGTGCTACGAAGAGTATATTAAATCTATCGAATCCAACTTACCAACAAACCCTAAATGCTTCTGGAACTTCATTAAAACTCGTCGCACGAACAACAATATACCTAATTCAATGAGCCTCAACTCAGATACTTTTCATGGCGGTGAGGATATATGTCGCGCTTTCCTAACACATTTTTCATCTTCGTATGATCGCGATTCTTCCAATCCCATGCTAACAGACCAATTCAACTCTCAACTCGCAGACTCACCAAGATCAATCAGTAAATGTAATATAACCAATGACGTTGTTCTTAAATATCTAAAAAACGTTGATGTCAACAAAGGAGCAGGCAGTGATATGGTACACCCCTTATACATAAAGAATTGTGCTCATAACCTCTCCACTCCTCTATCAATACTTTTTAATCGCTCTCTTTCTGAAGGTCACTTTCCGAGCAAGTGGAAGGAAGCATTTATAACTCCCATTCACAAATCTGGTTCCAAATCTGACATAAAAAACTATAGGCCCATATCAATTCTTTCCGTTCTCAGTAAAATTTTCGAGCGAATAATATACGACCAAATTTATTATCAAATCAAGCCCCTGCTAAGCGAAAACCAACATGGTTTCTTACGCAATAGATCTGTAACATCCAATCTAATTTCCTTCACTCATCGAATACTCACTAACACACACAACAGACAACAAACAGATACTATATACACTGACTATTCTAAGGCCTTCGACAGAGTTAATCACAACATCCTCCTTAACAAACTATACAGTTTGGGCATACACGGTGATCTTCACCGCTGGTTTAGATCCTATATAACAAATCGCCACCAATCAGTTGTTGTCGGCGGACACAAATCAAACTTTCTAGCCGTTCCCTCAGGTGTACCGCAAGGATCTCACCTTGGACCACTTCTTTTCAATATATATATCTTTGACATCGGTAACTGCTTATTACACACACAATACGAATTATTCGCAGACGATATGAAAATATCTTCTATAATCAGGAATCACAACGACTGCCTCAATATGCAAGCTGATCTTGACAGACTTACGGACTACTGCCTGACAAACAAATTGACTATTAATGCAGACAAATGTTACAAACTAACCTTTACCCGCAAACAATCACCCATAACTTTTTCCTATAACATTAATAAAGTTTCCATAACACCTTGCGACACTGTAAGAGACCTCGGTATAATCATGGATGGGAGCCTTACATTCAGCAACCATATAGATAAAATGATAGACAAGGCTTATAGAACTCTTGGATTCATATTCAGAACCTGCAAATCTTTCAAGAACATAAATACATTAAAATCTATATATTATACCATGGTTCGACCAATACTCGAATACGCATCCCCAATCTGGTCCCCAAGATACACAACATACAAACAACGCATTGAAAGAATACAAAGATTGTTCATTAAATACTTAAACCGTAAAGCATACCTCGAGTTCCCCAGCTACGACTGCGCGAGAACCTATTATAAAATCGACAGTCTCGAGAATAGACGCACAGTAAATGATATGATGCTTCTGTACAACATTATAAATAATAATATCGACTGCCCCTCAATACTCAATACCATTTCATTTAATATTCCTACTCGCAGAACTAGACATACACATTTATTCCACCTTCCAATTCACCGCACCAATTACGCACAAAACATGACTATTCATAGAATGTGCGATACATACAATAACAGATTTCAAGAGTTTGACATCTTCCACCTCAGCTCCACAACATTCAAATACTCCATACAAAAGAAGATCAATAACCACTTATTATAGGAAACCTTGACGGCATTTATTCTCTTTTTTCTTTTTTCCTTTTAGTTCAATATTATGTTTTAAATCATTGTTAACTTGAAATGTTGCTCTTACCTACATACCAACCTATGATCATATTTTATTTTTTTATTTTTTGTAAACTTGTATTATTTTATGTCAATCATAACGACAAAATGTAATAGGCCTTAATACTTGATGTTATTATTGTATTGTACTATGTCTTAACGCTGTTTTTTGTCCAACTTTAACATAAATAAATAAATAAATAAATAAATAAATAAATAAGTAAGACGGTTAATATTTATGCGCAATTTTTGAGACCTCTTTCGCTAAAAAACAAAATTCTCCATACATGGACGGCCCAGCCTAATATACATTATACATACATTAGTGATATTTGTCTATCGTCGGTCAAGATATAATCAAATGAATAGAAAAAAATACCACATCCTTGCAAATCGTCTATGTTTAAAAAAAGTATGTAAGTACTATGACTACTATGTAATCGTAAGTACTATATTATGCAATAGTACATACTGATGTAATTTTGACCTTGTTTTTATCGCATTTACTTAGTTAGGCTTGGCTGATTTCTTGATGTTCCAATACTATTTTTGAGTTTGTAGCTAAATACTCAAAACACTTATTCATGGTACGATTTTATCGATATCTATATCAAATTATGATGTAATTAAGTCTATATTTGCTGATTATATAAAAATTTTTATCGTGAGTAACGAAAACGGGTGTGCACAAGTCTTCTGTCGAAATCAATGTATGTATGCGAAGCATGGGCGTGGTAGAATAAGATAGTGATGTCGATAAGAATCAATATAATCTTTCATATAATAAAACTGATTTCAATTATGAATGTATGTTAAGATAGAAAAAGTGTTGTGTTCGGTTCTCTCTGCCTATCTCATGAGGGACATGGCGTGATGGTATGTACATATGTATGTAGTAATATTATCTTTCATAAAATTCACCTATACAATAATTTATTTATTTATTTATTTATTTATTTTAATTCTTTACACTTGTTTTTTATTTTTTTATGTACGACCGACACCCGCTTCACTGGGAACATACCCGTGTCGGAGCGAGTATCAAAATGACATTTATTAATAAATTAGATTGTCACATCACAATTGTACCTTAAAAATAACACATAAAATAACTCATAAAATTCATAAAAAAATATCAAGTTGCAGGTTGTCATCAGCAATAATAAAAAAAACACAACAATTGTCACTATGTCACTGGCATGTCCATAGATAAAGGCGACAAGTCGCGGGAACATGATAAAATATATGTATAATAAATAATACGCAAGTCCTTCGCAAATTGACGAGTTTTCTTGATTTTTCTTGATTTCTCATGATTTCTCATGATTCCCTTCATCAAACCTCTTTGTTTAGTTCAGATGGAACCACCCCAGAAGTAATCCCTTTCTAACAAAAAGGAATCATCGAAATCGGATGACGATGTAAAGAATTACTATTAATTGCAGACGACTTTGCAAATTGAAGAGTTTGATATTTTACTCTCGTGAATTCCATCATCAGAACCCGATGAAATTTATATAAATTGGACAGTGATATAAAGAGTTCTTATCTCTGAAGTGTAAATTGAAGAGTTTGATGAATTTCTCGTGGATCCCATGGGTCATACCTTGACCAAATTGAAATGGAACCAATCGAAAGATACCCTCTTTCTAATGAAAAAAGAATAATTGAAATCGGACAATCATTTATCGCTGAAAATACATTAAAAAATTCACTTTGAAATGTCGTAAATTTCCTTCCCAAACCAATGAGTCAGGATTAAGATAATCCTCCTAGCTGGTTCCTCCCACAACTCTCCCCCATCAGCGAGCATTCCAAAAGGTGTGCCATCGTCTGCTCCGCGCCCCAGGAACAAAGTCCATCCTGGTTATTTTCCGTAGACGTTCCTCCCGCCAAATCGGTTTCTCTCCTTCCACATTCCGTTCAATATTTTCAATATTTGGTACTGTTCAATATTTTCCAAAGACACTATGGAAGGTTTTACAACGGGGGCAGGGACTCTGTTGATTATTGGGGTGTATGGTTGCCTAACCTTTCCTTCCAAAGCTTCAAGCGTTCTGTGCTTGGATCGTTGCTGTCTTTGGTGGAGTGGAGGAAGCTTTTTCTAGATAAGCCTTGGTGTTGGTTGTTCATGGCCGAAGAGTTGGTGTTTTCTTGGTCCTCTTCTCTTTGGTATCCTATCCTGTATCACAAGCTGCAGGAGTTGGTACTTTATTCCTCTCATTGAATGCACAGTGTATTGCAATTTTCTTGTATTGTTTTGATTGATGTATTTTGGTAAAAAAGAAATAAAAAAATAAATTAATGAATGAAATATACAAACCTAATTTGTGCATTGATTGCAAATTGATAGTTTAATTTAATAACAGTTAATAATTTATTATCTTCGTAGTTGTTATTAACTGATTGCTCTATTATACGCTCTACTTAACTCGATCTAATAATATTATTACCTACCACACCAGATACAATGTACCTATCTGATTTGTTGTTAAGTGTAGTCTATTTATAAGTCAATAGATATTATATTATTCATTAGACAATTGGTTGTAAAAATCCACCGTGGCATTGTGAAAAGTCGTACGGATTCTCTGTCGGCTTTCTGGGTTCGATTTCCAGCAAAGGAGAAATTTGTTAATCAAGCAAATATTGCTCTTCTGGACTGTAAACACTGGTAACTTGGAAGGTATTGCCATCAGGCAATAAAGGAAATACTTACTTACTTAACGAGTCCGAGTACTTCTCACTAGGCCTTCCCACTCCAGAATACAGCAACCGCAACGGCATTGTCATTAACCATCTTCAAGTCCTCTGCGTCGCATGTCATTGGCATATCTTGACAGATGAGGAGGTGTTCGTCAGTTTGTATCTCGCCACAATTACAGGAAACATCCTCTTCCACCCTAATACCCCACCTTAGCATGTTCTCTTTGCATCTTGTCACACTGACGCGTAATAAAGGAAATAATTGCTAAGAAGTGTTTAACAAACAAAACAAAAAATATCGAATACTTTTATAGTTGCGTATACGCAAACGTAATGGTATTTTATGACAATTTTTCAACATAGACGAAGTTTGGCCGGTAAAGGAGAACCGGGAAATAAAGGCATTTACTGGGCTTACGACCTGTAATCGGCAGGCTTACGTGATTACTTTATGCGCTTGCGCTACGTTCACCAATTATGTCTTCTTAATTGAATTGGAACTACCTAATTGTCAATTTTCGTGGCTCAATAATAATTGATCCCTGACTCGATATCCGGTGGGCACAAAGGTTTCTCTGTCTTGTGTAGATTTATCAGACGATTATTTTTTTTCCACGTACTATTGTGACTTTGTGCATAATGTTATTTTAGCAAAGTCCATTGTGTGCTATGAATATGACACAACACGCACTATAATATACATTGTTGTATTAATAAGTTAATATTTGTGATGACAAGTATTTGAAATATTATGTTTCAATTGGATGGTGGGCGTAGAATATACTATTCTGTACTTTACTGTGGCGTATCTTTAAATTATACTATATTTTGTAGGGTCATACGACATATCTTAACGTTTGTTTTATTTTTTGACAGATTTTTAATTATCTCAATAGAGACGAAGTTGGAATATTTATTGTAGGAGAACCGGGAAATCAAGGCACCTACAGGGCTTACGACCTGTCATCGGCTGGTTTACGTGATCACTTTATGCGCTTGCGCAACGTTCACCAATTATGCCTTTTAATGAGATCCCTATCAATTCAATTTTGAAAGTTCTATATATTGTAATACTGAAATTCTTTTCGCTTGAAAATAAGGAATTTTTACTACAGCCATCTATGGGTGAAATTATGAACAACAATCTTATTACTTATTTTTATTTATTTTGTTGGAACGCCATCTTTTGAGAGAATTGGTTTTTTGTAAATAATGAAAGCTACAATTCTTATATCTGAGGTGACAATGCATTTTTCGCATAGAAGTCACCCCTGAATTGCGCCAGACTTATAAGGTCATTTTTGTCTTATTTATACAATAACGTATATGCAATAATAAAAATATTCGATTATTTTTTTAATTCAAATCACTCCATTTTCTTAAAAAGGACACTTTCATACAATTACTGCAGCCAAATTAAGGACACTTTCATACAATTACTGCAGCCAAATTAAGTGAACTAATTCCAGGGCTAGCAGTGTGTACTAAAGTCGAACCACAGCTGAATAATATAAATTCACAAATATGCACTATCATAAAATAGGTAAAATACCTGTCCCAGGGCTGTATAAATGAAATAAATTAACAAATATGACACTATCATATAAATTAGGTACATCTGTTGCAGGGCAAGCAGTGTACAGTTAAGTTGAACCACAGTTTAAATAATACTAGAAATATGTTTATTCACAAATTTGGCACCATGAAATAAACTTATAAATATGGAACTGGCATATTATAAATTAGGTATAGTTTTTCCGGAATAACGGTGTACAGTTAAGTAGAACGACAGCTGAAAGAATGAAATATCAAACTATCAATACTGCTGTGTATATGCAAGAAATAAGAATTTGTATTGTCTAAATTTTATTGCGTACGTAAAGTTTTACACTGCCATGAGGCTAACCAACAAAATGCGAAGAAACCCACTTCCTGTCACATTACATGCATAGACAAGAAATAAGAAGTACATCAACCACAGACAAATGTACAATATCTAGCACTCTCCACCAATTATTTTAGAAACAATACAAAAATAATCAATTGTTTACAAATGCAACCTATTGGGAACAACAAAGGTTCTCTTAGACCTTCTTAAAACTACAGGTTCAACAATTATTTCTCCGGAAGCGTCAACTTGACAATCTTGTGTATTGCTTTCTTGTAATAATTATTTTGTCTCTGTGACTGAGGAAGATGGAATAAAATTTTCTAAATTACCTGTATCAACAATTGGTGGTTCAAGATTCTCTAGAACAAAGACTAAAAGATGTAACAGGACACACTCTTTTTACATTTTTACCTGGTAAGTATTTCTTTTGAATGGTAGAGTAAACTAAAACATTTTAAGTACTTTGATTCAAAAAAGAGTTTTACATTTTCATTCTTAATACTTAGTTGTTTCTTTCCAACTAAAGGTTTCAAAATTGACAGCTTATTTCTAGGCTTAAATGAGTATTACGGTAAGAGAACATAAAATTTACAAGTTTAAATTCAAATATGGTACTATAATTTAAATTCACACATATGGCACTATCAATTAGGTACACCATATTATATAAATCGCAAATATGACAACATGATATATTTTCGTAAGTATGACACTATCATTTTAATTCACAATTAAGTATAACTTACTTACTTCTTACTTCCGATGGCCATAAAACTCCGGTAGAGCTTTAGCCTCCTGAACAATAGCTTTCCAAGTCTTCCTCTCAGCTGCAGTGGACTCCCAGTCATCACAAGCATTCAGCACGTTCAGATTTCGGGTAATATTGTCCATAAATCTCTGCCTTGGTCTTCCCAGGGGTCTCTTGCCCACAGGGTTATTTTGCAGAATACGTTTTGTGGCTCTTTCTTCCCCTGATCTGACAACATGTCCAATCCAAGCTAATCTTCTGGACCTGATTTCGCTGGTGATTAAAGGTTGTCCTGTCAATGCAATTAAGTAAACACTAAGTATGACACTATTAAATAAATTAATTGTATGGCACTATCGTATAAATAAACAAATATCACTATATCTGTGAAAATTGTCTGTTTTCTTTTCGAAAGTAGTTTTAAAAAACATTTAAAAACTCATCTAAGTACTTATTTAAAAAAAAACTTATTTTGTATCATTCATAGCTGCAATTGTAAATCGCCCTTGAGGTGGAACACCAAGGGCAAGTGGTGCTATGTGTATAAGTAAGCCAGCCTTATTATTATTTTTTATTTCGTAAATAGTGCAATATTTGATACATTTTCAATAGTGCGACTCTCGTCAATTTTTGCTGGGTTGGTTTCAACACATGTGTGCGGAAACCGCCCCTTTCCATGCCGTAATATATCTATAATTTTGGCGATAATAATACTATTCGTGGCTTTTATAACTATACTATTTGATAGCGAAGTGTCTAAAAGACTTTGAAATAGCTTGCCTCGTGGCAATAAGCTGCTTTTGTACACTTGTGGCAAAATCTAAAATAAGATAAATATCTAAAAATAAGATAAATCTTAATTGCATAGTTGCCGGAAGATTGAAATTTTACTCGAATTTATTACGTCAGGTATGTAGTAGATATTTTGTGGCAATCATTACAAACCAGTATTTGAATCATTACAAACCAGTATTTGATATTATTGGCACAGCCCTGTCGTTGCGGGCCACGAATTGATTTTTTGCAAGTGCCAAATTTGAATACTTGTTACGAACAGTTTTTTGCTGCGAGACTCGAAGACAAGTTTGGACGTTCGACCCGATGTAACTGGGTCACTGGGTTCGATATTTATTTATATATATATTGATGATGCCATTCAACGGAATCGTATCATGATGATTATTAATTTTTTTTGTACACCAAATATTTGTACCTGAGATAATTGTTATTTTTGACACCAAATATTTCTATCGGGGATAATTATGTTATTTTCGAAACCAAATATTTCTATCTGCGATAATTTTGTTGTTTTCCAACCAAATATTTATATGCCTTGGATAATTTTGTTATTTTTGGCACCAAATATTCCTATCTGGGATATTTATGTTATTCTTAACACCAAATATTTCTAGCTGGAATATTTATGTTGTTCTTAACACCAAATATTTCTATCTGGAATAATTGTTATTTTTGACACCAAATATTTATACCTTTGATAATTTTGTTATTTTTGGCACCAAATATTTCTATCTGGGATAATTATGTTATTTTTGGACACCAAATATTTCTATCTGGGATCATTTTGCTATTGGTGACACCAAATATTTATATCTTGTATAATTTTGTTATTTTTTACGCCAAATATTTCTATCCGGAATGGTTAAAATTTTGCTATTTTTCGCAACAGGATTGATAATATTATTATGTACCATTTTGAATATTTTGTATTAATTTTATATTATTTGGTGGAAACCCCTTGATAGACACAACAAACAACAATTAATATTTTTTTTTCGAGAAATAAAGTTTTCTAATAAATCAAAATAATACATTTTTTGTTTACACCACTTTTGAGAAGTTTTTTTAGTTTTCCTTTAAACATTTGTATGGATTGAGATGACATATCTTCAATATTCTCCAATTCCATACTCTAACTGATTGATAAAATATGTTTAATCATAATTCTCAACTGTTCCATAGTAGTTGAGACTAAAAATATAAAAAAGAGGTAAGGAATGTAAGGTAACGGTGTAGGGTACACTATACACATAAAACAGGGAACAGCATCCGAAATGGACAAACAGGTCTGTATGCGGTGTTGAGGACATAACAAGATGGGGACGCAGCAGAAGACGCTTCTGCATGACAATACAATTGACAAAATTGTTATGACAGAAATATCCAACAATACAAGATTATCCGGAAGAACTGCGAAGAGATGGAAGGGTTTCCTCCTCCCGGGATAGTCCACCCATATAAATAGGTCAAATGACCTATTAGCCGACCGCAGTGGCACAGTTGGTAAGGTTTCTGTGCGGGCGTCCTGGCTTAGATCCCCAGCAGAGGAGAAATTATTTAAATTCATTTCTCATACAAAAATTGCTTCTCTAGGCAGGAAACACTGGTTATTTGGAAGAAAATGCCATATGGTAATAAACTCCACCAGGAATCGAACCCGGGACCTTTGGATCAGCAGTCAGATACCCAACCAACTGAGCCACTAAGGCCGACAAATATTGCTCTTGACCTTACAGTTTATTAAAAATATAAAATATAAATTGAAAAATTGGTACTATGGCAGCAGTCACCCTTTTAAGAGTGTTTATAGTTTGGTACGTAATCTTTAACTGCTTTCGCTATCGACAGTTGGATCTCATGTGTTACGTGCATCTAGTTGTAGTAAATATATGTTAATAATGGAAAATATATTATTTCATATTCCACAATAGTGGAGAGTAAAAAGAGTTTTCAAATTAAAAACAGCTTTAACAAGACAAAATTGTTGTTGAAAATTTATCATCGTCGTCGATAAAATCTAATCAAACAAAATGAAATTATCTCGTCGTCAATAAAATCTAATCAGGCAAAATGAAATTATCTCGTCGTCAATAAAATCTAATCAGTCAAAATGAAATTATCTCGTCGTCAATAAAATCTAATCAGGCAACATGAAATTATCTCGTCGTCAGTAAAATCTAATCAGGCAAAATGAAATTATCTCGTCGTCAATAAAATCTAATCAGGCAAAATGAAATTATCTCGTCGTCAATAAAATCTAATCAGGCAACATGAAATTATCTCGTCGTCAATAAAATCTAATCAGGCAAAATGAAATTATCTCGTCGTCAATAAAATCTAATCAGGCAAAATGAAATTATCTCGTTCGAATATCTCTCCCTGTGAAGTTTTAAAAAAATTCATCAAACTTTGCCAAAGGCTCCCCTTTGAAGAACAGCAACTACAATAATATTTCAGCGAGTCTCTCCAAAGATATTTCTCGAAATTGTTACAAAGTTTCATCCCGCCTTGACAGTACCTACCGTACCGGAGACTCTCCCTTTCTCTTTCTTTGAGAGAGTCAGAAGATTCTCGCAGTCTGTCGGAATCTGTCTGTGCCATTATAGTGACGAGCTAATGCAAGACCCAGGACCGGGGGTGTCTTGGTCTTTGTTCCCCAGTCTTATTATTATTTTATAAATTAACGCCCAGTGATAGTCCTTTATACAAAAATTGCAAAAAATGTACAGTGCAATATATAAAAAAAAAGTTTTTTAAATGTTTTTTGGTCTTGCATATACCGGTGCAGCCTTGGTCTTGAATATTCGATCTAGTCTTGGTCTTGCATGTCCAGTCTTGGTCTTGCAAACTTAACAAAAAAATATGGTAAAATTCATTCATTCATTCATACCATCACGGCATATCCCACAATGTGGGGTAACCAGCGAAAGGTGTGCGGGTGTGCAGTATAAAAGGGAGAACAACACATCTATGTATACCCACACACCAGTCTCGTTTCACCAAAAAAGGCACTACATTCAGAATGGGTGGTGAACCTCATTGCTGGACTATGTGAGATGTTATTGTTGCCGATTGTATTTTCGATTACCCGGCTCTTACGGGACACTCGAAAACAATGATTTAAAAGAATGAAAGCACTATTCTAAGCCGGTGCCTCACAACTGAAATGGTAAAATTCAATTCTTAATTACTATGAAATATGACAAATAAAACCAATTTATATCTAGTGTGATTTCAATAGTAGGTACGCAGTTTATTGGTTACTTTTTAAGTAAAAATAAATAATATACTTAAAATAAATAAATGTTTCTGTGTCAACTACGGTACGTTTGAGTATTTTTATGTCAACCAGTTCAGATTTATACCAAACTTATAGAAATAGCTACTTCTATAAAAATATTCTAAGTTTTTTCGTTAAAACAGTGGAAGTTCATAATTATAAATTAAAATATTTATAAAAATAAATAAAAAATTTAATGAGAAAGACATTAATGAGCCTGATAGGCTCATTAATGTCTTTCTTGGTGATGTAAGAATGCATGTAGGTACTTATAATTTTTTGTAGATCGTTTTGTTTACATATATCGTGTCTATATAAGAATCCCCAGAAAGGGATGGCATGACCATGTGAATGATATTTTGAAAGAAGGAAATATAAGAAGCTTGAATAATCGACGAGCATGTATGACACGATGCATGGATGTAAAGGAAGTTAGGAATGTATGCAAAAATAGACGAGTATGGCGCTCGGTTCTCTCTGCTTACCCCGTAAGGGATATGGCGTGATGGTATGTATGTATGTATGTGTCTATATATAAAATGTCATTGAGTATGTAAGTGAGTTTGCTCTCCAATATGAAAAACTAGGGACGTACCTGTGTTATATTGGGAGCTCAAAATGATCGCCCAGGATGGGTTGGTTATAATATAAGTAATTTTCTGACAGAAATGTTCGCTTTACGATTTTTGTGAACCTACCTACCTACAGTGTCGAGGTGCATGAACCTAGAATTGATATAATATAATTTCTCCTGTCTGGGATCCGATGTGAAGATTTTGTCTGTCCGATGCTGTGGTGGTAGTAGAAAGGATGAAGACCCCATCCCCGCTTCAATATACTTCAATACTTACCTATCGTCAGGGATGTGCAGAACATTGTTACATTCCAGAAATATTCCAATTGCCTCAGCAAATTTTGCTGCCAACTATGTACATAGAATGTTATTTTGGAATGTATGCATTCAAATACTGTTTTGGAATGTGTGATATTAAATGTGTGAATTGTGTCATAATATTATCTGACATTCCCGTGTTTATGTACTTGATTGTACCTACTGCTTTTTTTAAGCAGTCCATTCACGATCGTCCCATTCGGCGTCGTTCCATATGGACCGGCTCCATTTGGAGCATTGTAAAATTTTCATCACACTCACGGGCGCGCCATCGAAATTAGTATACGCAAGTGGTCGGCGCTTTCGCATAAATAAGTTCTATTTTTTTTTATTTTCAAGTAAAAATGAGATAATTCTGATGATGAGTTTTATACAACTGCTATTTAGCGGTTTGTTTATATATAAATAGAAAAAAACAAAGAGAAAATGTTGTTTATAATATACACTTAACGTAGTTTACACCACGTAACTATGAGTACTAACTTCTACCGGTTTCAAAAACTTTAAATGTTTTCTTCGTCAGGAAGACTTACGTACTAAAAATTAAAAATAAAATATAGACTGTTGTTAGGTTTTAAGTTGTGGGAGGAGTCAATTTTAGAAAGTAGTGGGGCGGAACGGTAAACATAAGTGACACTGGGTGGTTCAAAATTTTTTTTGTTAGTTATAAAAAAACATTTAAAGTTTTTGAAACCGGTAGAAGTTAGTACTCATAGTTAAGTGGTGGAAACTACGTTAAGTGTATATTATAAATAATTTATAATGTCGCCACAAAGTTATTTTCCTAACAGTAACGATAGAAAATGTTGTATTTTCGCATTCACGAGAGTGTCAAACACCTCGGCGCAATGGGAATGTTTTCACGGTACTACAGAGTTTCGATCGTTTGGAATTCCATTTTTGTGTGTCAGTCCAATTGGGCTGCGCGGGATTTGACATTCATGAGCGCATTTTGGAGTGATGGCAAGCCATTTGGAAGGATGGCACGATCGTGAATGGGGGCCTTTACACAGTTTGAAGAATTTAATTGTAACATGATTTAAAATCATTAATTTAACCACTGTATTTCATCATCAACATCCACGCCTCCAGCACCACATTTCAAAAGCATCAATTATGTTGCGCATCCCATGGACAGCCAGAAGAACGAATGTGTCAATTCTAGACGAGCTGAAGATCGAGGATCGTCTGTCGACGATATGTTACAGACGTGATTACATGAAAATTCTTCGAAACACAATTGTTCGAATGCGCAATTGTACAAATAACAATTTATCGAAAATCAATTATCAGAATGACAATTGTCCGAAAGCAAATTATTCTAACTAACATTTGTTGGAAAACCAATTGACCGAATTTAATATATTTTTATGTCATTATGTTGCCTCTTTTTTTGAAATATTTGTTGCTAGTAAAATATATTCGATGTAGACTATTAATTATTACTTGATGTATTATTGTTGGGTACTCTTATAGATTTTTACTATAATATACTATGTAGATGTAGTACTCCGTGCAAAAAGTGAGTCATGGAATATCGCGCGTTTGACGTTTTGGTTGGAAACATATTTCAGTTTTCAGTTGGCAACTGTTCTCTAAATGTTAATAAACAAAGTGTTTTTACGACAAATAAATCCGAAAACAATTCACATTAGTCGTTATTCTCTAAATAAAAACGATGTGGTCTGCCAACTAAAACGTCAAAAATCCCCCGGAAAAATACCTCACTTCGATTCATACAAAATTTGCTAACTACATCTTGTATATTATAATAAAAATCTATGGTTTATTCCTCTCACAATGCTACCAACATGACGTCATAAAAATTCGAACAATTGTAATTTCTGATAATTGTGTGTTCGTAAAATTGTTTTTCAAAAAAATGCGATTCGAATAATTGCCATTCGTAAAATTGATTTTCGTAAAATTGAGCATTCGAATAATTTTCCTGTCACCTACAGACATATCCTTCAATTCTTTGGACACATTGCCAGAAGGGAACCAGACTGCCTCGAGAAGCTTACTGTGATGGTTATCGTGGAAGGACGGAGATCTCGTGGTCGCTCACCGACCAGATGGAGCGATTTGGTTAAGTCCACAATGGAGTCTTCGGTGACTGGTGCTCTGCGTTCAGCCCAAAACAGATTGGCATGGAGGCGGGCCATACGTGTGGCGACGGACTACAGCCGCTATCCTCAGTCATGAGGAAAAGGACGAATATATATTTCATCATCATCAATAATGGCTTCACGGGCCGCTGTATTTACACGAATTAAATAGCTCACTTGCTGTATTGTCAACACTTCATTCATATGATTATAATTCTTAATTAGAATGTTGTATGTCCACGAGTGGATCTTTAAATTGTAATACTTTTCATTCACAAGATTGAAATTTATAAAATAGAACGCTGTATTTACACGATTTGAATAGCTAAATTGCAACACTCCATTCACACGAATAAAATTTCTTAATTAGAACGCTGTATTTATACGATTTGAATAACTAAATTGTAACACTTCATTCACACGAATAAAATTTCTAAATAAGAACGCTGTATTTACATATACGATTTGAATAACTAAATTGTAACACTTCATTCACACGAATAAAATTTCTAAATTAGAACGCTGTATTTACACGATTTGAATAACTAAATTGTAACACTTCAGTCACACGAATAAAATTTCTAAATTAGAACGCTGTATTTACACGATTTGTACAGCTCAATTGTAACACTTCATTCACATGATTAAAACAATTCAAAATTGAAACGTTTAACGATTTTTAAAAAAATCATTTTTTTAATGTTTCATTTCAATGCAATAATAATTCTTGATTATATTTTTTGTATTATTCACTATTTTTTTTGTATTTCACTCTTTTCCTATCGTTTCTGATGATAAAGACATTTAAAACTGACGAAAAGCGAACTGTATCGGACGAAACGATTGTGCTGTAAAAAATGATAAATTTTCGTATATAATTAAATACTATTTAATTTATAATTTGATATTTTCAAGGGCATTTTCTAATAATGGAATATATATATATATATATATATATATATATATATATATATATATATATATATATATATATATATATATATATATATATATATATATATATATATATATATATATATATATATATATATATATATATATATATATATATATATATATATATATATATATATATATATATATATATATATATATATATATATATATATATATATATATATATATATATATATATATATATATATATATATTATACATACATACCATCTCGGCATATCCCACAACGTGGAGTAACCAGCGACAGGTGTACATTAACTTATAAAGGGAAGCACGACACATGTGTGTATCACAACACATCAGTCTCATTTAAAAATAAATTTCTTTTCTTCCTGGCCTCTTCCCAACTTATCGTCTATGAAGACCGTTGGGGTTACTTAAAAATAAAATTAAAATTAAAATAAAATTGAAAAAATATAAATATGTATTTTGTACATCCCTAAGTGATGTGATGCTGTAAATCCGTAAGGTCCCTAGTTCACAACTACAAAGACAAGGCAGGTGGATTATGGTTGTATACATTATAATATTTTGGCTGTTGAACTTGACGAGGTTACATCTACCACGACTTTTTTAATAACAAAACACAACTTTATGGTGAATGTTCCTTAAAAATATATTTATATATTGTTACTTTTTATAAGGCGGTGCCTCACAGCATATTCGGCATATTAGGAACTTTTGAATCCCGTCTAAATCTTAGTGTATATTAAAATATATTTTATTTTGTACACGCTCTTAGGAAAAAACATATTATTATGAATATAAATATTCCTTAAAGCAAACATGCTTTAATGGCATTCAGAGAAAATATAATAATTATGATTATTGCAAAGTCAAAACTTTCGTTCATAATGAGACACGATCCCTTGAGAATAAAATATCTTGAAGTTTGCCTTTGAAAAATACAACGTTTTTGCTTTGTGGCAATCCAAATTTAAATAAACCGAGAAATATATAAAAAAATTGTATGGAAATAAATGAGAAATACGGAGGTGATTCGGTTACGATTCGGTCGCGTGATTGTCGCATGCGACTCGTCGCACGAATATTTTAATTCCTCACTACCACAAAAGGATAACATAGTGGTGAGTTATGAATTCGCAATTTTTAAGGTTCTTCTTCTTCTTCGTCAGCCCTCTTTCGTCCAGTAATGGACATATTATGCCTCCTCCTGAGATCTCCACAGCTCCCTATCCTGCAGGCTAAGTCTGTAAGTAGATCTCGACCGATAAATGTCGAGATTAACTGTCAAAATATCGACTAGTCGATATTTTGACAGTTTTGGTAGTCACTAAGCAGATAACGCGTCGAATCGTTCTCGCCCACTTATTTGACGGCGAGATTGGGTCGACATCGAGACGAGAGACGATCTAACGCCGCCATGTTGAATTAAATGTCATTTTTTACGCGAACAATGCCGAATTTCATATTTATTTTGAGAATAATTATATAAACGGGTTAAACGACGCCGTTTAAGAGATTCTTTAAATATTCCGCGTAATTCATTTATTGCTAATTACCGCGTAACAAAAGTTTTATATGGTTATATATTTATTGGAAATATGCGTCCGTACTTAGATTATAACATAATTCTATGCGTCCGTAAATGTTTTCCGTAAGTATAGATTTGAAATAATTTTTCATTTTGAGAAAGTATTCTTGTAAGCTATTTTATCACATATGTATTTTAACACTTAACAAAAGAAAATTCGGCGTAGTTTTTAGTAAAAAAATAACACGCTGCTGTCATCACACTTGATAAATTGATCGAAATATAATTAAAAATAATTTTTAAAATTACTCTCAAAACATTCAATAAACACAAAAGAAGTTAATTTAATCGTATTATAACTTGCTTTCGTGCTTTAAAATATGACCATATTATATTTATTTAACAAATTCATGTAAACAAATTTGACATTTATTCAAATCATGGGGAAAATATTGTGTATTGCCATAAATGATAATTCAAAAATGTACCGCAAGCCAGCCTAACGGCGACAAATACTAATAAGTGCATTTACGAACTCGACAGCGCTTAGTGACTACGAATTGTCGTCACGGGCGTAAACATGGCGAGAAGAGCGGCGATACGTTGTCGGATCTCGACTTTTTTACTGACTTGGCCTGCTGGGCAGACCGCATCCATCCGCCTCCAGCTACTCTTCTGATATCGTCAGACTACCTGGTTAGAGGCCTTCCAACACTTCTCTTGCCAGTTCTAGTTCGCCATTCCAGCAGTTTTTTAGTCCATCTGGAGTCCGTGGTTCGGGCGATATGCCCTGCCCAGCTCCACTTCTGGTTTGCAACCTTTTGGACAACGTTGGTTACTTTGGTTTTCTCTTTTATCCACAAGTTAGTTTTTCTGTCTCTTAACGAAATACCCAGCATTCTCATTTCCATGGCTATCTGTATTATTGCGAGACTTTGCAGCAATCTACTTGTAAACACAAGAGTTTCACAGCCATACGTCAGTACCGGGAGAACGCAAGCGTCGAAGACTTGAGGATATAGGAGAATTTACCAAAGGCGGCCCACGCTAGACCCCTTCTTTCAATTTCTGCCTCTTGATTTTCTTTACCGAGTTTCATAGTGTGTCCGAGATAAACGTAACTATCAACCTTTTCGATGACCTTTCCATCTACCATGATGTTCTTCGACGGTTCTGTATTGCTCATTACTTTGGTATTTGATGTATTCATTTTAAAACCAATTTTCAAAGATGCTTTGCATATGTCGTTTATCATATCTTCTAATTATTATTTTTTTCAAATATTTTTTAAATGCGATTTAAGTACTTGGGAGTCGAAGTGTCCAGCAGCAATAACCTCTTTGACGAAGTAAGAGAGCAAGCGAATAAGGTCGCCGTCGTGGCTGGATGCCTTAAAAATGCTGTATGGAGAAACAGAGATATGCTGAAGGAGAGCAAGGTAAGGATCTATAAGGCCTGTGTAAGACCGATCATGACATACGGCATAGAAACAAGAGCAGACACCGCCAGAACAAAAAACCTCCTAAGAACCACTGAGATGAAGACTCTACGACCCATTGCAGGCGTAACACTTCGTGACAGATTAAGGGACTCGAAGATAAGAATAATCTGTGATGTCGAAGATGTTGTGCGATGGGGAAGAACACGAAGACGATTCTGGAGAGATCATGTGGGGATCATACAGCGGATGGGGAGATAACAAATGGCAGCCCCTCTAGAAGACCACCCAAACGATGGAAGGATAGCTGGACGTCCACCTCACAAGAGCAGGCTCCGAGAATAATAGGACACAGTCCTAACTAAAGCAGAAGAAGAAAAAGAAGATTTTTTAAATGATATTTTTATTGGCAAACTTTTTAACATCTCAATAGAGACGAAGTTGGGATATTAGAGAAGAACCAGGAACTCAAGGCACCTACAGGGCTTACGACCTGTCATCGGTGTTTACGTGATCACTTTATGTGCTTGCGCAAAGTATTCTTCAATTATACATACTATCGCCATCGAAAGTTGTATCTCATGTGTTACATGCAACTATTTGAACAAAACTCATTTCACGAATATGCTGAAAAAATTCCAAACATAATTTGAATACTTGTGGAGTGACTTAGTAGTGAGGAGTACTTATATATAGCCGTGCCCACAACCCACTCGTTTTGTCTGCGATGTATAGTTATGGAGTAATGTAAAATTGGATATTTTGTTTATTTTTTTTTAATTGGTACCTATTGATGCTTAATCTTATTGTGTATCGCTGAAATACTTTAGGTATTTTTTTATAAACACTTCTTCTTCACTAGGAAGACCTAGTTGGTCTGTTCTTCAGAAACTATGCCTCCTGGGATGACGAAGTCCAGCTATCCTTCCATCTCTTGGGTGGTCTTCCGGGTAGGCGGCGGCCAGAAGAAATTTCATTCCCCGCAATATATGCAAGTCTATCACTGTCCATCCTGGCAACGTGGTCCCTCCAATGCCTTCTTCTGGATCTACTCCACCGAACGATGTCCTCTATTCCACGTGTTTTCCTTGTTTGAACATTGCGAACACGATCTCGGAGGGTTTTGCCAGTGATTGACCTTAGGACCTTCATCTCCGTTGTCCTTAAGTCCCCCTTGGTTCGTACAGTGTTTATTCGCGTTTCCATAGCATACGTCACGCATGTCTTACATATGTATTTATTCTGACCTTACTGTCAATACGCATGTGTTTATTTTTCCAGATCATATTTTTCCTACAACCAGATACGACAGATGCTTTATTGACTTGTTCGCGGACTTCAGTGTATAGGTCGTTTATAAACACACTCTAATATATTTGAGAAATTTGTTTTACAAAAACGATATTTGATTATATATTTATGCTCTTTAAATATTTCTGTATGATTTTTTTCTTGCTATGTGTCTGTACGTGTGTCGTTGTGACGTAGGTATATTTATAAATTCATTACCCACAAAATTTGCCAATGTATCAACTTGGTGAATTTCGCCAATTTAATGTCTGTCTTCTCCTCGTTTCAGTCTCTACCTGTCTCCGTCGAGTATTTACAATTTATTTATCTCCTCCATACCCCACCGTACGTACACACGGTACGTAGATGAGAATCTAATTGTTTTATTCTGACAAAGGAATATAGTCGTCTGCTTTCGCCGATTTGAATTATTCATATCGTGTTTATACAAATTGGCAGATGGTGTGTGATATGGATACACCGAATACAAAAATCACATCTGGAGCTCTGACTAAATGAACAAATAAAAGTAAATATTTGAATTCATTTTCTCCTTTTTCTTCTTCTTTTTAGCTTACGTGGCATTCCAAACAACCATTAGGTTGATTTCTGCTGGTATAAAAATGTTGCATTATATACTACCCCCTTATTCAGTAACTATTGTAACTAAAATAGGAACATACTAAAATTGTACATTTTAGATTTACGGTCTTATTTCAGCATTTTCAATATCAACTTGGAATAAATGGAATAAGAACGTACTTATTTTGGCCGAAACGTTCTTAAAAAGTTTCTGAATTCGACGTATTTGAAATAATCATGAAAATGATGAAAATTTCACAATTTTCATAATTATTCATAGTACATCTGATTCAGTAAATTTTTAAGAACGTTCCGGCCAAAATAGGTATGTTCCTATTCCATTTAGCCCAAATTGATATTGATATTGACCGTAAATCTAAAATCTACACTTTTAGAACGTTCCTATTTTAGTTACAATAGTTACTGAATAGGGGGTAATTTTTTTTTTTTTTTAACATGTCTACGTAGGGGACGCCAGCTATTAGGATTTGGGTCCATTTTACTCTTCCGAAGAAGCGCACTACGTAGCGTTGGGAGGGGTTTGCAATCTAGAAAAGAGTAATGTCGGGAGTCAATTATATTTTTTTGACAATTATTTAACATCTCAATGACAGGCGAAAAAATTCAATGTTTGCGTATATAACTTTTAAAAAATATATTATATTTAAATACACAGCGAGCGGTGATAGCCCAGCGGTAAGCGAGCGGTGATAGCCCAGCGGTAATGTCGTCGCCTCACATGCGTGATGTCGACGGTTCGAATCCGGACGTGGTACGCACCTCTGGATTTTTAAAAAAAATCTATGTGCGGATTTATATCACTAGCTATGTGTAGCCATGATCCAATTTGTCTGGTTCCCCTTTCTAAGGGTTACGTAGGTCAGATGGCAGTCGCTTCAATGCAATAACCAGACTCGCCAATTCCAGGATCATGGTCAAAGCGTACCCCGATAGAAACGGGACAAAAGCGCTAAGGGGAAAGAAGATTTAAATACACATTGGTACAAGTAGGTAAACAAGACAAAAATGAAATAATATTTCTGACGCAGTTCTGGGGTGACATCTGTACGAGAACACTGTCACCTCATGTGTAAGGACTGTTGCTTTCATTGCTAACAAAAAAACCAACCTTTCAATAGATGGTGTTACAAAAAAAAGTTTCTTCGTTACTTCATAGATGGTGAAAGTAAAAATAGCTTATTTTCAAACGATCTGTTTCTCGTTATTAAAATATGCCTATAGAACTTTCAAAAATTGCATTAATAAGGGAACTCAATAAGAAGGTATCATTGGTGAACGTTGCGTAAGCGCATGAAGTGATCACGTAAACCAGCCGATGTCAGGTCGTAAGACCTATAGGTGCCTTGAGTTCCTGGTTGTTCTATATTATTTCGTGTTATAAATTTGTCAATGTTAGTAAATTATTTTGAGACTTGAGGTTATTGCATTATAGGTTGAATCCATTAAGGCGAAGAAATTTTATTATTTGTAAATAAATTTGCAGGGAATTTAATGACAAGATGTGACGTATTAATTGGTTTATACATTATTTAAATTTTTATTTTTAATTGTTTTATGAGGAAATCTGACTTATAATGAAAAAAAAAATATTACGATCATTAACTTTGATTTAATGCACTATTTAAGCCCTTAAAATATTTATTTCTCCACGACACATACATAGTTATGGAGCAATTCAAAAAAATGCTTAAAAAAGGTTATTTTTTAGTGGAGTTTAAGCGGAATTTTATAATTGTGTGACGAACATGTTAAGGGGGGACTGCTGCCAACGTACCTATTTTTCAATTTGATATACCATCATTATTTCTTATCAAATCGTTTTGAAAAAAATAATTTAGATAGTTTGGATATTAATAAACAAAAATATACCTTAACTTTTTGATAATGTTCTGTATAAATTCTTGTAGAAAAATAATGGCATACCCCGATTTTCAACGTTTACCATATATTTTTAATAAACTATAAGGCTTAGAGTAATATATATTTTTTTAAATTAAAGAAGACAAAAATATCTAGAAAAATATGATGTGACGTTGCATTAATACTTCAGGTTTAGTAAATAAACCTAAAAAAACATTTATTTTCCATTCAGCGCCATTGCGTAATAAAAGTTTTTTTGGTTTATTTACTTAACCTGATGCGTTAATGCAACGTCATATCATATTTTTCCAGGTATTTTGTTCTTCTTTAATTCATAAAAAAATATTGCTCTGTACCTTGTATTTTTTTTAAATTTAAGATAAATGTCTAAAATCGGGGTATGCTTATTATTTTCCTACAAGAATATATACAGAACATAATCAAAAAGTTAAGGTATATTTCTCTTTATTAATATCCAAACTAACTAGGGTTTTTTTTTCAAAATGATTCGTTTAGTAATAATGATGGTATATCAAATTGAAAAAATAGGTACGTTGGCAGCAGTCACCCTCTTAACTAGAGAAATGTTGAAAATACTTATTGAAAGATATTTATTTATAAAAAACTTCTTAACATATTTGAGAAATTTTATTTCATATTAGGGTGTTACCTATGGTTAATATGCCTTCTCAATGTGATTCGATAACATATTTTTCGTGCATCAGATATGGGAAGTTTCATGGTTAAAATTTAAATTTTCATTAACCTATCTTACTGTGGCCTTTTGCGTATATTATTATGTATTTTGATAACCTTTAAAAGATGTAAATCTCTGGTACATTCAAATGATATATTAATTATTTTTTATGCAACCTCAATACGGTTATGTCGGTATAATACTTATAATGTTTATTTATTTTTATTTGTGGAGCATCCAGGAAGAACTTGGGTGACCTTCACGAGTGAACGCACTAACGGAAACTGTACCACTTAATGTTTGTTTACCTACATCGCTGGTTCTAAAATACAGGCTGTGGGGGGCTCAACAGACAACTTTAAATGTGCGTGCGTTAATGAGATTTTTTTATACGTAGGCACTTGAATATTTTGCGCGCCGGCACTAAAGAAAATGCACATACAAAAATGACAGATCCGATCGGATTATCGCTTCTCCTAATCGGCATTTCGATGATCCGATGCGCGCGCTCCGTCCGCTGCCGATCAGTGGACGCACTTGTATGAATTCCTATACAAAGAATTCTAATATCCGTCTGACGCGCTCCGTCCGCTACGCCTATATTGACGCTAGCCTTTACGCCTCGAGTTATGTTAACCAATTAAACGAATAAGATTAAACGTTACATGATTTTGTCTATGTTTCGTACAATAGTTTGTGGTGTAAAACTTCGGTGCATACTTCTTGCAACAATATTATTACCTACATAGCATTAAACTCTACTGTATATTATACTGACTAGTGAACACAATACTGACTGGTCGGTCAGTATTAGCTAAATGGTTAATATTATCTACTCTTCCCAACTATTTTCTTTTTTATCTTTTATATATTTTAATATACCTGTGTTAAAAAAAATATTTTTGCAATTATTTAATATTTTATGTACTTAGTTTAAACTATTTAAAAGAACTTTTAAAAGGTTTATATCCTGTTAATATAATTATACCTATTGTAAATTCATATTGTAAACTGTTGGTTCTTTAAAATCAATAAAATAAAAATAAAAATAAAATAAGAAAATATTGATTTTATTTTTGGTTACTATTTTTATTTTATTTTATTTTATTTTTTAATTAACACATACAACATTAGATAGTTTATTACATGGATTAATACATATGATACATCAATTATCTAAATCTAATGTCAGTTACATGTGTCAAATACATTTTGGTTTGTGTGTGTAGTGTAAGTAGTAAAGTATTTTTATTATTTATTTATTTAATTATTATTCCGCTTATGTAAGAGAGAGCGTGTGTATATGTATGTGTGTGTGAGGGTGTGTGTGTGTGTGTGAGGGGTGTTTGTGTGTGTGTGTGTGTGTGTGTAAAAGAGAGTATGTGGACTTAAGAGTGATGGGCCATGGTTAGCTATTGTTTTCTAATTTATCTATTTGGGATATTTTCCGTCGATATTCGTTTGGGGAGTCGTAAAAAATGTCCAAGTTTAAAATATCCACATACCTTGAGTAAGCATCCATGGCCCTATTGATTGGTGAATTTATTGCAGCATTTGTTTTATAATATTTGCATTTAAATAATGGTGTATGTCTTGTACGTCTTATAGGTATATTAAAGTCAATAAGTGTGAGTATATCGGCGGAGTCTATATGGTTATTTAAAACATTATAAATAAAAGATAAATCAGTCATTGTTCGTCGGTTCGCTAAACTTTGAATATTATTAACCGTTGTATTATTGTTGTATTTATAGTTGAGTCGTTTCAAAAATTTGCGTTGGATGTTTTCAATATTTTTTATATGGACTTTATACAGCGGGTTCCAAATAAATGATGCAAACTCCAGTGTACTTCTGACAAGTGAGAAATATAATATTTTTAAGGTTTGCGGATTTTTAAAAGATTTACCTATTCTAAATATGAATCCAAGTAGTTTGTATGATTTTGTAATAACAGTGGTTATATGCTGAGTAAAGGTAAGTTTAGCATCAAGGTGCACTCCAAGGTCTTTACATTCATTTTTATGTTTTATGTTCACATTATCTAGAGTGTAATTGTGGTAAATTTTATTCCTTTTTCTTGTGTACGATATGACAAAACATTTAGAAGCATTCAGAGAGAGGTAGTTATTTTTACAGTAAATCATAAGTCTGTCTAGATCTGATTGAAGAGCGCAACAATCGGCAACCGACTTAATTTCTTTGTATATTTTCATATCATCTGCAAACACAGAGAATTTGCAATGTTTGAAGCATTTCCCAATGTCATTTATGTACACAAGGAAAAGCAATGGACCGAGATGAGAGCCCTGGGGTACGCCTGATGTAACATTAACTGGCAATGAGGAAAACCCTTTAACAACAGTTGTTTGGTATCGTTGGCTTAAGTAAGAATGGAGTAGATTAAATAGGTTTCCGCAAATGCCCATATGAAGTAGTTTTTTAAATAGAGTATTTTGATTCACACGGTCGAACGCCTTGGAGTAGTCAGTATATACACAATCAGTTTGAATATTTTTATCCATCGTTTCGTGTAGGAATTGTATGAAGACGGTTAAATTCGAGATAGTGGATCTTTTTTTTCATGAAACCGTGTTGTTTATTTGAAATGAAGGGTGCTATGGTAGGATATAATTGGTCGTATACGATTTTCTCATAGATTTTACTGAGTATTGGAAGTTTAGAGATAGGCCGGTAGTTTGTCACGTCATGTTTGTCTCCTGATTTATGTATAGGTGTTACTAGAGCAGTTTTCCATTTAACTGGAAATATTCCCTGATCTATAGATTTGGAAAATATGTTTGATATTGGGAGTGCTAGGGTTTTAGCGCATTTTTTTAGGAAGATACCCGGTATGCTGTCGCATCCTGGCCCTTTGTTAATGTCAGTTTGGGAAATATATTTATATGTTACTTCTTCATTAATGTTAACTGTATGGATCAGTGCGGTGTCAAGTTGATGAGTCGTTGAATTGGGGTAATCCGCATTGATAGTTGTATCCGGTACAAAAACTGATGCAAAAAATTTTGAAAAAAGATTTGCGACACCTTGAGGTTCATTTGTAGACTCAAAGTCTAGAGTTACAGATTCTGGTATATTTGGAGTTTGTTTATTAGCTTTTACATAAGACCAAAGTTTTTTTATATTGCTTTGTATTCCATTCTCTATAAAAACAATATAGTTTTTGAATGCTATATTAGAGAGTTTTTTTTTGTCTCCTGCGTAGCAATGAGAACGTGTGATAGTCTAGTGGATTTTTTAACTGCTTCCATAGTTTGAAGTATTTAAGTTTTTCTTTTGTAACCTTAATTAGGGCACGTGTGTACCAGATTGGAAATTTCTTTACTCGTTTTTCTACCTTAGGAACGTAATCTTCTATGATCGATTCTACGGTTGAGTAAAAATTTTGTAGGGCAAGGTTTACATCTAATGTATTAAGAATTGATGACCAATCAGTATTGCTTAAAGTGTCATTTATAACATCGTAATTCGCTTGGTCAAATAACTTTATTATATGTTCTCTGTGTTTGATGCGTTGCAGAGAAGAAAAGTTTAATTCAATTAGTAGAGATTTATGGTGCGCATCTTCCGTCACTAGATGATCGTCAGAACTACTCACATTGATTGGGATATTAGAAAGTACGAGATCAAGAATTCGTTCATGGCTGTTGGGAATATTATTATATTGTAGGAGATCAGAAAATGCGATATTATTAAGAAAGGTTGATATACATGGGTCATTGTTGTAATTTTGGTGTTCATGTGAGTTAAAGGAATCCCATTGAATGCCTGGCATGTTATAGTCACCAACAATCAGGAAGGTATCTTCCGGATATTGGGTAGATAAATTATTAATTTTTTCTGTGTGTTCAGATATTAATACCATTCTATCTGAAGATGACAGCTTGGGTCCGATTCCTGGGATATAAGAGCAGCACATGTGTATTGAATTATTTTTGGTATTTTTACCGGGGGTACAAAAGGTAATCCAAATATCTTCAGCATTGGAATTCCAAGTCGTTTGTATCTTAGCATTGTAGATATTTTTTATTGCAATGGCTACACCGCCACCTATTGATTTACCCGTTAACGCGGTATCTCTATCCCTTCTAAATACATCGTACCTAATGTCAAAAATTTCACTGCTACTGACGCCGTCATTTAACCATGTTTCGACTAGGAATATGACGTCATAGTCGTTACACAATACATTTTGGTAAAATTCTTGAGTTTTTGATTTGAGACCGCGAACATTTTGATAAAAACAGACTAATGATTCAGACATAATGTTTTAGTAAAGTACTTAGGTGTATAGATATATTTGGTGTAAATCGTATGTAAATACATTTTCATAACTTCGCTAATTTTGTGTTTGTAATATATGTACCAACCTATAAATAAAACATAGAAAAAATATTATACCTATATATGTGAATTGTTATTATTAGTTATTTTACTGTATGAGAGACGTATGTTTTGTTGGTTCATCACTAAAAAGTCCACTGTGTTTAATTTAGTGTAGAGTGTGGATTGTGTTAATGTATAAAAGTGTATAAGTATGTTATTTGATAGAAGCGGAGAGTTATGTGAATAAACGGAGTATTGTAACAATTTTGAAAATGAATAGATACAAGTAAAGTATACATACACGAGAAAAAATATAAACAATTTTAAGTTAGGTAGTTTAGTTGGTTGACACTGGAGATGCAGATTTTCTTTGATAACTCGTTCTTGCGAAGGTAGATTTTCGAGTCCCGAATCCATAAAAAATCATAGTTTTGATTCTTTTTAAATTCTTTCGCAGCTCGTAAAATAGTTTTGCTTCTCCATGTTAGGTGGTCGTTTACAAAGAAGTTTACCGCTTTTCCAGGCATATCGACCATACTAGTGTTGATCCCTTTCTTTTTCTTGATGGCCGAGATCAGCTCGTCTTTTTTGACTTTTAATCTAAATTTAGCAATTATATTCCTGGGACGATTATTACCGGTAACCTTCTTGGGATCGATTCGGGTTACCGATTCGATGTCATCTTGATTGATCTTGCAACCCACGCTGCTACCTATTTTCACAAGTAATTGAACAGCGTTCTCTTTTGGATCTTCAGGCAAGCCGTGAATTTCAATGTTATTCGTGAGTAGGCGTTGTTCATTCTGTAATGTTTCCATTTCCATTTTTCCCACGACACTTCTAAGTTCAGTAATTTCCAACTCTAAGGAATCCATTTTGGTAACTTTTTCTTCCAAGTTTTCAATTTTTTGTTTTAAGCTGTCGACAATATTATTATTAAATTCAATAGTTTTTTCGAAATCATCGAGCCTCGCGTTTGTAGACTTTAGTTGCGCTGTTAACTTTTTTATTTCCGACATTAATTCGGTGATATTGATATCTGTTAATTTGTCAGTTTTGGATTGGTGGGATGAAGAA
The DNA here is from genome assembly GCA_963576475.1 of Molanna angustata. Taxonomy (NCBI): domain Eukaryota; kingdom Metazoa; phylum Arthropoda; class Insecta; order Trichoptera; family Molannidae; genus Molanna; species Molanna angustata. The sequence goes on from OY754972.1 coordinate 3,678,364, forward strand.
TCGTCGTCGGCAGACTGAATGGAGCGCTTTGTTTTTTCATTCATTTTACATTTATCACATTTCCAGGTATTTTTCCTGTCATAAGGCATTTTTTTACTAGCAATAATATGCAACGTTTTTGGTAACATATTTTTTATTTGTATATTTATTAATTAAAATACAGTTAGCATAGTTAATTACAGTTAAGAAAGCGAATACCTACTCGTGTTGGGGGTCAATATCAAAATAATGAAAATTTATAATCTTTTTGTACAACCTGAAGATATAAAATATATGTATCTAGATGATATAAACAATGTTCAAAATGTAAGGTATAAAAAGACAAATATAACTATTATTAAAGTAAAAGAAAAGAACCCGCTTCCCGTCGTGGCACATTTGGTGAGCCGTTTGATTTCTGTGCGGGCGACTTGAGTTCGATCCCCTGCAGAGGAGAAAATTATTTTAATTAATTTCTCATGCTAATATAACTTCTCTGGGCTGGAAACACGGGTTAGTGGAAAGAAATTATCATATGGCGATAAACTCGCCACTTGCGCAGGGTGCAAGGAAGTATTTATTAATATTATTAAAAGAAAAATAAACATTGTATGTTGTTATATACACATTTTTTCTCTTTCTCTTATTTTTTTCATTAAAGTATTTATTTGATACTTGTGTCATAAAACCACTATACGTTTTTCTTATAATTGGCTTTCTTACTTTAAAGAGAAACGGTTATTAAAATATAGAGAGTGATGGGATACAATGTTTTGGAACCTCTGACCTACATTTTTTACAAACTTCGTTCCTTGATTGCAAGGCTTCTATAGATGACCTGATACTGCGTAATATTTCCATTCCAATGTTGAAAAATAAACAGACACATGCGTGTATCCACATACATACCTACCTGTCTCGTCTCACCTAAAAAGGAACTACATTAAGAATGGGTGGTGAGCTTCATTACTGAACTAAGTGAGCTGTTATTTTGCTTGTTGTATTTTCGATTACCCGGCTCTTACGGCACTATTCTGTAGGCACTTCACAACAAACAAATAAATAAATAGATAATAGATTGAATATCAATCTAAACGAGTGGGTTGTGGCCAACACTAAACTCTCCACACCATAGTAAGCGCTCATTTTTTCTTTTTGAAAGATTGACAATCTCTAAATGCATTTTTATGAAGTACATTTCTATTAGATTCATAAACAAATATAAGATTTCCAGAGGACAAAAGTTTTCACAATACACCATACACACAAAAACATTGTCACGAAACTCATAGTATGCACCTACATGATACCTGTTTTTTGAAATTTTATGTAAAATTGCATTACTAGCAAGGTGAGCATGTATGAGACAGTGTATCAATGTTGATGAGGCGATGTATGTGTCAAGATAGAAGAATGCGGTGTTTATTTCTCACTGCCTACCCCTTGAGGAAGATAGAAGTGGAGAATAAAATATACACTTGTCTATAGAGACACATACAATATCAATATGAAGTTGATCATTCAATTTTCCCAGACAAGCTATTTTACTTCTGTTATATACATTTTTCATACAAATATGAAATTTCTTTCACATTGATATGGTAAACCATAGATTTTTTTCTCTAAATTTTGACAATCCTTGAATGCATTATTGATGAGTGTATTTGTTGTATGAAAATTTCAAACAGTATAAAAATACCTCGATTTTCCAGATCGTGAGAGAATTTTGAAAATTTGGACAGATGAAATCATAGAGACGAAATCAACCGATATCTATGGAAAACTAATCAGTTCTAGGTCTATGTACTTTAGACATATGGTGTTAATATGAAGTTCATCGGACTTCATATTAACACCATATTCCATCGGATAGTTTGGGCCGTACAGAGGACACAAATAGGATAATCCGTACGCCGTACGTTGTATGCCGCACGCCATACATACAAACACGTCACGACGACACTCACAGTGTGCACTCTCTACATGATACCCGTTGAGAAATCGATGTAAAAAAATACGCTTAAAAATTGTGAAATCATGATTCTCCACTATTCCATAGTTTGGAGAGTGAAAATGCAAGTGTATGCGTTAATATGTTAATATATTACATAGTTTTAACTGATAAATAATAAACTCAGGTATTTGTCGAGAATTAACGAGGAATTTCAAAGTCATCGTGTATGGCACCAGGTATTTTTTTGTATACTATATAATATATGGAATATGTAGGTATGTATAGTTTTACATCGTGTCAAGCCTTTTTAAGAATTTTTTTTTTAATAACAGGAAATAATTTTTAGATTCAATTACGTGTTTTATTTTTTTATCAAACCATGTTGATATCGGTAATTTGTGATTTATCAACCGTTGTTTATTTGTGGAATTCCGTTTTTTTTATATTAGGTAATCAGTACAATCATCTTGGGAGCATGATACGTGAGTCAGGAGGCCTGGCAATTAACATTCAGCAACATTCAGCATATATAATAGAGTTGTATCTGATATCTTGGACCTAGTCCAGCCGAGTGGACATAATTTTGTAAAGCTGGTTACTGATTGGTTGATTTGGGGAGGAAGAGAAGAGTCAGAGAGAGAATTGACGTTTGTTTTAAGATGATTTTTCCACTCCGAAAGAGATTGTTTTTTTTACGCCATCATACATCCTTATTACACATGTAAACACACCCTCACCCTCATAAATACACTTGTTTTTTGGTCCACTTGTTTAGTTATTTCTTGTTCTTTATGTATATTTTCATTACTTTTTTTAATGTTATACTTTAATTTTATATTATAAAAAAATTATGAAGCAAAAATGTATGTCATAATTATTGTAAGTATAACCTCAGAACAGGCTTTGCCTAGTGAGGTAATAAATTCCATTGTGATATTTATTTTTTGTTTATTTATTTAATTATTTATTTATTATATACGCCCTTAATAGGGCATTTACAAAAAAATACAGGATAAATAGAACAATGTAGGCACAACAAAACAACAATAAGTGTAAATACATCGATTATATAGGTACATAATAAAAAAACGTAAGTAGTTAAAGGAAGAACAATATAAAACAACATAATACAATATAATAAAAGAAAATAGAGATAATGATAAAAAAACTAGACATAAAAGAAGAAAAAAAAATAAACAGTATTACATATTCAATTTAAACAACAAAAATAAACAAAGCAAAGTAAAAATCAAAAATTATAATATGCGTTAAGCATCCTTTTGAAACCATCTATAGTGTGTATATTAAATATATCAACAGCACTATATTGGTTTCCAAGGCGGTGCAATCTATGTATTGATGAGTTAATGATAAAGTTATTTCGAAGATTCTCTATATGAAAAGGTGCATTTTGACGTGAAGCAAACCTTGTAGGTACTCTGAATTTTATCATTTCAACTAGGTCAGGGGTGTCCAATATACCGTTGATTATTTTAAATAAACAAATTAAATCACAAATCGTTCTTCTGTTTGATAGTTTCGATAAATTTAAAATACTCATAAGAAAATCATAATTTAATTTTTCTAAAGGAATGGATAATTTATAATTTATAAATCTTAAAAATTTATGTTGAACCCTTTCGACCCTCAATGAGTGCACATTATAAAACGGCGACCATATAGTTGAATTATATTCAAGATTACTACTAACAAGTGATGTATATAGGGTTTTAAATGTATTAATAGATCTAAAATTTTTGACTGTTCTCAAAATATATCCAAGGCATTGTTATATTGAAATTATTGTACTATTATGGAAATAAATAAATAAAAAAAAAAAATACTGCCGCAGCCTGGCTTAAATTGAGAGAAGTGACTGGTATTATCTGTGATAGGCGCGAATGCCAGTGAAGAGATGAAAGGCCATGTAGCGAAACCTGGGCCGTCACACCAAGGCAAGTTCAGTCAGTGAAAACAGCCGAGATGAAGATGCTTAGGTGGATGTGGGGCGTCACAAGGATAGATGAAATCTGTTATGAATATGTGAGAGGATAGCCTGGGCGTACGCGATGTCTCCGATGAGCTGATGGAAAGTAGGCTGAGGTGGTTCGGACATATTCGAAGAGAACCGCCAGAAAACGTATGTAGCACTGCACTGGACTATTGATTTTCCGACAAAAGACCAAAAAGGCGTCAGATAGACAAAGATTAATTGGAGGAGTTCAAAACATGATACCTACTTCCCAATAACTAAATTATATTATTTGTTCAAATTTGTTTTTATTTTAAAATTGTATAGTTAAACATTGTATAGCGTATTATGATTGATGTTTTTATGTTTGCTTTTACATATTTTAAAATTTCAATTTTTAATCATTGTACACCTGTTTTTTTTTTTAAATAGGCTTTCAAACCGTAAATGTAATAAAAAAAAATATAAGTTAAACAATTAGTCATGTTTCCTGTGTGTCTTCTTAATTGGATATTTTTTTGTTTTATCGTATAAGATCGATTTCAGTTTTCCAACTGTCGATTCGTTCATGAGAATTCAATTCTCTTAATGAATCGACATTATTAAGCTAAGATGCGTGTACGAAGGAAAATTTTGTATGGTGTAGTGGACTTTTTGCATGCTAATAACACCAACTACTTAAATCTCCAAACATACATACATACCATCATACTGTTTTCATATTCTGTGTAGGAAAAACAGACTGACCTCCATACTATCCTATCCTGACAAACATACCTACATGTTTTATATAGAAAATAAAATATCTTCAAATATTTATTAATTTGTGTTGTTTATAGTTTGGTACGTATTCTTTGATTATGCATACTATCGCCATCGACAGTTGGATCTCATGTGTTTCATGCAATTAGTCTTTATCTACTCTTACTTCGGCGCAAATTTCAATATTTTGATTGCGACGGCTTCTAATTTGTAGAACTCCATCATGAAAATGACAAATATGAATACATATAATTCTATAAACGATGTATTTCACTCCAGACGACCGTTTCGGCTTACAAGGCCATAATCAACTGGTGATTATGCCCTTGAAAGTCGAATCCAGTTGATTATGGCCTTGTAAGCCGAAACGGTCGTCGGGAGTGAAATAAATCGATTTTAGAATTATATGTGTTCATATTTATCATTTTCATTTTTACTCTTTCTTCATATCAATGTGAAGTAAAATTTGATATGTGTGTCCTAATTTTTTTATTGACTTGTGTATTTCATGGTAATGATGCTTATGTATATTGTGTTGTATATATGGTGATATGCAGACAGAAATATGAACTATGTTCACCAATATTATACAGTGGTATATCGACCTTGCATTGCAGCGCCCGGACGCCATTAAACATACATTTTTGGTCAAATTTGGTCAGGCCAACCATCCCAAGGGCGCGCTACATATTTACTACATAAAGTAATCTATTATTATTATTAAATACACAGTATCAAATCGGCAGTGCCCGTAAAAACTTTTCGACAAATTTTTAACATCCCAATAGAGACGAAGATAGAATTTTATGGGAGAACCAGGAACTCAGGAGGACAATGTGGGGATATCTGACTACCCAACTTTGCAACTATTTCGTGATTTTCAAGTGCTATATTTTAAAAATATTTATAAAAAATGTGCTATTTCAAATACATAAGAACATTGGAAGGTCGCACCATGCCTTTGTACGTGTGGCGAGTGATAGACAAAATATACCCCGTTAACACATACAAGTTTTGCACAGCACTACTACACGTACGTTGAGGTGGTGTGGTTCAACCAACTTAAAAAATATTTGAGACTGGTAATTGAATTAATGAATTCAAAAGAAAAATAAAAAATAAATTAAACTTATTAAATTTGACTGATATGTAAATTATCCAACTGTCGATTTGTTCAGGAGAACTTTGTTCTCTTAACATATCGACAATGTATCAAGCCAGAATACGCGAGAATTGTATGGAGAGGTCTACTTTTTTCACGGCTTTTCCAACTTTGAAGTCAAAAAACACCAACTTAGAGGCTTCGCAGCATATATGTTCCATACACGGATTTACTCAGAATTCGGAGTAGAACATTTCGTGTGTCTGTGTGTGTGTGTGTGTGTGTCTGTTTGTGTGTGTGTCCCCCCCCCCCCCTTATAACTTTTGATCCGCTCAATTCACAGAGCCCAAAATTTCAGAATATATAAACAGTTATAGGCCTACAAAAATTTTATACTCATTTGAATTTTTGAATTAAGAATTTTGAATTTTTGTTTCAGTCAGGGGTTATCAACTTTTGAATTTTTACTTTATTTTTCTATATATATCTCAGAAACCATAAAAGCTAGAACGCTGAAAATTGGTATAAACATAGAAAAATACAAAATCTCAAATTAATTTTTTCAAGAAAATTCCAGGGTTTCTCAAACATTTTTTATTAAGAAAAATATTTATTTTTATGATAAATTTATAAGTTTAACTGCCTATATTTCCAAATATTTTAAAAATATCGAAAAAAGCCGAAACACCCCAACTAGATAATTTAATTTTCTATAAAAAATATAAAATATGTATTAGCACATCTCAAACTTTTTTTAACAATTTTTATAAAAATTGAATTTAGTGACGACATTGCTTCATACAATTTTTATGGCAATCGCCTACACACAATATCTAAGACTCAATTGTTTGATATTAATCTCCAAACATACATACATACCATCATTCTGTTTTCATATTCTGGGTAGGATCAAAGGACTGACCTCCATACTATCCTATCTTAACATACATACATATTATGTAGGTACATGTGTTGTATAGAAAATCAAATATCTTAAAGAATTAAATAATTTGTATTTATGGGATTATAGTTTGGTACTTCAACTATACATTCTATCGCTATCGACAGTTGGATCTCATGTGTTACATGCAACTAGTATTAACTTCTTTTTGTATAGATAATAATTATCTATATATATAATATTTTGTGTCTTTTGTATTAAATTGTCTCCTTTAAACACGAGTGCTTGCACTCTGGTAAAAGGAAATATGTTTTTTCTTACTGTGCATCTTTTCTATATAGTTTGATTGTTTTATATTTTGTATATATGTATTGTAAATTTAATAAAAATAAAAAAGGAGTATGAAGGATGTGGTGGCGTAAAAAAAATAATCTTTTTCAGAGTGGAAAAATCATCTTAGAACAAACGTCAATTCTCTCTCTGTCTCTCCTCTTCCTCTCCGAATCAACCAATCAACAACATGATTATTTATTTTATTTATTTATTTAAATCCACAATAACCATACAAAAAAAAATTACAACAATACGACAGTGAAACATAGAACAAAAAAAATATTTTAAAAATTGACAATTTAGTATAACATGTTGGCACTGACAAAATGAATACAATCTATCAGTACCAACATCCAGTGGATAAGAACTATTCCACTAAGCAGTGCTTGTGTCGGAATAGCTTTACAATTCATTTTAACTGACACAGTCTTTACTTATGTAACCCATTTATGTCTAGTATATAATTATAACATATAAAAAAAAATCAAAAATACAAATTATAATATAAGCTATAACATCACGGTTTTATAATCATTTCATAATTTTAAAAAATATATCTTCAATGTTCATTCTACCTTTGTTGAGAATCCAAGAAGATAGATTATTTTTCATAGCACTTAGTGATTTTATATTATATATCTCAGAACCAATCAATTCTTTTGTAAATATGTTTAAAATACGAGGCAAAATAAAATCAAAATGTTTTTGACCAAACGTGGTATGAGCTCTGGGGATGGGTAAAAGTCTGTGTCTAATATTGTAGGAATTTTCAACTCGAGTATATTGTGTTATATTGAGCTTATGTGAGTAAATGATTAATTTCTTGAGGTATAGCTGACCAATATCTAAAACTTCAAATTCAGAAAATAATGAATTAGACGGATATCTAAAAGGTTTTTTATTAATAACTCGAATGATACTCTTCTGGGCTATTTCAATGGGACTAAGTGCGGTTTTATACGTTCCTCCTATTTTAAAAACATTGCGAATACGTAAAAATAGATAGATTAGTTTTCGAATTTTTATGGTACATTCCTCAATATGCTTTTTCCAATTTAAGTTATTGTCAACAACAACTCCTAGATACTTGATCTCGTTACATTTTTCCAGGGGGGTACATTGACAGAAATTTTTGTAGCAATTGTGAACTGTAATAGAATGTTGATCCAAAGGTTGTCCTCGTGTGTCAATACTGAAGGTCATAAATTTAGTTTTTTTTATATTAAGAGATAAGACACTGTTATCTAGCCATGATTTTACTATATTGACTCCTTTTTCTGCCAATACGTACGCTTTTTCACATGTGTCACTATTGAAAAGTAGTGCAGTGTCATCTGCAAAAGTAATAATTTTTCCTCCAATTTTAAGAAAACAGAGATCATTTATGTAAATTAAAAATAAAAGTGGTCCAAGGGTACTACCTTGAGGAACGCCATAATTTATTTGCTTTATGTCACTGGTTGTGGTTCCAATTTGTACAAACTGGGATCGTTTTTCAATATATTCTTTGAAGAATTTTAATTCTGTTCCATGAATTCCCACGTTTTCTAACTTTTTTAATAAAAGTTTATGAGAAACCGTGTCAAAAGCTTTGGCTAAGTCTAAAAATATTGCTATGGTTTTTCTATTTCTATCAATGTTACTAGCAATATCTTTGATTATTGACAGAAGAGCTTCGTCCGTACCCTTATTTTTTCTAAAACCATATTGATTTTCTGCAAGAATATTGAGCGTTTCTAGATGTTTTGTAAGTTGAAGGCTGACACATTTTTCAAATATTTTTGATAAAACACTCAAAATGGATATTGGCCTATAGTTGTTGGGATTTTTATGATCACCTCCTTTATAAAGTGGGATTACCCTAGCACATTTGAACGCCTCAGGAAACTCACCATGTGATAAGCTACAATTTAGAATATGAGTTAATGGTTCAGCGATTTGATTTTTTACTGATTTTATTATTTTGGCTTGTATTTTATCGTATCCCTTAGAATTATCTGTACGAATATCTTCAATATACTTAATGGTGTCATCTTTGGTTATGTTCATTAATTTAAACTTTGCGTGCGTATATTTTTTCCGTTCATAATTTTTAAGAATCTCTTGTTCAGTTTTCTGTGATTTAGAGAATAATTCAGTAGCTAGTTTATTACCTATACCTGCAAAATGTTCATTCATACAGTCAGCAATTGGTTTATCTCCATGAATCAGAGAATCGCTTATAGCAATTGATTTAATAGTTGTTTTGTTTGAGTCATTTACATTATTTAGTTCTTTCACTATCTTCCAGGCAGTTTTTGAAGAATGATCTTTTTGTAAAATTGATTTGTAATATTTTTCTTTATGGTGTTTTATGATTTTATTACATATATTTCTGTATTAAATATAATATTGATAGAAAGATTTATTATGAGGATATTTTTTAACCTCTAGATGTAATATATCTCTTTTTCTGACACAACTTAGAATAGATTCATTCATCCATGGTTTAATAGGTAATAACTTGGGCTTTTTAGCTTTAATTTCTGTACTTTCTAACAAATGTTTTTCTAAGATCAACATAAAAATTTTCAGTGCAGAGTTTGTGCATGTTTCATTTAATACGTCCGACCAATCTGTTTTTGTAAGAGCATCCATTAGTTTATTGACATTTGTAAATTTTATTGATTGGAGTTTTTTCTTTAGCGTGTGTGTTTTCTTTCTTAACAAGGCCACAGATAGTGCTATAGTGATCTGTTATGGTAGATTTCACCAGTATATTTTTGATTAAATAGTATATTTTTTAGTTCCGATTTGTGCAATCAATAAAACTTATCACTAAAACGCACGAGTGACCGTTACATATTTTACCGTTGTATTAAGCAATAATGGGCGCGCACCTCACCCAGTAAGAATGATAATAATAATTTATTGTAATTTGTACTTCGATGGCCGCCATTTTTCATTTATTTGTCGGTCTCAAGGTTTTCTTGTCTCGTCTGGTCTGGTCTGTCTGTCTGTCTCTGAGACTATACCAGACTCCTCGACACCGTATAAGGCGGTGGTATTTCTAGTTACGACGCAACGGTTTGATCTTGCAAATATTATAACCTCGTTTTACCTTGTATGCAGACATCATCTTTTACAATCGGCATTTTTTTTTTCATTCCATCAACAATTATTATCACCTCGATTTCGCGCGAATGTCATTCATGGTGCGCGTCATCGTCGGGTCTGCAATGAAAAAAAAAACTTGGATTGAAATCTTGAACGGAATAGGTGACAAGAACATGTTGAACGAATGAAATTGTGAAGTATTTTGTTTTCTTTACATATTAGGTCCCGGGTTCGATTCCCGGTGTAGACACAGTTTTAAATTGTGTTTTCAGTCTGGATCTGTGAGACGATTAAAATCGTAAGTCTTCAGAATGTGGCAACTTGTTATTGGGTGCGTGTTAATTTAATATTTGACATAATACCTGTTAGTTGCCCGATGAGAAGTAATATATATTATTCTCATCGGTCTTATTTTCAGGTGAATTGTTACACATTATTCAAATATATAGAACTTTCAAAAATTACATTGATAAGGGAACTTTATAAGAAGGCATGATTGGTGAACGTTGCGCAAGCGCATAAAGTGATCACGTAAACCAGCCGATGACGGGTCGTAAGCCCTGTAGGTGCCTCGAGTTCCTGGTTCTTCTATAATCTCCCAACTTCGTCTCTATTGAGATGTTAAAATGTTTGTCAATAAAAATAAATATTGTATTAAATAGATTAATATTGACTCAGGGGATAAGGTCACTCACTGTTACTACTCTGTGTAGTTTGAGGAAGTAAGGAGAAGGGGTGTGGTGAGGTGTGGTGAGGTGAGGTGAGGTGAGGTGAGGTGATGTGAGGTAATCAGAGCGGAACCTCCTTACACCTGAGATATGCATGCATTATTTATTTATTTATTTATTTGTTATCTTGCATACATACATACATACATACATTAGAGTACCCGGGGAAAACACGACAATGCTTGTAGACCATCACGCAGTGTCTCTTATTTGGTAAGCAAATAATGATTGTATACCATGCATTCTTCTTGGGATTCCAAGTTTGCATATAATCTAAAACATATTGCTAAATCTTAATGATTGTTATTTAAATATTGCTACTGTTCCTGTTCAAGAGAACATTATAACATTATTATTTTTTCACTTAATTAGTACTGTACCAATTTAACTAAGAGACTTCACGTTGCTCGGGTTGGTTGGAAGAAATTGCCTTATGGCAATATACCTGCCTTTGTACACATGTACATAAATTATATAAATAAATAAATAAATAACGCTAAACTTAAGCAGCCCATTCACGATCGTGCCATTCGGCGTCTGGACCGCATATGGACCGGCTCCACACGGGCACATCACACTCACGGGCGCGCCATCGAGCCATCAAAATTAGTATACGCAAGCGGTCGGCATTAATAAGTTCTTTTTTTTTTAATTTTTATGTAAAAATGAGTTATAATTCTGATGATGAGTTTTATACAACTGCTATTTAGCGGTTTGTTTATATATAAATAGAAAAAAACAAAGAGAAAATGTTGTATTTTCGCATTCACGAGAGTGTCAAACACCTCGGCGCAATGAGATGGCGCAATGTACCGCTGGTTTCCACACTCACGAGCATGCCGTGCCGACAGGATGCGCCGCGCCGTTTTCACGGTACTACAGAGTTTCGATCGTTTGGTATTCCATTTTGGTGTGTCAGGCAAATTGGGCTGTGCGGGATTTGACATTCACGAGCGCATTTTGGAGTGATAGCAAACCATTCGGAAGGATGCCACGTTCGTGAATGGGGGCCTTTAGTGACTGAATACATATTATTATATTAAAATTGCCCAATGCACTATGAAGTTACGCGTCAGTAAGAGTAACTATGGCGTGCGTTAAAAAAGGTTTATACGTGATTTAAATTATCGGGAACCCCAAATTTGTTGATTTTTTGTATTTTAAGAACGAACGTTACTTAAAATGAAAAAAAAATATCGGTCATTCACTTTGATTTTACGCACTCTTTAAGCATATAAAAGATTTATTTCTTACGGAGTAATTTAAACAAAATGCTGTAAAAAAGGATATTTTTAATATCTTTTTATGGGAATTTAGGCTGATTTTTAAAATTGTGTGACGAACATTCACTAGAGAAATGTTGAAAAGTCTTATAGTATTTTTTCTAGAAACACACTGTTTAACATATTTGAGGGTTTTGATTTGAAATTGAGGTGTTTAGGTTTATATGGCCTCTTAACGAACACCATATTGCGCCTCCCGATGGATTGATTTTGATTGAAAATGATTCGTTTACGCGACGTCCTACGTAGGCGATTCAAAGCGAATGCGAAGAGCCGCGGCGCGGCGCGAAAATAACAAACAGTCGGTAACTATGGAAGTGTCCTACGTTACCGACCGCGAGTATTTTTCGATGCGGCGCGGCGCGATGCGAAGCGAACGCGATCAGTTTGTTTGATATTTTCGAGCGAATTGAAAGCGGTGCCATTGTTTTTTGACATGTCAGAAATATAAATTTTAATTTATGTCCATGAACGTCCCATATTATGGGACAAATGAATTATTATTATCGAACCGCGAATTTTAGGATTTGGCAAAAATAAATGGGACTACAAGTAAACACATTTATTTATTATTGCTATTTTACAATAGGATCTTGTTCAAAACACACAAAGTTTTCTCTCGCTTGCACGAATGTCAAATTTTGATATGTTTCCCGGAAAGATGTAAATTCAGTCTCATTTATCAATTCAAGATCACGTAATTCTTCATACAAATATATCCCCCATAAATATGCCTCTCTAAGTACACAATATTAGTTTCACTTCTCTGCCGTACATACTTCTTGAGTATTTTATATACTTACATCCATGACAGTAGCTGGCGGCAGAGGGAACGATTCGCGCACACGTAGGACAGAGCCGCCGCGTCGCACCGCATCGCATTGAATTCGCTTGTATTCGCACCACATCGCTTCGCAATCGCGTTCGCTTTGAATCGCCTACGTAGGACGTAGCGTTAGCAAAATCAAATTGAAATAATAAATTCGTTGGCAGCAGTCGCGTCCTTAAAGTTTTTACATGGTAAAGCTTTGTATACGACCGACGTTGCGTTACACTACATACGTACATAAGAGAGTGTTGCACAAATATGAATTGTAGCATTTGATTTAATTTTCATTTAGAATCACACTATACCGCAGCGTATTACCTATGTTCGATAATTATTACTAATCATGATTTACATAGAACTAGAATGTGTGTATCGTGTATGTGTGGGTATACTTATTGAAAAATTGCATCTAGATTATATTTTGTATATGTACTACACGCAGTGGCGTGCGTCACATACATGTCATAATGCCTGACTTGAATTTTAAGATTATAATTACTTTCAGTTTTATCGGACAATATTTTTGTTTAAACAATAGCGTTGTTAACGAGTTGTGTGTTGTCAGCACTAAAATATTCACTAAGAAAGTAAATATTTTTTTTTATTGACAATAACATCTCAATAGAGACGAAGTTGGGATATTTTATTTTTATTTTTTTATTTATTTATCAAGGAAACAGAAGAACCAGGAACTCAGGCACCTACTGGGCTAACGACCTGTCATCGGTTGGTTTACGTGATCACTTTATGCGCTTGCGCAACGTTCACAATAAAAGCATAATTGGTGAACGTTGCGCAAGCGCATAAAGTGATCACGTAGTCCAGCCAATGACAGGTCGTAAGCCCTGTAGGTGCCTGGTTCTTCTATAACTTCGTCTCTATTGAGATGTTATTGTCAATAAAAATATCATTTGACTACCGACAGGGAAAAAATCCAATGTTTGCGTAAATGCAATTAAAAAATATATTCGATTTAAATTATCTTGTTTATTTCTTTTAATGCTGTATGGCTTAGAATAGTGCTTCCATTTTTTCTATGATTATCTTTTTCGGGGTCATATCTCCAGCAATAAGGTTCACTGCCCATTCTGAATGTAGTGCCTTTTAGGTAATACAAGACTGATGCGTGGAGATACATGCACGTGTTGTTCTTTTCTTTTTAAAGGTAATGCACACCTGTCGCTGGTTACCCCACATTGTGGGATATGCCGTGATGGTATTAATTTTGAAACCTCTTACATCCCGGGTCTTTTTAGGATCCGAATTATGGAATAAGGGAATCATGGAGGAGGATAGTATATGTGTGTATATGTTTGTGTGTGGGTGAGGTTGAGTATATGTAAGAGCGTACAAGAGTAGCACAAAAAAATATAATTACAAAAATAGCATTATTGTTACAAAAGATTTAAAAACGAGTGGGTTGTGGCCAACGCTAAACTCCTCACTAACAAGTTATCCTATATAAAGGATTCAAATTTTGTATGGAAAATTTTCAGTGTGTTGTTGAATTATTTTTCATTTAAATATTTTATTATGACAACTTGATAACTCTTCAATGCCATTTTATGAAAGTGATGTGCCTTTTTACCAATTTGAAAATAAAAAAATCAAATTTTAAGTTTCCTGAGTTTGGGGTCACTTTGAAATATTTGACAGTTTATAAAATTGAGAAGCACTATTCATATATTGTTCAAAATGTAATGGGGTCTAAGCGAGTATTAGGTATACATATTTGCAAAATTTGAAGAGAATTGAATGAATACTTAAGTCAATAATCGATAAAATAAAATAAACACGCCGTACATAGCACACACACAGATACATTGTGATGAAACTTTCAGAATACAATCTCAGCATGATACTAGTTGATAATCTGCAATAAAAAAAATTACCCTTAAAAATTGCGAAATCATAACTCCCCACTATATCCCCTTGGGTTAGTGAGGAGTAAAAAGCAAACGATCAAATTATACCGACAAACTGCTGGCTGGACTCCGTCACTGTGCAGAATATTCTACGCCATACATACAAAGAAACTCAAAATATGTCTGAAGGAGTCAGATGTCAAACTAACTTATGACACGAACGTTCAAAGATGCTACTTGTATTGTGTATTATTAAAATATTCGTTAACGAATCCAAAATAACGTTATTTTGTATTGCTATGTGTAGATATTTCTTACATTATTGTAGTTAGGAAGGGACCTTTAATCTTTTTATCACCATATGAAATCAAATGTTAAATTTTCTTCACACGAATATTGTTTTCGGTTGCAACGATGACTCAGGCATTTTTGCCTTAAGAGGGTTCCTGCTACCAACGTACGTATTTTTTTCAATTAGATGTTTCATTACTACTTCTAATCGAATCTAATAATTTAAATTAGGAAAAATTTGATCTGTCTGGAGTGTACTACTATATGGCTGTGAAACATGGACCATCAGCCAACGCGAAACGGGACGTCTGTCTGCGTTTGAGATGTGGTGCTACAGACGCATGGCTAAAGTTCACTGGTCAGAACACATCAGCAACGACGAGGTACTAAGTAGGGTTGGAGAGACAAGGCAAATTATGAAAAGAATTGCCCAACAGAGAACAACTTGGATAAGCCACAACATCCGGCACCAAGGCCTGCTTTTTACCATCGTCGAAGGAATGATTGATGGGGTTAAGTGTAGAGGTCTCCCCAGAAACAACTATATAGACCAGATAATCGGTAACGTGCGCTGTAGCAGTTACAAAGAGATGAAGAGACTGGCGGACGATAGAGTTAAGTGGAAAGATCGAGTGTTTGGTGCAGACCAATCCTGGGATTGTGACCCAGAAGAGGAAGAATCGAATCATTTTGAAAAAATAACTTTGACCGTTTGAAAATTATGTAATAAAATATTTCTTAAATTTGAAGTTTGGTCTGTATAATATAGGTACTTGTAGAAAAATAATAAGCATACCCCGATTTTTGACATTTTTTTAAATGAATATGTCCCTGTTAAACATGTACATATACATCTTCCTACGTTCCCTAAAATAAGCATTATTGCTTGTGCTATAGGTGAACGAAATCGGTCGAGGCAGGATTGGAATCGCGACCATTGGATTACTAGCCCAGTGCGCTAACCGCTCTGCCATTGACATTTATCTTATATTTCTACTAAACTATAAGGCATAGAGCAAATTTGTTTTTAATTAAAGAATATGCAAGTATCTGGAAAATATGTCTGGACAATTGCATTAATGGTTCAGGTTTAGCAAAGAAACAAAAAAAAAATATTAATGCAAATGTCAAGACATATTTTTCCAGATATTGTGTTCATTAATTATAAAAAAATTCGTCAACGCCATATAGTTTATTATAAATTTAATATAAATGTCAAAATCAAGTAAATACTTTTCTACAAAACCTAATTAAATTGTTCAGGTATATATTTTTTTTATTAATATCCAAACTAAGTTATTTTTTTTTCAAAATGATTCGATTAGTTATTATGATAGAATAACACATTGAAAAATAGGTACCTTGGCAGCAGGCGCCCCCTTAAGTAGTACTGCTAGGGCATCAGTTGCGAAGGCTGGCCTAGCCTCGAGCCAAATCCTTTTTCCCTGTATGACTGACATCAGAGGAATTTCTCGGAACTGGACGGGGAAAGAAAGCACATAACTTGGGACTACCATATAATCTGTGACGACTAGTCTTTCAAGTGTGATGACAGCACAATGAATCATTCGTTTATTTTCATGAACATGATAAAAATGAAAACGAGTGGGTTGTAGCCAACGCTATACTCCTCTCTACCAAGTCGCAAGTCACTCCACAAAGTATTCAAATTTTGTAAGGAATATTTTCAACATTTTTATAAATTGAGTTTTAACAATATTTTTTATTTGATTATTTTATTACAAAAACCTGATATTTCGTCAATGCTATTTTATGAAAGTGATGTGCCTCTTAACCAATTGGAAAATACAATTTTCAAAGTTTCCTGATTTTGCTGTCACTTTGAAATGTTTGACAGTTAAAAAATTGAGAAGCACTATTCAGATATCCTTCAAAATGTAATAGGTCTAAACGAGTATTAGACATACTTATTTGCAAAATTTGAACAGAATCGAATGAGTACTTTAGTCTATAATCGATAAAGTAAAATAGAACGCCGTACATAGCCTACAGCACACAGATACATTGTGATGAAACTTTCAGAATACAATCTCAGCATGATACTAGTTGATAATCTGCAATAAAGAAAATACCCTTAATAATTGCGAAAATGTAACTCCTACTACATCCCCTTGGGTTAATGAGGAGTAAAAACGTTTATTTGAAGCCACTATTGTAGAAAAAAAATATGTTGGAACAATTATGGTTAGAAAAAAAGACTATTGCTAAGCTGCACACTAATACCATATTTCCCAGGAGTGGTGCTGGTCTTCAGCAATGCCTTGGGAATCACAAAACATAGAAAAACTACGTAACCTATAAAAATTTAAATAGAACATAAAGTAATAAAAAAATAATAATATGCATTCGCTATGCCACCACCACCCGCTGAGAATATGGGGACTGTAAACGTCCCTTTCACAGAACGCTAATTGAGTGACAAGTAAAAAAATGCATAGCATGAAAATTAGCTCATGGAGCCATCTAGATTAGCATTCTCGACACCATTGTACAAAAAGAACAATCGACGAATGTGAATGGAAGATTCACACTCGTGGACTGTCATTGACTTCGGATCTTTTTAAATGAAAAGCATCAGTGATGTGACCAAGATCTCTGTAAAAAAATACTTAATATGAATCTACCAATAGTACCGCAACATAACTATGACAGAAGTTGTTAAAGCCTCTAAAATTGTTTTTCGAGTTCACAAAATCCGCATGACCAATGGGACCTTGAAGGGGCCCACGGACAATCATGTGTATTATTGCAGATTTGAGTTTTTAAACATAATATTATTACTTAAGGGGGGGGGGGGGACTGCTGCCAACGTACCTATTTTTGAATTTGATATACCATCATTATTTCTTATCAAATCGTTTTGAAAAAAAATAATTTAGATAGTTTGGGTATTAATAAATACAAATATATCTTTACTTTTTGATAATGTTCTGTATAAATTCTTGTAGAAAAATAATGGCATACCCCGATTTTCTACGTTCATCTTATATTTTTAATAAAATATAAGACGTAGTTCAACATATTTTTTTTTAATTAAAGAAGACAATAGTATATATAAAAATACTATGTGACGTTACATTAATGCTTCAAGGTTAGTAAATAAACCTAAAAAAAAAACATTTATTTTCCATTCAGCGCCATTGCGAAATAAAAGTTTTTTTAAGTTTATTAACATAACCTGATGCATTAATGCAACGTTACATCGTATTTTTCAAGATATTTTGATTTCGAAAAATATATAATGCTCTATACCTTATAGTTTTTAAGAAATTTAAGATAAATGTCAAAAATCGGGGTATGCTTATTATTTTCCTACAAGAATATATACACAACATAATTAAAAAGTTAAGGTATATTTTTGTTTATTAATATCCAAACTAACTAGGTTATTTTTTTTCAAAATGATTCGTTTTGTAGTAATGATGCAAATTCAAATTGAAAAAGTAGGTACGTTGGCAGCAGTCACCCTCTTAAAGTAAGGTATACTGGGTACGGTTGTGACAATCGTCATATTAACGAATTTATAAGGAACTAGGGGCTCCGCCCCTGGCCGCTTCGCGGCCCAACCCCGGTTTGGCGCTACGCGCCATTTTTTTTGGCGCTACGCGCCTTTATTTGTGCGCTGCGCGCATTTCTTTAGGCGCTACGCGCCATTTGTTTTACGCCACGCAAACCGAGGACGGGCCGCGAAGCGGCCAGGGGCGGAGCCCCTAGTTTTATATTACAATGAGTAGAAATTATACGCAAAAAAAGGGAAAACGTAAAATGAGGGTATGTTAAAACCGGGGTTGGAGTTGAATAATGAAACTTGTGAACTCAAATTGTAGGATACTTGTATTACATATACATACCATGTCTCTAACAAAGAGAACATAACGCCACAAATATGTTCACCTTATATCTCTTTCAAAAAATTAGGTTGATAAATGAAATATAGAAATTTTATCAAATATTTTCTATTTTTAAACAACTTTACTGTCTTCCATATTGGTATGTTTTTGAGTATAATATGGTATATTTTTTCTAGCAATTGTTGAACACATTACCTACTTATTTAGTTTTACCTAGTTAAAAGAACTCTTATTTTATTTTATTTATTTTATTTTATTGATTTTATAGAACCAACAGTTAAAAGACTAAAAAGATATTTTTACAACTCTTAAAAGATATTTTTATATCTGAATACATTTTTAATGTATGTACCTATGTAAATATATTATGTACTGATGGTTCTGTACACCAATAAAATAAAACAATGTTTATTAGGTGATATTTCAAAAATCCGTCTGTTCTATTAGTATTATCAGAAAGAACAGACAAAGAAAACTGATAAACTTCAAAAATATAATTTTAGTGAGAAAAAAACATATCATAATATTTCCTTGTAAACAATGCTTCTTGTGTAAATATCATTCGATTCATTAATTTTCTTCTGTTCTGCACTTTCAAAAATCTGAACATGTAATGCACTCTGAGAAGAAACTCTAGAACAACCTACATATAATTGACCATGTGTGATGACAGGTTCGGGAAGGAAAAAACCAACGCGTTGAAATGTCTGTCCCTGTGATTTATTTATTGTAATAGCAAAAGCTAATTTAACTGTAAACTGTTTACGACACATATTAAACGGAATTGACACATCAGAAGAGGTATTTAGACAAATTCTAGGAATAAAGTGTGGAGTCCCTTGCTTTTCTCCAGTTATGACTTCTATATGAATATTATTTTATTTCAAAAATCCGTCTGTTCTATTAGTATTATCAGAAAGAACAGACAAAGAAAACTGATAAACTTCAAAAATATAATTTTAGTGAGAAAAAAACAGATCATAATATTTCCTTGTAAACAATGTTTCCTGTCCATGCAACAGTTAATTTTTTTTCCTATTCCTCGCAGATAATGAAAAAGTGTTTTATACAAAAAAGTTTTTCTAAATAAATAAATTTGAATATGGCATCAGTAAAAATGTACATACTTATTTGTCAAAATGTTGTTCAAAGCATACATATGAGAGTACAAAATGTGTATAAATCAATTTAAAATCTCTTTAAATACAATATTTTCTGTATAACATCCATTTGAAATAATTCCTTGTTTTGAACCTTCTATAATTTGTACTTTTAATGCAGATTGTGAGCGTACCCTGGAACACCCGACATATAATTGTCCATGAGTAAATACTGGTTCTGGCAGTAGAAGTCCAACGCGATCAAAAGTTTGTCCTTGTGACTTATTCAAGGTCATACAATATGCTAATTTAATAGGAAACTGTTTTCTACACATATTAAAAGGTATTGTTTTATCAGATGTTGTATTTAAACAAATGCGAGGAATGAAATGTATCGTTCCCTGTTTTTCACCTGTTACAATTTCTGCTTGTATAATATTAGTACTCATATGTTTTACAACCATTCTTGTTCCATTACAAAGGCCATCTCCGATAGATAAATTTCTGAGAAGGATTATGATTGCTCCAATTTTAAGATTTAAAGAGTGTAACGGAAAACCATTTGGATTTATACTGTTTAAAAATTCTACTGGATAATTAACTTGCTCATTTACATCTAATTGACCATTGTCATTAATAATATAGTCTAAAGAATGGTATGTATGCATTGTACCTTGTAGCCTTCCCAGTACATCTTCATTAACCATTCGAGCATGATCATTTTTAGGGCATAATATTGCTCGTTTACACATTATTGGTACATCTGAAACTGAATGACTTTCATTGTATATGCTTTGAATAACATTTTGACAAACACTATCATTTGGGATAAGCACCGATGACTCTTGCTTTCCTGCAACAGAAGGAAGCTGTCCATTACCTAAATCTAAAAGCCACTGTGAAAATATGCTTTCCCCTTCTAAAGCTCTTATATTGGTTTTTAAATGGAAGGTAATAAATTTTCTCCAATGTTTACTATTTTTAATGGACATTGCAACTAATTGACCTCGAGAGGCTCTACGACAAACTGGAAGAATCTGTCTAAAATCTCCACCTAAAACAATAACTTTATTACCAAAAATATAATCATTACCCATTATATCGCGAATAGTACGTTCAATAATATCTAAGGCTACTACGGGAGCCATCGGTGCTTCATCCCAAATGATAACGTCAGCATCTTTTATAATTTTACGGTTCTTTGAGGTAATTCTGCAAGTAGTATTATCCTGTAAATCAAGAGGTAAATTAAAAGCTGTGTGACACGTCACTCCACCTGGAAGTAAAATAGCTGCAATTCCTGTCCAAGCAACGGATAAAACTTTCTTTCCTCTTCCTCTTAAAGTATGTATAAGAGTCTTGTATAGGAAAGTTTTACCTGTTCCACCAGGACCATCGATGAAAAAACATCTATTTCCATCACGTTCATCTGAAAATACTTTGGAAGAAATAACTTCGAATGCATTGCGTTGTTCATCATTAAGCTTATTCGCCATTTCAGCACCTAAAGAAAACTCTAACATAAAATTTAAATCTTCAATTTCATGAAAATCACTGCTGCTATCTGGTTCCGGCAACCCTTGTAAACTGCAAGAAGAATTTTCTTTCATTAGTGCGTTTTGTATGTACAGAAGTGAACAATTAACAGCAACTTCTTCTATAGCTCCTCGCTGGACAAAATCTTCAGACATTAAACTCTTGAAATCATTCCACAGCTCCAATGGATCTGTTGGGAGACAATGAATCATTAATAATACAAATAAATCTCGAAGAGCTCTAGGCATCATATATGATGACGCTTCTGCCATGCAATTATGCCATTCCCTGTTGTCGTGGATTAGTCCTAGTTCTCGAGCTGCATCACGAAATGTGGGCAGTAAATTACCACCTACAGTCCGCAATGATTCATATGATGTAGCGCCAGTCACCTGTAAAAGAATAAGCCTTAGATGATATAATTCTACGTTTCTGGGAGAAACTGATGCAAGGCGCCCAATAATCTTATCGCCACCACGTTGTCTCTTAGTCCATTTCTTATTAACTGAAAACACATAAAAATTTGGTATATCTTGATACTTGATTGTGCGTGCATCGGTGTCTTCTAGGTTAAGTTGGAACCACGCAGTTAAAGTTGTGTTTCTTGAGGTTGCTGCTCTAAGAGCTTCTTCTTCTCGTCCTTCTGAAAAATATATAGGCTGACCATTAGGCAAATGTACTGACAAAAGCAAAATAGCATGAGAATGACCATATATTGGATTTTCCATGATTCTCCATGCAGCTTCTGGTGCGCTTACATATCGACAGTTAATATACTCACATATTTCATCATATACCAGAGTCTCATTGCGTTCAACATTTTGATGTATTTGTATCCGGGCACAATCAAACCCTTTTGATATATATTTATGAATATACTTAATACTAAGAACCGAAGAACAAATTTCTACATTAATGTGAGCATTATATTTTTGACTAAGATAAGGATTATATGGAACGACAAAACGATTATCAATACGTATTCCTCGAACAATATGATTACCAGAAAAATTATCGCGTCTCCGATATTCTGGATAGCCTCCTACATTATTATTGGTGTCATCTCTGAAATTCTTTGGAAATTTTTTAGAACACTTACCATCAACCATACACACTGAATTTGGATTTAGTATACCGCAAGGTCCATGAATATTATGTTTCAAAATTATGTCATACAAACCATGAAAACTTCGATCGGGTAATTCAGCACTCACAACTGTGTCAATATCTGAAGTTGTGCGAAATTTGTCCTGCTCACACAACGTAAATACTCCATGAAGATGGGGAAGACCTCGTTTCTGCTCTTCTATAACATAAACCCAACACAACACTTTACCAAATATATGTTTTTCAGTCATATCTCTTATAAACTCTTCCACTTTTAACTGAAAAACCCGGGCCACTAAATCAGGCCTATCCGATGTAGTTTGATTTGGTAATAATTCATTCTGGATTTCTGGCCACTTTGGGTTACAGGTAAAAGTGATGAACAAATCTGGACGACCAAATTTTCTAACCATAGCCATAGAGTCTTGGTAAAGTTTATTCATATGACGTGGCCCACCAATAAATGTAGAAGGAAGAATTATTATATTACCTGCTCGTCCACTTTCAATAGCCAAATTCTGTACATAATCCTGTAGACCCTGGTAGCATTCAACTCTCAAATGTTGTTGATTTTCTCTTATGTAGGGGAAGACGTTGTACCTTGGTCAGTTTTTTAGTTTATATTTTTTAATTACATTCCTATACATAGTAGAAAAAATATTTTATTTTAGTTGGAAAGGCTGTTTATTCATCATTCTATGTTTTATTTTTGTTTTTGTAATATAATGTATGTGCAGAAGTTATGGTCAAAGAAAAGTGGGTGAAGAAAAGTGACCAAGGTACAACCCAGGGATGTACCTTGGTCACACATGTGTTGTACCTTGGTCATATGTGTTGTACCTACCTTGGTTATGTGAATCAGTGTCTAAAATTCGGGATAGTTAAAAGTAAAATTAGCCAATCAGGAATATATTTTTATTGTATGTAATTTAACATTTTTCGTGTCATTGTTCAAGGATAAAAAAAAAAGAAAATTAAAGGATAAAAAGACATGTGAATTCATAAAATATTTAAACTTACTTGTGAATAAGTTTAAACATTCTATGAATCGACTGGATGTTTTGTAAATCTTTTTGACTTATTGTAAAGGGTTCTGTACCATTTAATGGAAAAGGACCATACATTATAAATTTATTTCTAACTTTTTGAATATCTGCTTCCTTGGGCCAGACAAAACAATCGAGATCACGTCGTAAAAATTTAAATTTTGTAATGTGCACATCTTCATAATCGATTATCCTGCCTGGATACCAAGTGTCTTCATAATACACTGCATAATATTTCTCCAGGTGGAGTTCTGGTTTTACGAATGAAATATTTTCTTTATCTTTTGTCTTCGTTAGTTTTTTAATGAGGTCCTGACTCTTGTCAGATGACCATTCTGAGACATTAGAGTCACTAGAATCAGCATATGAAATGTCATCAGATTCTTCAGTGCTGCTTGGAAAAATCTGCACCTTTTTAGTTTTTTTCGCAGGAGCCACACCTTTGTCATTTTTCTTTCCAAAATTTTTCTTAACACCTCGCTTTTTTTCTGGAACATTGTTTTTATTTTTCTTTAATTTATCTTGCATAATTTCATTTTTGACTGGCGTATTTGTTAAAATTAATGTTTTGCCACGCTTCCTTCCTCTATTTGATTGTTTTCGAGGGCCAGCCTTAGGAAAAGGCCTTACCATTTCCGGAGAATAGTTATTTGGGGAAGTACCTGAATGGTCTGCATTATATTCTCCCATTGGACTATGTCGTATTCCTGATGGCCCAGCTATTGGAGAAGGTGTCTTAGATTGTATTTCTAAAATATCACCATCATTACACTGTGTATTGTTGATGCTTTCTGTTTGCACTGTGTTATTGATTGGTATAAAGGGGCGATCCGTTACATCAGAACCAAGGAAATCAACATCAGAAAACACTTCTTCATTCAAAGGACATATGCCTGACACTATAAATCCTTTTTCAATATTTTCTTTGGTAAATGCTTTACCAAAAGCTTTCCCACATATTTCAGCCACGTCGTATAAACCGACTGGTCGACCAGCATGATTCACCATCCATTCCGACATAGCACTGGAGTAATATTTTTTGTAGGGTCCAAAAACACTCCTATCTAATGGCTGCAGCTTATGTGATGTGTGGGGAGGAATCGTTACTAAGACAATTCCATTTTTTTTTGCCAAATCTATCACATTGATATTTATGTGTGACTCGTGGTTATCATAAATAATTAAAACAGGATCTTCTATTGTCGGTTTTACAATTTTAATAAAGTGTTTTATATATTCCAGAAAAAGAGTCTCATTAATCCAACCTGATTGATTAGCTCCGCCAATGCTTCCTACAGGTGCGCCATTTAGCATGTTATGTTTAAAATGAACCCGTGGAAAAATGAGCATAGGGGGCACATGATTGCCTATAGCGTTTACTCCGACAACCATGGTTATAGTGAGGCCTCTTTCAGCAGATGTGGCACTTCCAACTTGTTTAACTCCTTTTTTGCACAATACTTTATGAGGAATGTGCACAGTTGAGTTACCAGTCTCATCAATATTATATATATTATTTGGCAAGAACTTGTGTTTGTTCAATACCTCTTTTAAATTTAAAAAAAAATCACCAACATTTTTGCGATTAAAACTAGTGGATCTTGCAAGACTTGTTGGCTCAGGTTTCCGAAGTGAAATTTCTGGGTGTCGCTGACGAAAACCACGGTACCAGCTGTTTCTTCTGTCTGCCAATTGTCTGGGAATTTGATATTATTAACTTTTGCATAATCAAAAGCCAATTTCAAAATCTGTTTTCTACCTATACCATAATGTAGTTGAGAAGCACGAATAAGATAATCGCTCAGGTCCTTTTCTTGGTTTTCAGAAAAAACTTTTTTTACATCATATTTGGGTGCATATACTATCGACTCTGGTTGGGATTTGGCTTTCTTTACATAGCGTATAAGCGTTGTCCTTGGAATTCCATAATTAACAGCAGCAGTATAGATTTTTATGTTATTTTTAATAACATCTTCTACGGCCCGTTGCAAAGCCCCACTGTCATTTTTTTCACGTTTCTTGCCGTCTTTACTTCTAGGCATGATGCTTCTAGAAAAAAGGAACATTTGAATATTTTGGTTTAACAATCCAAGAGAAACTAATTGGCCAATACCATGGTAAAATGTAATTTGTAGCATTGTTCAAGGTACAACATTGGTGCTGTACCTTGAACACTGTCCAAGGTACACCCCCATGTGCTGTCCAAGGTACAACAAAATTATTTGTAAAGAAAAATGTGTGTATCTTTTTTTTTTAATATGATACAGAAAAAATATACTTAACAACATGTAATATAATAACTGTTATCTTACCTTATAACACAAAATCAGAAATTTATGATGAGATTGGGTCACAATTTTTGAATGAATCTGAAGAAAATATTTACTTTGGAACACGAAAAGTTTTTACACCGCCTCACAGCAGAACACTTGACAAACTGACAATGGCCGACTAGACCTGACATCTGGTGGTAAAAATATACCAATGGATTGCAAAAACTTCACAGTAAATGTAGTAATGGCGGATTTATTCAAAATTGTCCAAGGTACAACCTGACCAAGGTACAACATCTTCCCCTACTTTAAACGAAGTGATTCACAAACTATGTATGCATGAATTATATATTGTTGGAAAAGCTTGCCAGCAAAATGTATTGGATTGAAGACCTCCCTACGTACTGCTATTTTACTCGAATAAAATTGCATAGTTGTTACAGATTGACGACGATTTGTTTGAAAATTTGGATGATGCTGAATACCAGTCGTCCATCCATACTCGCCTGAGGGAAATAACAATGGAAAAACCATGGGGTCCAGATGTTTTGATAACATATTTATGCGCTGGAGGCCTTCAATATTTCTTGGGTGAACAGCTACATCTACATCAAATGGTATCTGACCTTCATGATCTGCGACATATACAATGGCAACGTCACTATTGTGAGATGGAGCATTATACCTTCTTTGATCATCTGCTTCTGACCGTGTGAATAGGAGTCTAACATCTCTCATTGGGCCGCCATTAATTGCAACTCGAGCTTCTTCTTCTTCTACAGCTTCTTTTAACCTTTTATACTGGAGAGCATACGGACTTACACGACGAATGACATTATCAATCGTAAACATAATATTTTGTTGACACCTTGCATTTGATGGGTGTCTCATACGTACCCTTACAGCTTCATCGGCATCATAAACATACAGCTGTGCATAAGATGGAGTTTCTCCGTCAATCTGCATACTTCTTGAAGTTCTATGATATACTTCACCTGAAATTTTCAAACAGTATGGTCCGGTACCAGGTACGTCTGCAATCTGAGCGCCAAAGGATGCAAAAGTATTAGCACTATTGTATTGACGAATAAATTCTCTAAAATTTTTGGATTCATTGCAGCTTCCTAACAATAATGCTTTCAATTCTTCCGGATATGTTGACAGTACTTGAGGTGACACTTTGCCACTGTGGCAACAACTATGTAATAGTTTGCCCTTTTCAGCATTAAAATGAACCGCTCTGCAATTCTCCACTGTACACAGCTTGTCCATGCGACCCATATCATGCTGATCTGGAAGAAAATTATGAGGTGTATTAATAATTGCACACTTAAAATAAGTGACAGAATTTCTTCTGCCTGCATTCATACTTCTATCTCGCTGCTCTTGCATAACATTTTCCACTCTTCGCCTAGAATTCCTACGATCTCGCTGTTCTTGCATTCCTACGATCTCGTTGTTCTTGCGTTATATTTTCCACTCTTCGTCTAGCATTTCGACGATCTCGTAGCTCTTGTGTCACTCTTCGCCTAGCTGTTCGCTGTTCTGTCATATCTCGCTCATCCAGATCTAGCTGTTCCGTCATATCTCGCTCATCCATCTCTTGATTGTTTTGATTGTAAGTATCCATGGAGTTTCGGTAAAAACCTGCAACAAACAAAATAACACCAAATAATTAGATAATGATGTTAAAAATAAATATTTTGAACGATCAAAGTTAAAATATGACTTTTAAACTCACGTCAAAGCCATAGATTAGATTGTTTTAACGCGTTCCATAGAGAGTTCGTACAGAATGGTGCCATAATTTAAATACGTATTCCGCAGATTTATTAATAACGTTTGATAAAATTGATGTTTAAAATTCCTTTTTGAACAATAATATTGTCAATTGATATTTAAAATACATTTTAAACGATAATTTTGTACTTTTTCGATTCAATTTATTTTTTATATTGGAGAAATATTTAGAATGCGTAAAATAAAATTGGGTAAAATTATTTTACTGGCAATACGCGCACATGCTAAGCGGCCACGACCACGTACAGATTGTGGAGGGAGACGTATTCAATATAATAGATACAGGGACGATTGCAATGGGCGAAAGGAGCAGCTTGTCCACCTGAACGTGAATCACTGCATTGAGTCAACCATCGCGCGACGTTATGGTTGCCAGAGGCCTACGTTACTTTTAACAGTCAACAGAAAAATGTGCCGTTCGGTTCTCTCTACCTACCCCATCTCGTACATGGCGTGATGGCTTGGATGGAAACGAAATATATATGCATTACTTTTAATGTTATTAGTTTTTTTTTATTTTTATGTTGGTAACATTTCACTTATTTCTTCCATAGTCAGACAAAGTTGTTACTTTCTCAGACAACTTAGACCTATTCGAAGGTGTCTCTCGACAAATGCTGCTAAGGTCCTTATAAATTCTTTAATAGTTTCCCGTGTAGATTATTGTAACGCCATATTAGCACACCTACCGCAATACCAAATCCATAGAATACAACTCATCCTCAATGCAGCAGCCCGTTATATTTACCAGATTGATCGTTTCTCGCATATCTCACCAACACTTCACAAACTTCATTGGCTGAAGAGTCCAGAACGTATAGAATTTAAAACATGTCTCCTTGTCTTTAAAGCACTCAATAGCATGGCCCCGGAATATATATCGGAACTTTGTGTTCCATTTTCACCTAACAATAAACAAACAAAGTACGCTAAGATCAATGACACAATCCAATAAAAAACTAGTAGAAACCAATCTCACAAATAAGCCAAAATACCTACATCGATCTTTTGGCGTTTCTGGACCAAAGTCATGGAACAATCTTCCAATGGATATAAGATGTGCCGAAAATATCAATGAATTCAAGAAGAAATTAAAAACTCATCTTTTCCGCAAGTCGTATCCAGATTGTCCTTCATCCGTTCAATAATATTATGTGTAGATACTAAATATTATGCCAGTTTACTTAGAATCGACTATTTTTTATAATTAATTTCATCTGGATTATGTAACAAGATTAATTTGTGATTTCTAGGTATCTTTTAAGTTTTATATTTCACCATTTTCAATGTGTTAGCTATAGGACTAATTTTAACTTAATTTTAACTTATTGAATTTTTTAAAGTTTAATGTTTCACCATTTTCAATGTGTTAGCTATAGGACTAATTTTAAATTATTTTTTTGCAAACTGAAAGCGCCCTTGAGGTGACCACGGTTGTCACTAAACGGCGCTTTATAAATTGTCATTATTATTATTATTATTTGTCACGTCACGCGTCTTGATCCGTCTTTGTCAATTTGGCTTCGTTTCGTGACATTTTCGATGATATTAAGTCTATGTATTTTTATTTTCTATTTTTCATATAGATCTAATATTGTACGCGATATTATCGTATTATGCTCCTATAATTCCATTTCATCTCTAGACAATGTCATTTTTCACTGTAGATAATATTATGTACCTACCTTCGTCTGTGGCGTGCAAGCCATACATGCCTATATGCCTGGCATGACTATCAAAATCCAAAAAAAAAAAAAAAAACTTGTAATTTTTTTTAAATATTTCAACGAGTTGTAGGGCGTATAACGAATCATAAAACAGTTTTTATTTTTTTTTCTAGCGCAAATATTAACGGAGATATGAATTTCTTAAAATTTGAATAATTGTCCTTTGTAGGTTCAATTTGCCTGTAATTATTTTCGTCTGTTGCAACACTGAATTTAAAACGTATGCAACATTGCTTCCAAGGAGAAACATTGACAGCTTTGATAACAGTAGCAAAAATGTCAGAACACATGTATCGTTCACGATTTATTTCCCTACAAATTATTAATCTCTTTTTACTTTTATCGTTAATATTCATTGCAGTATGTATGTCCGATACATTTGAGCATACAATATGGAACAGTGTTTGTTTGTTTGTGTTAGTGTATCTGTGTATTTTTTAAGGTGAGATTTATGCTGGGCATGTATGAAGATTCTTCAACAGTTTATATGTATGGGTGTAAGAATATTCAGATGGTTTGGTTGGCTTTTGGTTCAACATGGTACATTTTTACAACAACGACCGTTAGATTATATTACTGTCAGATTAGATTAGATAGATTATGTTACGCCAAGATTTTGGCGCTAATATAAATATATTGAATTGTTTTGATTCGAATCATGCCGAATAGATCGTTAATCTTTAAAATGACTGGAAATAAAAGGGAGAGTGATAATAATTGTTTTTAATTAAATTTCAAAAAGTATTTAAATATTATTATTATTATGCATTTGCCGCGTAATTCAAAGCAGTTAAAAATTCGATTTCATTGTATAAAAGCAAGTAAAGATAATATCTAAAGTAATAAAGCAATCAAAATGTTAGTGTCTGTGTGTGTGTGTGTGTGTGTGTGTGTGTGTGTGTGTGTGTGTGTGTGTGTGTGTGTGTGTGTGTGTGTGTGTATGTCTCACGCCTTCTGAAAAACCAAGAGCATCTAAAAATCTAATTTATGTGCGAACATTTACCAGTATACCTGATGCAGTGTCACGCTAAAAATAATGCGATAAAAATGCTGAATTTTAAAAATATTTCAATAATTATTTTTTTCATACAAAATTTTCCAAGTCATATCTGTCAAAAAAGTGTACATTTTGCACGCAAATATCTGTTAGTTTAAAAGTTAGAAGTACGTATTTACACGAAAAAAATATATTTTCAAGTATAACTTAGCGTTTAAGTGAAAAACATGGTGAATATTTTGTATAATTATAATGTATAACTTATTTTTAAAGTAAGCCTTTTGTACATAAACGCCGCCATTTTAAAATCTTTTCATACAATATTTCATTTTCCTACCGAATGAATATGTTCTTGAAAATAATGAACCTTTGAAATAAATGTAATTATGAAATAATAAAATGAAACACAAGACATTACAAGACATTACAGCAAGTTTTAAGACATATATTGTAAAAATGTGCTTATTATTAGTAAAGATATAGGCATAATAAAATTGCATAATTTGTAAATAATATTTGATTTTTCTGACAATTTTCATTTTTATGGCATCGAACAAACCAATGTAGGTACCTACATTTTCAAAAAAGTCTCAAACCATTTGATATTTTTAACGTATTGGAATGGTTACTATGGTAACGGAAAGATTCTGATATTCAAATAAAATTTGTTATGAATAGAATTTATTTAGAATATTGTTGTAGGTAGGTACCTACCTATTACTATTTACTTACAAATCAACAATAAACTGATTTCCTATCGGAAAATTGTATGCGATGTGCTCCTAAACCGTTTGTCCGATTACAATGAAACTTTGGTGAATTGTCGAGCGTGTGCCCGGGATGGTTTCTGGATTTAAACTTTTTTCTTATTCTTCTTTTTCTTCGTGTATTTGGTCATTTTACCTATAAAGGGGGAGTATCCTGGGAAAAGAAGGTCCGACTGTCCCTCCATCTCTTCGCAGGTCTTCCAGGACGGTTTGTGGATTTTAACTTTTTTCTTCTTCTTCTTCATCGTGTATTTGGTTATTTTACCTATGAAGGTGGACTATCCTGGGAGAAGAAGGTCCCATTTTCCGACCATCTCTTCACAGGTTTCTGGGTTTAAACTTTTTTCTTTTTTTTCTTCATCGTGTATTTGGTCATCTTACCTATGGAAGATGAACTATCCTGGGAGATGAAGGTCCAATTTTCCTTCCATCTCTTCGCAGGTTTCTAGATTTAAACTATTTTCTTCTTCTTCTTCATCGTCTATTTAGTCATTTTACCTATGAAGGTGGATTAACCTGGGAGAAGAAGGTCCAATTTTCCTTCCATCTCTTCACAGGTTTCTGGATTTAAACTTTTTTCTTCTTCTTCGTCTTCTTCATCGTGTATTTTTGGTTATTTTACCTATGAAGTTGGAGAATCCTGGGAGAAGAAGGTCCAACTGTCCTTCCATCTCTTCGCAGGTCTTCCAAGACGGTTTCTGGATATAAACTTTTTTCTTCTTCTTCTTCTTCTTCATCGTGCATTTGGTCATTTAACCTATGAAGGTGGAATATCCTGGGAGAAGAAGGTCCAATTTTCCTTACATATCTTCGCAGGTATCTGGGTTTAAACTTTTTTCTTCTTCTTCTACGTGTATTTAGTCATTTTACCTATTAAGGTAGAGCATCCTGTGAAAAGAAGGTTCTTTCATCTCTTCGTGGTTCTTCCAGGATGGTTTCTGGATTTAAACTTTTCTTAACCGACTGATGGGACGGGATGTAATGAAGGGAAGGGAGGCACTAAAGGGCCTGAAGGGACGGGAGGTATAAAACTGCCGGAAGGGACGGAAGGTACTGAAGGGCCTGATGGGAAGGGACGTAATGAGGGATTGAAGGGACGGGAGGTACTGAAGGGACGGGAGGTACTGAAGGGACGGGAGGTACTGAAGGGACGGGAGGTACTGAAGGGTCTGAAGCGGCGGGTCCTGGAGTCTAATTCTTTTTCTTCTTAATTTTATGTAGACCTTTAGGGCAGTTTTTATACAAACTATTTCCTATTGTCTAATTCATCTTCTTCTTCTTTTATGTATACATTTGGGTCATTTTTTTATAAAAATTATTTCCTTTAGTCTAATTATTCTTCTTCTTCATTTAAGTACGTAGACTTTTGGGAGAGTTTTAATACAAACTATTTCCAATACTCTTATTCATTTTCTTCTTCTTTTATGTAGACCAAAGGTGAGTTTTTATACAAACTTTTTCTATAGTTTAATTATTATTCTTTTATATAGACCTTTGAATCAGTTTTTATATTAACTATTTCCTATAGTCTAATTCATCTTCTTTTATGTAGACCTTTGGTCAGTTTTTATACAAACTATTTCCAATAGTCTTATTCTTCTTCTTCTTCTTTTTTGTAGACCTTTGGGTGAGCTTTTATACATACTATTTCCTATTGTCTAATTTATCTTTTTTATGTAGATCTTACTTATGTAGTCAGTTTTTACACAAACTATTTCCTTTAGTCTTTTTCTTCATTTTCTTATTTTATGTAGAAGTTGGGTAAATTTAATACAAACTATTTCCTATAGATTAATCTTCTTCTTCTTTTATGAAGACCTTTTGGTTTGTTTTCATACAATCTATTTCCAATAGTCTTATTCTTCTATTTTATGTATTTTAACTTATTTTACGTAGACCTTTGGGATAGTTTTTTATACAAACTATTTCGTATAGTCTTATACTTATCCTTCTCTTTTTTATTTAGACTTTTGGGTTAGTTTTAAGTCTAATAGTCTATTGTGCAGAAATATTTTTAACGATATGCATACTTGATGAAAATACATATGTAAAAACGAATGGATTGTGGGATGTGACGATGTAACCTGCACTAGAATCTTCTCAATACTTTTGTTTAATCAAATTTAAACCATTTATATCATTCTATTTTGAATAATTTTCAACACCTACGCATTTGATTTAGTTGAAAATATTTAAATACTGGGGGTTGTGGCCATACCTGAACTCTTCACAACGTATATATTCAAATTAAAAACTATTTACTATAGTTTAAGTCTTCTTCTTCTTCGTTAATGTAGGCTTTTGTGTCAATTTTAAGTCTATAAGTCTAATTGTGCAAAAATATAATGCACACTTGATGAAAAAATATAAAAACGAATGGGATGTGACCAACACTAGATCTTTTCAGTACATTTGTTTAATCAAATTTTAACCACATCCCAACATCCAAAATTACTAAATTTTCAATAGGTACATATTAAAATTTATTTCGATGATAATATTTAAAAATGGGGGTTGTGGCCAAACCAATCTATTTACAACGTTGATAAACAGTCATATTTAAAACCATTTCGCATAGTCCATGCGTTCAGAAATTTTGTATATTATACCTACTTCATTCACACTTTATAAAAAATAATGGGTTGTGGCCATCACTTGAACATTTTACAATCAAATTCAATCATATTTCAAACCACTTTTCATAGTCCGATTTTGCAAAATAATTGGGTGACAATATTATAAAAACTATTGCTTTTTCCTTCACAATATTACATTCTTGGCCAACGGCGGGACATAAAAGCTAGTTTTAAATAAACGTTTTGTAAAATATGTAAGAATTTTCGTAAAATAATGTTTGTACAATTTGTAAGGAATTCATTTATAAATATTATTCAAATAAAAGAAAAAGAACCTTTGCGTAAATATGAGTAATATATCACGACATCTATGAATAAAAACTAATGTATGAAAAATAAAATAATGGATGAAAACATTTACTGCTGCTAGTAAATTTGCTATGATAATGGTTGGAAAGATACTTCATAGATGTCTCTGAATATTTAACTAACTACTAACTAACATTCATGATATATATTTACAGTTAGTTATTAAAAACTTTTAGTTATTAAAGGGCTGCATTTCAAATATTTATCAATAGAATTTAAATATTTATATTTCAATTCTAATATTTATAATTTTGATTATTTGCTCCTGCCTTCACGCAATGCGTGTAATTGGTGCTATGTGCATAGTACAAAACTGGAGTTAAAGAAAAAATATAAGGTGAAAAGATATTATGGAGGTTGACTAAACAGAGGATTTAGTTTTTTTTTGGGCAGAACCAGCTGACGGACCCCTCGCACGCCACTGACCTTCGTATAATATTATTGAATAAATCTAATTTTCATGTAAAATAACTTAATTTCGTTTTTTATGTACTACCTACTCTTCACTCCTATGGAATAGTGGAAAGTTTAGATGAAGGAACATTTTGTATGGCGTAGTGGACTTTTTGCATGCTAAAAACACCAACTTAGAGGCTTCGCAGCATATATGTTCCCATACATCGATTTACTCAGAATTCGGAGTTGAACATTTTATGTGAGTTTTGTGTGTCTGTCCCCCCACCCTTATAATTTTTGATCCGCTGGATTCACAAAGCCTAAAATTTCAGAATATATAGACAACTTTAGGTACACAAAACTTTTATACTCAGTATTTAGAATTTTTGTTCCAGTCAGGGGTTATCAAAATTTTAATTTTTATAGCATTTGTCCGCATATCTCAAAAACTATAAAAGCCAGAACGCTGAAATTTTGTACAAATATAGTATCTCGAAATGGATTTTTTTCCAGGGTTTCTCAAACTGTTTTTATTAAGAAGCAAAAAATTGGTATGACAAATTTTTGCCTTTAACTGCCTTTATTTCCGTTTCTTTTAAAAATATCGAAAAATGCCAAAACATGTAAACTAGAGATTTTTATTTTCTATACAAAATGAATAAATTATAGTAATACATCTCAAACTTTTTTTAACAAAATTTGTACAAATTAATTCATACAATTCGTATGGAATACACAATATCCAAGTTCAACTATACATACTATCGCTATCGACAGTTGGATCTCATGTGTTACATGCAACTAGTTTATAAATATTTTTTTAGTTATATTTAGCAATAACATACAATATTCTTCATTGTTATGTTTGTATTAACATTTTTATTCACTAATCGTGTTGATATAATAAAATTTTATGAGTCATAATTACATGTTAATTTAATGCTATAGTCGTTAATTTAATGATATCTCGTAAACACTTTTAAATCATTCATTAATATTTTTATAACTGTTCTTATACTTATTTTACTCTCCACTATATGAAATATTTCGTCGTCATGTGAGTTTCGTCGTCATGTGTTTGTATGTATGGCGAACGCCGTACGCCATACATACAAACACATCGCGACCAAACTCACAGTGTGCATTCTCTACATGATACCCGTTGAGAAATTGATGTAAAAAATTCGCTTAAAAATTGTGAAATTATGACTCCACTATTTCATTGTGTGGAGAGTAAAAATATATATCTACATAATTATTGCTATACAATATGAAGTGAATATATGTAATTTACATATCAATCAAATTTAATAAGTCCATTTTATTTTTAATTCATTATATTCAGTTGCCAGTCCCAAATCTGTTTCAAGTTTGTTGAACCACACCACCCCACTGTACGTGTAGTAACGCTGTGAAAACAAAACATTCATTAAAATCGAGTGGGTTGTGGCCAACGTCTACTCAACGCCTCACTCCCAAGTCACTCAACAAAGTATTTAAATTTTGTATGGTAATTTTCAGCATTTTCACGAAATGAATTTGTTTTATTATTATTCGATTTAAATATTTTATTATTAAATCTTGATAAATTTTCAATGCCTTTTTATGAAATTGATGTACGTACCTTTTTAGCATTTTTAATAATAAAAATAACAAATTTTTATTTTTCTGAGCTTGGGGCAAAATTTGGCAGTAAAATTTTTAGTTTTCTGAGCTTGGGGAAATATTTGGCAGTAAAATCCATCAAAATCTAATGGGGTCTAAGCGAGTATTAAATATATATATACAAATTTGCAAATATTGAATGAGTACTTAAGTCTATTATCGATAAAGTAAAATTAACACGCCGTATATTGTACATAGTTCACAGTACATACACACACATACATTCTCAGCATGATACTAGTTATCTGCAATAAAAAATAACCTTAAATATTGCGAATTCATAGCTTCTCACTGTATCCCCCTGGGGTGGTGATGAGTAAAATGGTTCCATGATGTTTTTTTGGGTAAAATATTACAGATAATCGATTTTTATACGATTTTGATAAAAATATTATGTACTCACCTAATCATTTTGAAAATTAATCATCGCGTAAATTAATTTTCTCTTATCTATGACATTTAATATATTTATTTTTTTGACATTTCAAAACGTTCTTTCATTCCGCCCACGTCCTTTGTGTTTCACTAAATATATTAATTTTAATTAGGTCGAACAATTATTATTATGATCAACACTGGATTAGTAGGTAAAATGATTGAAACGCCATTTTTACCCAATTATTCAGAAGTGCTTATTTAAATGTTCAAAAGTCTAAAAAAATGTTTATTTGGGGTGAGTGTCACATAACTGTCAGGTTTCGTCAACTACTCGTAATGTGCTTTGGAACGCGTCTGTATTTAAATATGTATCAGCTCAACTGAATCCACGGCTATTTTTAAAGGATTGTATGAAATGTGTCAAAAAAGTATTATAGATTAAACAAATTAAAGCATGACAACCTATGTGTCTTGGTTCGTTGGATATATGACTCCAGCCACAGCTCCCTGGTAGTTTCCCGGCGGAGACACAGTTTTCAATTGTTTTATTTAGTTTTTAATTTGTGAGCCGATAAATGGTTAATTGCGGGAATAATGGCTGGTTCAATGAGTTATTTTGACAGAATATACTATCAAAATATATTTTTAAATTCATGCACTGCAGATTGAGATAAAGGTAATCAATAGTTTGATACTTAATCTACAAACATACATACATATCATCATGCTGTTATCATATTCTGGGTTGGAAAAAAAGACTGACCTCCATACTATTATATCCTAGCAAACATACCTACATGTTTTATATAGAAATTAAGTGGAATTCACTGTCTCTAGATGTCCGCAGTGCTCAAAGCAAGAGCACTTTCACTAGGACTAAAGCAAGGACTAAAAACTATTTTTATTATGTATAGGAAACAGAATTCTTAAAATGTTTATAAATTTGTGTTTTAATTGTTTATAGTTTGGCACGTATTCTTCAATTATATACATACTATCGCCATCGACAGTTGGATCTCATGTGTTACATGCAACTAGATATAAAAGAAAAATACAACTCCTTTACTTTGAACTGTATGTCGCTTTTATAATTTTTACATTCTGAGTTATTATGATATTTTATGTATATGTTTTGTCCGTATGGTAGATTGCACTAGGTAAATAGATTCAAGGATCTCAAATATTCAAATTAACCTATAGAGAGCAATCAACATTTGAATTGCGTTCGACATTTTGATTAACACAGGGATGGGTGTGTGACAAGGCTTTGTTTACGTTTTCAAGACCGGGTATGATGAGTTTGTTTTCAAAACCACGAAGCCCTTTCTTATATCGAAACTGTTGAGCAGTCAAACTTTTCAAATTTGAGGCAATAGCAATATTTCAAACAAATATTTTTTTCAAGTTTAAGTCAGTGACAATGTTTTTCAAGACTAATCTCCCGAAAAAAAATCAAGTATTAGACAGTGACAATGTATTTAATACCAATTCCAGGACAAACGTTTCAAGTTTGAGACAGTGACAATGTATTCAATACCTATTCTAGGACAAATATTTCAAGTTTGAGACAGTGACAATGTATTCAATACCAATTCTAGGACAAATATTTCAAGTTTGAGACAGTGACAATGTATTCAATGCCAATTCTGGGACAAATATTTCTAGTTTGAGACAGTGACAATGTTTTCGAAACAAAATCCCCCGAGAAAAATTCAAGTCTGAGACAGTGACAATGTATTAAATACCAATTCTAGGACAAATATGTCAAGGTTGTGACAGTGACAATTTATTTAATACCAACTTTAGGGAAAGTGTTTCAAGTTTGAGATAGTGACAATGTATTTTATTTTATTTTATATATTTCGGTAAACATACAGCAATACAAAACAAAAATCTTATACACATATAACCAAAAAATTAGCCAGCAAAGTTTACATAATATTACTATTAGCTCATGTACATTAAAAAAGATAAATCATAAGAACTGAAACTAAAAGTGTAAAAGAAAAATTTGAATGAGTTATGCTTGATTAATGGGAAAAGGAAAATGGAGACATTTAATACCGATTCCAGGGCAAGTGTTTCAAGTTTGAGATGGTGACAATGTATTAAAGATAGTGACAATGTATTAAATACCAATTCTAGGACAAATGTTTAAAGTTTGAGACATTGACAATGTATTAAATACCAATTCTAGTACAAATGTTTCAAGTTTGAGACAGTGACAATGTACTAAATACCAATTCTAGGACAGATGTTTAAAGTTTGAGACAGTGACAATTTTCTAAATACCAATTCTAGGACAGATGTTTAAAGTTTGAGACAGTGACAATGTATTAAATACCAATTCTAGTACAAACGTTTCAAATTTGAGACAGTGACAACGTATGAAATACCGATTCAAAAACAAATGTTTCAAGTTTGAGACAATGACAAAGTATTCAAGACCACATGCAATATTGTCAAGACCAGGACACGCTGTTGAGTTTTCGCGTCGCTCTCATTCACGTTTGGATACCTCTTTATATGTCATTACTGTGTGAGGATAATTTAATTATTCAAATATTTCCAAAATGTATGTGACTATTTGAATACGTGTAGGCAGTTTTTGATGGTCTTCATTGTCATTATATTATTAATTATCGTTGAAGGATTCCACAGACTCATTAGATATTTATTATAAACGGCTCTATCAATTATAAATTTATCATTTAATTCTCAAATTAAGATCCCCCAAGTAATAATGTAATAGGTTTACTTTAGAAATGACTTTGTAATTGTAATTAATGACAAATCGATAGCGACGTAGCGACGAGCATTTTTTGTGAGAATAAAAACGATGAACTTTCGTGATCACTTTATGCGATTGTGCAACTTTCACTTATTGTAATTTTTTTGATTGATTCATATTGCTGTCCCATTTTTGGATATAGTACGTATACCTGGATTATATTAAAACAATTCACTAGTTAATTAATATCTATTATTTGAAAATGTTACACTTCAAAGAAAATGAAACGTAGGTACCACATAGTAGGTAAGGAAATATACAGAGCTGACATTAACTACGATTTTCTGCCAGGGGATTTGTAAGTACACAAAATTAGATGGAACGGGGGCATACCCGGGAAGATTTCTATAATTATATTGATATAATGTAAAAAAAAATATGCAATTTTCACTTATAAAGAGGATGCTCACTGGTAAACGCAACCACTTACAGGTGGCAGACTTACGTATTTCGTACCTATATTCAATAAGCAACGAAATATCAAAAAACAACCATCACAAATGATTAATCGAAAACGTTGCTATCTCTTGGACAATAAACTTA
Organism: Molanna angustata; assembly: GCA_963576475.1. Lineage (NCBI taxonomy): Eukaryota > Metazoa > Arthropoda > Insecta > Trichoptera > Molannidae > Molanna > Molanna angustata. The sequence continues at coordinate 3,718,402 of OY754972.1, forward strand.
AGGAATATAGTTAATGCTAAGCTATAATATAATTTAAAAAAAAAAAACAATTCTCTCAATAGATGGCGTTACAACAAAATAAATAAAAAATAATAAGATTGTTGTTCATAATTTCACCTATAGATGGCTGTAGTAAAAATTCCTTATTTTCAAGCGAAAAGAATTTCAGTATTACAATATATAGAACTTTCAAAATTGAATTGATAGGAATCTCATAAAAAGGCATAATTGGTGAACGTTGCGCAAGCGCATAAAGTGATCACGTAAACCAGCCGATGACAGGTCGTAAGCCCTGTAGGTGCCTTGATTTCCCGGTTCTCCTACAGTAAATATTCCAACTTCGTCTCTATTGAGATAATTAAAAATCTGTTAAAAAATATCTTTGACTCCCGACAGGGAAAAAAATCCAATGTTTGCGCATATGCAATAATAAAAATATTAGATTAATGCTTAGCACCTACAGTAAACTCTTTGTTTAGCATGGAGTCAAGTGTTAGCCTCAGCCCACTTATTTTTTGTGTCAAAGTACAACGACGCGTAAATTTGTATGCAAAGCTATCGTCAACAAAGAATGTGTTTTTTTTTTGTCCCAGGTGTGGGTGATGGTGTCATGTCTCCCGCATGTCAACTTTATATACCTTTCAAATAACAATAATAATGATGATGATGATGATTATTCGATCATTGTCCAGAGGTCACAATCAGTTTTATTTCTGTATCTCATGTACTAGGCTAAATTTAGACTGTGTACCCAAATTAATGATAATGCCGCTGTGTTGCACTAATCCCTCAACTTATTCAGTTACGAAATCTAAGATCATCGGCCTTTTTAACCGACTTATAAAACAGGGCTACGTTCAGATCCGAGTGCACTTAGGGCCGTATTTATAAACCATTCTCAGTGCTCAAGTCAATAAAAATAAAATTTTTAGTACTTTTATAAATTCGGGCCTCAGTGACGGTTTGAGTCGTTCATAATGACCGGAAACAGACGCTCGAAAAACACTCTGTGGCGTTCAGATTGAACGACGAGTGTAAGCACCAAACGCTTGGTAAAATTGTCGGGCGAAAAACGCTCTGACAGTTATAGTATCTGTTGACTTCTATTTTATCTGTGCAATTATGACTTCTATTTGTTTCTGTTTTATCTATTATGTCAGTTGACATTATTTATGATGACATTACCCCCTATTCAGTAACTATTGTAACTAAAATAGGAACGTTCTAAAATTGTAGATTTTAGATTTACGGTCTTATTTCAGCGTTATAAAATATCATCGTTCTTAAAAAGTTACTCAATCAGACTTTAAGTCTGATTCAGTAACTTTTTAAGAACGTTCCGGCCAACATAGGTACGTTCCTATTCCATTTAGTCCAAGTTGATATTTTATAACGCTGAAATAAGAACGTAAATCGAAAATCTACAATTTTAGAACGTTCCTAATTTAGTTGCAATAGTTACTGAATAGGGGGTAATATGCATTCACAAAGAGGATAATTTATAAAAATATCCTTCAACAATTTCAATCAAAGTTCAGAGATCATTATTTACGCCACTGTCCAATTGTTGTTTTTCGATGAAAATATAACCTAAAAAGAGACATGTATGATAAATGACATTTGACATTTAAAACGCCCGATGCTGCGTTCAGATTGAAACACCCCTCGTTAGCGATCAGTAAGATTGGTGTGAAATGCGTCATAATCAGCAACTTCAGGTACATCCGACGCCCGACGTCGAGCTTTGTATGTGAAGACAGCCCGGGGGGTCATCGATTCGACGTAAACTTTAAAAAAATACAATTCGGCAATAAGTTCGACTGTTGCACCCGATTCATAGATGTGATAATTATTTATTTCAGTGAATGCCCAGTGAAGCCATTAAAATAAGACAAGAACAAATATCAGCATAAAAATAGCAAGAGAAAAATTCTAACAAAGCATCGGTATAAACACATAAATTTTTATTAGTTCAGACTTAAAAGAAGTTGAAAAAGGACATTTTTGGTTGAGCATATATTTTTTATTTAAGATTTAGCAAAAAGATTTATTGCAAGACTGCGTCAATGACACATTGATATATGCGAGATTAACAGCATAACTGTATGTGCCCTGTTTCACTTAGATCAGCCATAGACAACCTTTTTGATATCGATGAGTATTTCTGAAAAAATAAAAACTAGTTCTACTAAAGTGCTAGCAAATTCATCGAAATAATGTTAAACAAACCCTCCAGAACCAATATAGAATATTTTTTTCTCGACTTTCAAGTTTGGTAACTGAACACTTGAAACTCTTCCACAGACGCTTGAGCTTCTTGCCTTAGCGTCTTCCCTTCATTGATGTATATCGGCCTTTTCCATCTGCTTCCATTCATTTTTATCTTGTCCACTGTACATCCAAGTTCTACTAGTCTATTGGATAATAACATCACACCATATTTTAAAGTTCTTTTTACCAACGCTTCCATTGTCTGTCTATAGCCTACATTCTGGGTGCCCATCTGGCTTCACCTTGTCTGGCCATACAACCCATTGCTATGTACTTCATGATCCACGACATCGGCAATTTATTCCTAAAATTCACAAGACTTTGAACTGTCTTTATATTAAAGAAATTCAGCTTTTCCGCTTCAACAATTTGTATCCATTAGAAACCATTCGAATCCATAGCGTTGTTGATCTACGTCTCCTAGTGATATTGTGTGTCATAGGTTCGTCGTCACTAACCTAGACTTTGATTGTTGTTAATACATATTATATTGAACGAACGCCAATAATTATTCACTTTATATATTACACTACTCCGCTTGTGTTCTCATATTGTAAGATTGCTTGTAGTGGTACAAGTCTTGTGACGACATATACTAGGAAATATTTTTGTTCATTCTCCCATCAGGCCCGTAATAATCTTCACGTAACGTCAAACTGTCTTGTACACTCTCGACGATTGTTCAGGCTCCTTATTATATATCTTAATTTTAAAATTTATTGTATTCATTTCCATGACTTTCATATATTTTTTACTCAGTTGTTCGTTCTAACAATACGTCTAAAGCTCCTCATATTCTGTTCTCAATATCTTACTTATGTCCGCATTCCTTTTTCTATAGTTAATCGTTATGTTTCTCTTAAGATCTTTTCCTCAGAATCACTCGCCACATCAAAAAAGGTTCACAAGGAACATTAACAGTTTACGTAAAATAGTATATTTTTATCTGCTAAGGAACTCCAATTAACAGCTGGGAGTAGTTGCGTTTACCAGTGCGAAAATTAGATGGATGGCGTATATAAAAGGACACACAAATATATAAGTAATATTACAATCTCCAATTATCACAAGTAAAGAGGATGCGCATTGGTAAACGCAACCGCTCACAGGTGCCAGACTTCATACCTATATTTAATAAGAAAGAAATTAAAAAAAATCAGCTGATTTAAAATTATTTCTCGAAAACGTTATCATCTCTCAGACTATATCTCTTTAAGATTGTTTTAAAAGATAAAATAATAATTTGTTTTCAATAGTTCTTTATTATTTTTTTCAGGAATAATCCAAGGTCAAAAAATAAATGAACGTGGTCTTCGCCGTCTACATTCAGATCCAAAATACTCTTCCTCTGCAAATCCGCCAACGACTGGCCTGTCTGCGTTCATACCTGTTAATCCTCGCCAATCCTTTGTACCAGCACCTTCGGGTAGTAGCAGACTACTGAAGGAAAGACCCTTCTTCGAGGATATAAAGACCATCGCTCGGGGGTTTGGTGAGATTATTGAGTTTCCCAAACCCCGTATATGTAATTACAACGACCATGCCCACGTGCCTGTCGGTTATACATCAGCTGCAGATTTTGGTCACAGCGAGAGGAGTCGTTTGGCGCAGAACCTGACAAAGGCTGCAGCCGGAAGAGGGTGGGCCAAGCGGGGAAGAAGGAGACAAGACAGGAGAGGTGAAAGTAACCAGACGGCATCCAGTAATTCTATTGATCTCAAAGAGCATTCTGTCGAGAGTAGCGAAAGAAAACTCGACGTATGCGGAATTCCGAACGAAACGAATGAAGTCATTGCGGATGACATTATAAGAAAATTAAGCGAGGATTTGAAATTACCTCAGGCATTAGATGCTACGAAACTATATTCTAAATCGTTTGATGTTTTAGATGCACATAGTGATATATTATATCCGAATAGTTTAACCCGTTCTGCTGGAGAACATTGTATTAGTGAAGCTAGTTTCCCTCGTATTGTGTCAGAAGAAGAAGAAAATTCCTCGTCAGAATCCAGTCGTTTCAGTTTAGAAGAATACGAAGAAGTCATGAGCAACAGAGACATGGGTGGAGACGGGGGTAGAGCTGAGAGGGTTAAAAAATATAAAGAAGAAAGAAGAAAACAACAAGCTTTACAAAACCAAGAACGCATCTCGGCAAGGACATCGAGGTAACTCCTTTATATATTTTGTTTTTGCTGTGTCTAAAGACTTGTTAGTCAATTGAACAAATGTTGTAACCTTTCAATATTACTGAAAAATTTTCGTAAAACTTGCTCTTGTAAAAGTTTAATGAATTGTTGCGTCTCTTTAAATGTGTCTTTTGGGGGGTTTCCGCCAACCAAAGAGTATGTCAATCGAAGGCGTGATTTCAAAATATACAAAAATCACTTTTATACCAAATTTTATTGGTCTACCGTCCCCTTATCGAAAAGAAAAATACTCATCGACCTCTTTTCGAAAAGACATACTTAACCGCCTATGCTTTCACATGTTCCAGGTTGTATAAAATCAAAACGAAAATTGCCGCGCAGCGAGAAAATTTCAGCCATTTACTGTTTATTAATAATCAATCGAAAATTGCCGCGCAGTAAGAAAATATCAGTCTTATTGTGTCAATCTTGTCGTGATCTACGCTTTAATTCCTTCCATTGCCTAGGGGGTGGGGGGGCGGCCACTAGTTCTCAACGCCCCCTGAATTTGTCTTTGACCCAAAAGTTTCCCCTCAGATCTCTTCAGCGCCCTTCGCTGGGCGGTACCACCCCCGTTGAGAACTACAGATTTATACTATAACTGACGTGTTTAAAAATAATTTTTCAACACTTTGAAGGCTGTGTTCTCAGAAAGCCCCCACTACTCATGGTTTATGTAATCTAACCATTGTTACCTGCTGTGGTATCCTTTTACATAAAAAGGCTTTATATTATGACAAGAATAATATAAATTTTGTATGGGTCACTATACGAAATGACAGTCCCGAGCTCTTACACAGAAACAATTTGTGTATAAAAATTTCAATACTGAGTGCTTTTAGTAATCAATTCGTTAACAAACGTTTTAAGAACAGTATTATTATTAGTTGGGGTAATACCGTATATTTTCAGGTTTATTGTGCTTTTTAAGATGCCACTGTATATTTTTTTGATATTAATCATACTGTCTTTTTAAGAATTCAGACGAGAAGTCGTGCGGCTGCGGCTTCCGCTGCTGAAGCTCTTCCGCCGGAGAACGGTCCGACCGAAGTCAAAACCACAAAGGAGACTAAACCTGGATCAGGTTCGAAGTCTCGCACAGAGGCAAAGTCCGCTGTGGCTTCGAAATGTTCCACGGACCAAACCACGAGAGGGTCCAAGTCTCCGACGGGCGCCAAGTCCCCGACAGTTCCTGCCGTAATTCGCACTACCAGGACGTCGCGCCTCAGGGCGGCTGCGGTCTCTGGAGCCGAGGTCGAACCTTTGACGACCACGCGGAGAGTCAGACGGGGGGGCAGTTCCTCTTCTTCTGTGACGTCTCCGGTGACTGCGGTGTCAAATAGTGCCTGTGAAAGCGGTGAAGGTGTGATGGTGAAAAGTACCGAAAGTGAAATGTCTGTGACCGGTGCTAGTGTCCTATCATCCCTTGGTGTATCAGTGACGTGTCGTGACGACAGTGCTACGGTGTCTTTGTGTGACAGACCCGCAGGAAACGCAAGATCGATCAGAAGCAGTGACAGGACGACAGCGGTGAGTATCTGACTTAAGTTGGTTTGATTTTCATCTTAATTTTTTTAAGAAAGAATGAATTTTGTTGCATTGAAATTTACAACAGTAAGATAAACAATGATATTAGAAGATATGTGTAAAATGCAGTTAATCATTCATTATTCAGTCAAAAAGCAGTTAATCATTCATACAACCAAGAACGACACATGCGCAGCGTCAATATAGTTTTTTGGCACCACGACTCTATAATAAAATAATGATAGATATTGAACAAAACATATCGCATGATGGGAAAAAATTTCAAAGACCTCGTTACTCGTTGGCTGAAGCAGATTGGAAGAGAAGGATCTGCCTCGGTACTCTTAGATTTTTTGAGATAGAGGTTTTAGAGTTTTTCATCCTGGTTGTTCGATGTTATAAGTGAATGGAATATGTGAAGAAAAAAAAGAAAACAAATCATATGATCGCAGAGTAGCCATAGCAATTTTAAACTAGTACTGCCTCAGAACAGACTTATGTCTAGCGAGGCAGTAAAATTTCCAAATGTGTGAAAAAAAATATTGTAAAACTGTAATTAGGGATAAATTAAATTGTATTTTGTTCCTTTGTAATATTTATACTGTTGGAAATATATTATTATTCATTCATTCATTAATTCATTATTCAAGATGGATCGATGGCAGATCGGTTAGCGCGCTGGGCTAGTAATCCAGTGGTTGCGAGATCGAATCCTGCCTCGACCGATTTCGTTCACCTATAGCACAAGCATTTATGCTTATTTTAGGGAACGTCGTAAGATTTATATGTACTTGTTTAGCAAGGAAAAAAAACCCTAACCATTGCATCATTAATATGTTATGTCATATCAATTTTATGTAGGCTATAAAATGAAGAAGAATCTTCGATCTGATAGCTTCAGAAACATTTTTTCCTTATTTGTAAATTACGATACTTAAATATATTCATTTTAGATTAGGTATTTAATACAACAGCGAGCGGAATGGGGTATAGTAGGGATTTCGTTATGTTTGGTGAAAGAAGCAGTGAAGGAACTTCGATCTACGGGAGGGTGCAATTGGAGATTTAATACTTCTACACTGTGTATATCGAAATACGGTTCGTAAGGTGACAGAATTGACATGAGAAGGATGAGGAAATTATGCAGCTTTCTTTCAAAACTACCATGTCCTATGATAAACCGAGGTATCCCCAAATCTAGAATAAAGCAGGTTGAGGTCAAGTTGAGTCCAACATCAATTCTTTAACGTGTTAACAAATAAATCGAACAATATAGGCCCTAGAGGTGACCCCTGTGGATCACCACTCTTTGTAAAATAAATTTTATTCTTTATTTTCTTTTTCAAACACAGTCTTAATAACAAGTCATATATGAACAATATAACACTCAATTAGAGAACCAATAAGTTTACAGAAATAATCAATTTTGTGTAAATTGTCTGATTCACAGCATAACTTACATAAATTATAAGTTATTTAGGCAGAAATTTACATTTTGTTGATTCGAAATAGGAGAATCGACATGTGCGTCATAGTTTGTCGTTAAATATTACAATTTCGTCGTGGAATTGTGTGAATCAAGTCAGGTGTTATTTTCGATACAGATTCGATTGTATCGATTCCCACGTTGAACAATTAAGACTCAAGTTACAAATAATGTGTGGTGTTGTTGCCTCGCGTTGGTCGTTGAGCGATCGATCACCTGTTTTACGATATTGTCTCTGTATTACACTAGGTACAATTCATTATAATTTGTCTGTTGTTGATACATATGTATCTGTTTGGTTTAATTATAACACTCGTGTCACTGTTCGACTTGGAATGTTAAATCTATAACCTATTATCATAACAAATGCATATTGTCCATTGTTTACGGTGTTTTATGCTGTAATACGTATTGCAGTAGGTAAACATACGTGGATTTTATATGATATTTTATCTGAATATAATTGTGTCTGTACAATGTTGTTGGTAATTTTATATATGAAATTCAGTTTATGTACAAATTAATGTGTAAATGCAGGTTTAAAAATCCCAAGATAATCTCTTGGGCTCAGATCTTCTGTGTCATTTAATTTTATTCCATTATGTTTTTTTTAATTGTTATTTTAGTTGATTAATATTATGTACTTAATAATAACCGTTTATTTTAAGCCACTATTGTTGTAAAGTTACAATGTTCTTTTAAAAAAATTATATATGTCTGAACAATTATGGACAGCAAAAAGGCTATTGCTCAGCTGCACTCTAACATGTATCACTGGAGTGTTGTTGGTTTTCAGCAATGCCTTGGGACATTACAAAACATAGAAAGAACAGCCTACATAACCTATAAAAAATTAAATAAAATATTAAGAGAAATAAAATAATATGTATTATTGCAGATTTTAGTTTTTTAATATCTGATACTGCTGGCACATTTGTTGGTTCAATAACCATTCCTTGCAGTGTTTTTTAAAACTTTGCAATCAGGTAAATAAAAAAAAACTCAAATAAATAATACTATAAACAGATTAAGAAAGCTTATTTACATATTTATCAACCTTAGAAACATTCTCAATTTAAAATTACTTAAAAATGTGTATTACGCTTTCGCCCATTCAATAATGCAATATGGCATTGTTGCATGGGGGGGGTCGTATAAAACATCCATTTTGCCTCTAGAAATTACGCAAAGGTTGATAATAAAAATTATAAATAAAAAACCATCTGACTACCCAACTTTGCAACTATTTCGTGATTTTCATGTGCCATCTTTTAAAAATATCTATAAAAAAATGTGCTATTTCAAATACATAAGGACATTGGAAGGTCGCACCATGCCTTTGTACGTGTGGCGAGTGATAGACATAATATAGTGGGTCAACTGTGTACCCCATTAACACATACATACACAACACAGCACTACTACATGCACATACAATGGGGTGGTGTGGTTCAACCAACTTGAAACAGATTTGAGACTGGCAATTGAACATAATGATTTTAAAAAAAAAATAAAGAATAAATCAAACTTATTATTTGACTGATATGTAAATTATATTAACTTCTTTTTGTATAGATAATAATTATGTATGTATAATATTTTGTGTATTCTGTATTAAATTGTCTCCTTTACACACGAGTGCTTGCACTCTAGTAAAGGGTAAATATGTTTTGTCTTACTGTGAATCTTTTCTATATAGTTTGTTTGTTTTATATTTTGTATATGTTATTGTAAACTTAATAAAATAAAAAAAAAAGGTAATTGCACGTTTTTAAAAAATATTGATGTTTTTTCATGTACGATTGATATTGGCATTCACTATTAGGCAGCCCGTACACAGTCGATTTGGATCGCAATCAAGATTGATGGATCATGATAACGGATCGCATGATCGCGCTACAGCATTAACATTCAATCTTGACTTCATCATTACACATTCAATCTTGCCTTCATCATTACACATTCAATCTTGCCTTCATCATTACACATTCAATCTTGCCTTCATCAGTCCGTGTATCGTAATTGCCAAGACCTGTTGTCATAGATAACAAGTTCGTAGTATCCTTGTTTTGGCCTAACACAACTCAACTCTAGATGTACATCATCTGTTTCATAATGTTGGTCACGATATGTGTTATTTGAATATTTCACTCCATTACGATTGCTATAGATTATTTTGTTATATTTTTGCCTAAATTCCACGTTTTCCCATTGCGTCATTTATTTTCTATGTTATTATGATGAAGATGATGAAATGGTTATGTATGGTCTGTTTGTTAAATGGCTGTGTGACTTGGACGCTAAAGGTTAACACCATGAATAGGTTGGAAACCTTTAAAACGCGGTTGAATCGCAGAATGCTCAATATCCCTTGGACAGATCTGGTTACAAATTGAGTTTTTAGTCGAGTCAGAACAACCAGGCAACTCCTGTCTACAACGAAGGTCCGCAACTGGAAGGTCTGCGTAATATTAGGGCAGCACCGGACAGAGAGGGATTTGCCAGAGTGGGTTCCTGACAGGGCACCAGAAGAAGAAGAAGTTTCTGTAACAATTGTGTGTTGGGCATCTGCGAGTATATAATTTATTTTTTCATACTTGTAACAATAACATCATCACAAATCACCACGGAAGATGGAAGACCTGATAAAGGTATTGAAAGAAGAGTTGTGACAGGTAATAGAATGAATGGAGCACTTAGAAAAGTAATTTACAATCCAAGTATCTGAAAGGAAGCCAAAATTGCCGTACATAATGAAATTGTAGTGCCTACTTTGACGATTGTCAGTGAAACACGGACGTGGCAAAATACGCATGAAAGTATTATAAATGTTGTAGAGTAGAAATGAGATCACTAAGAAGAGTATGTAATATAACGATATATATTATGATAGAATAAAAAATGTGGTCATAAGGAGAAAATGCAAGATAAAGAAGGATATTATAAGTAGAGTGAAAGTGAATGCCCTGAGATGCTTTGGTCATAATGAAAGAATGGTTGACCAAAAAAATATATATGGGTGTAAGAGATGGAGTGAATAGAAAGGGCCGTTCCAGAAATTATAATAAGCGAATCTAGAAAAGAATATTATTAATAATTTCTGAATTTACCTTATGGTAAATTTAAAAAAAACACAAATCACTTTGTTTACACCATTTTTTGAGTTATTTTTAAAAGTCTACCGGTTTCGAAGCGACTGCTTCCTTCTCAGGACTGATTATAACTGTATGACTGATTATAACTCCTCAGGACTGATTATAACTTATGAGTTATAATCATTAAAAATAACTCAAAAAGTTTTTTCAATATTAGACACTGTCACTTCATGGTAGAACTCCATAATCAATTAAAACTATGAAAAAATTATATTTAATTTTACGTTCTACTAAAATTTTTCGCAAACGCGAATCCTTAATGTCTTTCGGGTATTTAATTTTTTCTTAGAATTTCCCCCTTCCATATCTATTGTTGTTATCCTCTTTGTGAATCTATATATGGATGGTCTTCATCATTATTGTTCACCATTCTGACGATGCTCATCATAGAGCGATACCGGTGAATGGGAGTCGCGTTTGCGAAAAATTTAAGTAGAACGTAAAATTAAATATAATTTTTTCATAGTTTTAATTACTCAAAAAGTGGTGTAAACAAAGTGATTTGTGTTTTTTAATAGTTTTCTAGAAAATGTTAAAAAAGGAAACATACCGATCTACCATTTTTATATATTTGGAGATAAATAATTAAACAGGCAGGACAACGTCTGCCGGGTTTTACTTGTAACTATATAAAACTGGGTATCATATGACTTTTTTATGTACTTTGTGTTTTATTTGATTGACTTGGGATTTCGCCGTGACGATATGTTTTTTTTTGTATATTCTGTTATTTTTGTTATTTATCTCCAACGTGTATAGTTTTATTTTGTTACTTTGTCTTCAGTATTTTGTTCTGTGAAGGAGCTAGTCCAGTCTCATTTTATACCTACAGAACGGGATTACAGCGCTAACGGCAAGTTTGATCACTGTCATTTCAAACGTATCGATTTTACTTACGTACGACTATTGATGTTTATCCGAAACTATGCATGTTTAACTAGTTTGATGAGAGAAGAAAGCGAACGTTGATTAATTACAATACAGGTGTGTTCTGACATGTCCATGATGATGTGAAGTTTCTCTTTCTGTTTTCATCCGATCAATCTTCCGCCGGCTGGTACTATTCTCGCCTGGGTAATGTTATTATGGACAGGCGAAATCTACGCTCGGGGGCGAATCGAACGACACTCCATCTAGTTTGTCTCGGTTTCAATTTCATGACTCGTGCTGTTCTTATAATTGTTCAGTTTACTTTGAATCGTTTGATGGAATGTTCAATTTTAATTTCGGCTAGTGTTGTGTTTTCATTGGCAGTGTCTCAGGATTCCTAGACGAGTCTTTAGTTTGGTGTCTTTAAAATTATCGTTTTGATTATGTGGGCGCTCAGCTAATTTTGGTTCATTTGATTAAATATTATTTTAATTTCGGATAGTGTTGTGTTTTCATTGACTGTGTCTTTGTTATTTTCCTTCTTTGAACTTCTTCAGGATTTCTAATAGAGTTATTAATTATCGTTTGGTGTCTATAAAATTATTGTTTTGATTATGTGGTTGGTTGGCTGTTCAGCTAAGTTTGGTTCATTTGATGGAATGTTCTGTTTATTTCGGATGGTGTTGTGTTTTAATTGACGGTGTCTATATTTTTATTCTTTGAACTTCCCCAAGGTTCCTAGATGAGTCTCTTTTGTTTGGTGTCTTCAATAACTCACACTCTTTCTAGATATCTCTTTCACACACACATACATATTGTTACTCTCTCTCATGAGCACACCCACACTAATTCACACTTTTTTATTGTCTTCTTTTAATATTAGGTATAGTAAGTATGAGGTACATGGCTTTTTGTTATTTTGCTTATTTCCTTTAAATAATTGTATGTATGTATACTGTGCTGTCCTTTGTAAAATGAATTAACTAGTATCGTTTTGATATTGGACAGTTCAGCTTAGATTGATTTGAGTGTCTTTATATTACTTCTTTGAATTCCTCAAGGTTCCCAGATGAGTCTTATTTATTTATTTATATTTTAATATAATATATATAAATTGGTACAATACTTATTTAGTGAGAAATAAATTGATAAGAAAATAAAATAAAGGAGTAAAAAAAAAATACAAAGAGAAAAAAATGAAAAGAGAGTTAAAAAAAAGAATAATAAAAATAACACTGATCATAGCAACGAGGAAAAGGAGGTTACGGAAGGATACATAAGGAATTCAGGAACTATTTGACAAAAAAAGTTTTTTTAGTTTACCTTTAAATATTTGAATGGATTGGGATGACGTTACTTGATCACTTAGGCCATTCCATAGTCTAGCTGATTATCATTTGGTGTCTTCAATGATATCGTGCATCATTCAGTTTACAGTGAAGCCGGTAGTTTGTTTAGCTTAGCTCGCAGAGCTGAAGTCGTATTTCATACATGTGTGCAGACCGCAAACTATAAAAAATGACTAAGTAGTACGAAAAATGACCTATGGTATGCGAGCTAAGCTAAACGAACTTAGCTTAGATTTTGGTCTGCAACCGGTTTGATGGTTTCATAAAATAACTATCAAACAGTTAAAGCGATCTATGTAGTTTTTCACTTGTCTAAATAAACTACTTACATAGTCTTGGGCCCAAGCTCTGGAGAACAGTAGTTTTACAGTCGAACAAGCCTGGGCCGAGGAATGGAGAAGTGGACAAATAAAAAACAAGCACCTTATCATGGACCCATCAAAAAGGGTTGCCGGTTTTGACTTAGAGCGCAAAGAGTGGGCAACACTGAACCGGATTAGGACAGGTTGCAGCAGAAGTGCAGCTGAGCGCCACAAATGGGGCTACATAAGTGACCCTAGTTGTGAGTGTGGCGATCTGGTCCAAACCATAGATCACATTGTAACGATGTGTCCATCTCACCGATTCGATGGAGTGATGGAGGATATAAATAACCTGACGACCGAAGCCAGAATATGGCTTAGGGAACTTGTGTAATCTTGTGAGCGCCTGACTCACCATACGAATATATATATATATATATATATATATATATATATATATATATATATATATATATATATATATATATATATATATATATATATATATATATATATATATATATATATATATATATATATATATATATATATATATATATATATATATATATATATATATATATATATATATATATATATATATATATATGTTATATTTGATGTTTTCACGGGTGAAATATGTTATAATATTTTTATCTCGGTTTTCCCGTGTCAGTAGGTCTTGACTAAGACCATTTGTCTTCCGACGTTTCGCCTGAATATCACCAGGCATTTTCAAGGACTTAACGAAAAGCACGCGCGCGACACACGTCTACTCACACTGAAAGCTCACCGTCAAGTGACTCGTAGCGTACAAGATGGCCGCTTATGTCAAATATTGTTAGCGCGACGTGATTGGCTCCTTGTGACACGCCCACCTGCTGTCGTGTTCGTTGGTAATAATATTTTATCATTATTTTTGTGTTGTGATTTATTGTTAATTTTAGTTGTGACATTAATATTATTATTGTTGTGTTTTGGGGTTATTTTCGCTATGGTATTATTAATATTATTATTGTATTGTTTGTCATATAAAATGTTCTTCCAGGTACTAGGCAAACGAACTCCGTCGTCCCGATTGTTCATTATATCCCTTCTCTTATATATTTCTATATAGAAATATATAAGAGAAGGGATATAATGAACAATCGGGACGACGGAGTTCGTTTGCCTAGTACCTGGAAGAACATTTTATATGACAAACAATACAATAATAATATTAATAATACCATAGCGAAAATAACCCCAAAACACAACAATAATAATATTAATGTCACAACTAAAATTAACAATAAATCACAACACAAAAATAATGATAAAATATTATTACCAACGAACACGACAGCAGGTGGGCGTGTCACAAGGAGCCAATCACGTCGCGCTAACAATATTTGACATAAGCGGCCATCTTGTACGCTACGAGTCACTTGACGGTGAGCTTTCAGTGTGAGTAGACGTGTGTCGCGCGCATGCTTTTCGTTAAGTCCTTGAAAATGCCTGGTGATATTCAGGCGAAACGTCGGAAGACAAATGGTCTTAGTCAAGACCTACTGACACGGGAAAACCGAGATAAAAATATTATAATATATATATATATATATATATATATATATATATATATATATATATATATATATATATATATATATATATATATATATATATATATATATATATATATATATATATATATATATATATATATATATATATATATATATATATATATATATATATATATATATATATATATATATATATATATATATATATATATATATATATATATATATATATATTATAATATTTTTATCTCGGCTTTCAGTGTGAGTAGACGTGTGTCGCGCGCGTGCTTTTCGTTAAGTCCTTGAAAATGCCTGGTGATATTCAGGCGAAACGTCGGAAGACAAATGGTCTTTGTCAAGACCTACTGACACGGGAAAACCGAGATAAAAATATTATAACATATTTCACCCGTGAAAACATCAAATATAACATATATATATATATATATATATATATATATATATATATATATATATATATATATATATATATATATATATATATATATATATATATATATATATATATATATATATATATATATATATATATATATATATATATATATATATATATATATATATATATATATATATATATATATATATATATATATATATATATATATATATATATATATATATATATATGTTAAATTTAAGGCTTTCGCGAGTACAAAATATGTTATTATTAAGTATTTTGGGGATAACCCGCGTCAAATTCTGATTCCCGAGAAAATCAGTCGTCTGCCGACGTTTCGTCTGAATCACATCAGACATTTTCAATAGGCGCCTTGTTAATAAATTTCCGTCGCGAGGGATAGTGCGCGCACGTCCGTTCGCGTCGGAAGCTTACCACCAGGTGAAAGTTTGAAAGGAAGCCGAGTCAAGTGTTAGTGGAGGGGTGGGTTTCCCCAATGACGTCATTATTGCGTTTTGTTTGGCTTCTAGTGACTCGAGTACTTAACGGTATATTGTTTACAGGTGGATTATCAGTTTTCGGCTTACTAAGAATTTTACTAATGTTTTTAATGTGACTATTGTTTGAAATATCGGTAGTTGGGTTAATTTGATTATTATGGTTTTTCAAAATATTGTTTTCAAGTACACTTGTCCATGCGGTCGGGATTCGAATGCTATCGTCCCTGTTATTCATTATACTGTTGCTTCTTCTATATATTTCTATTGCTTCCCTGTAAATTCTAAATGTTTCATTGTTAATATTCGCGACTACTTTTGAATTTTCAAAGTCTATGGAGTGATTTTCGGTCAATGAGTGGTTTACTAGAGATGAAGTTAATTTCCGGTTTTTAATATCTACGCGATGTTCAGAAACGCGTGCCGAGATTCTGCGATTTGTCCTGCCTATGTAAGTTTTTGTGCAATCACCGCAAGGGATTTCGTAAATACCGTGTGACTCTAATGGTATTTTATCTTTCGGACTTTTTAAAAAGGATGAAATTTTGTTGTCTGTTCTAAAAATGGTGCGAATATTATGTTTGTAAAGTAGGTGACTGATTTTGTCAGTAGTGCCTTTTATGTAAGGTAAAAATGCAATGGCGAGTGGCTTTACTTTAGTTGATGTATCTTTTTTATTAAAATTTTTATTCGTTTGATTTTTTATTGCATTATTTATTGTGTAATTTGAAAAACCGTTATTTCGTAGCGCGTTTTTAAGATACTCTAATTCATTTTGAATGTTTTCGGAGTCGGTTATTCTTAATGACCGTGTTACCAAGGTGTTTGCTACAGAGGCGATTTGTGCTGGATGATGGTTCGACGATGCGTGGAGATATCTGTTGGTATGTGTTGATTTTCTGTACACAGTGTGGCCGAGAGTGCCATCTTCTTTTTTGATTACGAGAACATCGAATTTCACCGTTGTTTTCGATCTCCATTGTGAATTTGATGTTATTGTGGAGATCGTTCAGAAAATCAAGAAATTTGTGAAGTTCCTCCAAACCGTGAGGCCATATAACGAAAGTATCGTCCACGTATCTAATCCATAGCTTTGGTTTTAAGCGCGCTCTATCTATAGCTTCTTTTTCTAACTTGGTCATGAATATGTTAGCGACTGGCGGTGAAAGAGATAGACCCATTGGTGCTCCGACTTTTTATCCGACAGACCGAGATAAAAATATTATAACATATATATATATATATATATATATATATATATATATATATATATATATATATATATATATATATATATATATATATATATATATATATATATATATATATATATATATATATATATATATATATATATATATATATATATATATATATATATATATATATATATATATATATATATATATATATATATATATATATATATATATATATATATATATATATATATATATATATATATATATATATATATATATATATATATATATATATATATATATATATATATATATATATGTTAGTAAAGATTTCTTTGGGGATAACCCGCGTCAGATTCTGATCCTCAAGAGGACCAGTCGTCAACCGACGTTTCGCCTGAATCTCATCAGGCATCTTCAGGGCCTTGTTGGTAGATTTCCGTCTCGTGTGGTAGTGCGAGCACGTCCGTACGAGCCGGGAACCTAGCACCAAGTGAAGCGTGAAGAGCCAAAGTCTAATCGTGTGGCGGTAGGAGATGCGTATTGCCGCCGCCCGCGCCGCTAGTGCTGTAAGTACCGTTATCGGCCATTGTTTGTCTCGATAATAAAGCTTTGCTACGCGTGACGCGCATCGTGTCAATTGTATTTAAATAAGTGGGCTGAATATTTGTTTTGCATGATGTATTATTAACTGTTATTTTATTATTTTTATTTTTGTTATGAAACCTACTGTTAAATAAAATGTTTTTCCATGCAGGTGGTAGGCTAACACTATCATCTCTGTTGTTAAGTATGTTAATCCTTTTGTAAATTTCTATTGCCTCTCTAAAAGTCCTTGCTGTTTCGTTTTGGATATTTGCTATTACTCGCGCATTATTGAAGTTTATACTGTGGCCCTCTTCTAGTGTATGTTGGACGAGCGACGATGTTATCTTTTTATTGTTCATATCAACCCTGTGTTCCGCAACTCTAGCAGATATCTTTCTGTTGCTTTTTCCCACATAAGACATGTCGCACGATCCGCATGGTATCTCATATACACCATGGGATTCTAGTGGTATTTTGTCCTTTACACTGCGTAAGAGGGTACCGATTTTATTTTCTGTTTTGAATATTGTTCTTATATTATGTTTACTGAGCATGCGGCTTATTTTATCGGTAGTTCCTTTAATGTACGGTAAAAATGCTGTTGCTATTGGTTTTTCTGTTTTATTTTCATCGGGTTCTTTTCTTTTGTTGGATTGGCGTTTAACTGCATTATCAACTGTTTTTTTGGAGAAGCCATTGCACTGTAAAATGTTTTTCAGGTAATTTATTTCTGTATTACGGTGGTCGGAATCGGTTATTTTAATTGCTCTAGATATTAATGTGTTTGGTACTGATGAAATTTGTGCCGGGTGATGATTTGAGGATGCATGGAGGTACCTGTCTGTGTGCGTAGCTTTTCTGTAGACAGTGTGGCCAAGACTGCCGTTATCTTTTTTGAGCACTAGGACATCAAGGAAAGGTATTTCGTTATTATTTTCTATTTCCATAGTGAATTTGATATCCTTGTGTAGTTCGTTTAAATAACCAAGAAATTTATGTAGTTCGTTTAATCCGTGAGGCCAAATTACGAACGTATCATCTACGTATCTAATCCACAGTTTAGGTTTTAGTAAATAATTAGCTAGTGCGTCTTTTTCGAATTTCGTCATAAATAAATTTGCTATTGGAGGTGAAAGTGATGAACCCATTGGAGCCCCTTTAATCTGTTTATATGTTTTGCCATCATATAGAAAAAAAGTATTATTTAAGCAATGTTGTATTAAATTTAATATATCTTCCGAAGGTTGACAGATTTCTTTTACTGTAACGAGTGCTTCATCGATAGGTATATTAGTAAACAAAGAAACAATGTCGAAGCTGACAAGAATATCATTTTTATCCAACTTTTGATTTTCTATTATGTTTACAAAATGTTCCGAGTTTTTGACATAAGAATCTGCTTTTTCTACATCAGGTTGTAAGTAATTAGCAAGGTATTTTGACAACGACTGAAGAGGTGACCCTATTGAACTGACTATTGGTCTGAGCGGTATATCTTTTTTGTGAATTTTCGGTAAGCCGTACAATTTTGGAAATCGGGATGATTTTTCACGTGGTATTAATAATTTCTTTAAATCTTTGCCAAGTTTAGATGATATTATTTTTGCTTTTGTTGTTTTCTCAAGGTATGTAATTGGGTTGCTGTTATGAAGTTTATATGCCGAATCTTTAAGGATCTCGTTCATTTTAGACTGATAATCTACACTTTTCATTATGACAGTGGCATTTCCCTTATCAGCTGGAAGAATGACTATTTCTGTGTTTGTGCGTAGTTCTTTAAGAGCTTGAAATTCGTTTTTTGTTATATTGCTTTTAGGAGGCTGTGATTTTCTTAAAATGTGGCACGATTCTTGGCGGATTGTTTCGGCTATATTGTCGTTTAATTTGTATATGGCGGATTCAATTCCAGTAATTATGTTTTCATTTGGTACTTTGAGAGGTACCACACCAAAATTAAAACCTTTTGATAGAATCGATGTCATGTCGGGGTTTAATTGTAAGTCTGTAAGGTTATGAATGAGTTTATTTGAATCTAATGATTGTTGAGGCGCGTGGTTTTTATTTTGAAGACGATTGAACTTGTTTATTTGGCGATCGGTATTAATTTGTGTATTATTTTCAATTCTAAATTCTATCAGGTTATCTAACAGATTCCACAAATATGGGTGCAACGTATTAGCAAGTTTAATGTGAAAAAATAATATTTCTTTACTAAGAGAATCGAGTTTAGATCGTATATGTTTTATTTCATTTCTTATGAGGGCGAAGCTAGTTTTAATTAAAATTTGACTCACCGAGTGTCTTTTATCCTGTCGATTCACTTTAAAACACACAGGTATAACTTTTTTATCACGACACCGACATAAGAAAGCGAGATCACAAAGGAGCTTAGCACGTTTAGACTTTAACTTTTCAAACTTTTTCGTTTCACGATAAAATTCCTCCCCATAGAGGTTAATAATGTTATATGAAAGGTTTTCACGGGTGTTAGAAATGTTAGTAAAGATTTCTTTGGGGATAACCCGCGTCAGATTCTGATCCTCAAGAGGACCAGTCGTCAACCGACGTTTCGCCTGAATCTCATCAGGCATCTTCAGGGCCTTGTTGGTAGATTTCCGTCTCGTGTGGTAGTGCGAGCACGTCCGTACGAGCCGGGAACCTAGCACCAAGTGAAGCGTGAAGAGCCAAAGTCTAATCGTGTGGCGGTAGGAGATGCGTATTGCCGCCGCCCGCGCCGCTAGTGCTGTAAGTACCGTTATCGGCCATTGTTTGTCTCGATAATAAAGCTTTGCTACGCGTGACGCGCATCGTGTCAATTGTATTTAAATAAGTGGGCTGAATATTTGTTTTGCATGATGTATTATTAACTGTTATTTTATTATTTTTATTTTTGTTATGAAACCTACTGTTAAATAAAATGTTTTTCCATGCAGGTGGTAGGCTAACACTATCATCTCTGTTGTTAAGTATGTTAATCCTTTTGTAAATTTCTATTGCCTCTCTAAAAGTCCTTGCTGTTTCGTTTTGGATATTTGCTATTACTCGCGCATTATTGAAGTTTATACTGTGGCCCTCTTCTAGTGTATGTTGGACGAGCGACGATGTTATCTTTTTATTGTTCATATCAACCCTGTGTTCCGCAACTCTAGCAGATATCTTTCTGTTGCTTTTTCCCACATAAGACATGTCGCACGATCCGCATGGTATCTCATATACACCATGGGATTCTAGTGGTATTTTGTCCTTTACACTGCGTAAGAGGGTACCGATTTTATTTTCTGTTTTGAATATTGTTCTTATATTATGTTTACTGAGCATGCGGCTTATTTTATCGGTAGTTCCTTTAATGTACGGTAAAAATGCTGTTGCTATTGGTTTTTCTGTTTTATTTTCATCGGGTTCTTTTCTTTTGTTGGATTGGCGTTTAACTGCATTATCAACTGTTTTTTTGGAGAAGCCATTGCACTGTAAAATGTTTTTCAGGTAATTTATTTCTGTATTACGGTGGTCGGAATCGGTTATTTTAATTGCTCTAGATATTAATGTGTTTGGTACTGATGAAATTTGTGCCGGGTGATGATTTGAGGATGCATGGAGGTACCTGTCTGTGTGCGTAGCTTTTCTGTAGACAGTGTGGCCAAGACTGCCGTTATCTTTTTTGAGCACTAGGACATCAAGGAAAGGTATTTCGTTATTATTTTCTATTTCCATAGTGAATTTGATATCCTTGTGTAGTTCGTTTAAATAACCAAGAAATTTATGTAGTTCGTTTAATCCGTGAGGCCAAATTACGAACGTATCATCTACGTATCTAATCCACAGTTTAGGTTTTAGTAAATAATTAGCTAGTGCGTCTTTTTCGAATTTCGTCATAAATAAATTTGCTATTGGAGGTGAAAGTGATGAACCCATTGGAGCCCCTTTAATCTGTTTATATGTTTTGCCATCATATAGAAAACATCATATAGAAAAAAAGTATTATTTAAGCAATGTTGTATTAAATTTAATATATCTTCCGAAGGTTGACAGATTTCTTTTACTGTAACGAGTGCTTCATCGATAGGTATATTAGTAAACAAAGAAACAATGTCGAAGCTGACAAGAATATCATTTTTATCCAACTTTTGATTTTCTATTATGTTTACAAAATGTTCCGAGTTTTTGACATAAGAATCTGCTTTTTCTACATCAGGTTGTAAGTAATTAGCAAGGTATTTTGACAACGACTGAAGAGGTGACCCTATTGAACTGACTATTGGTCTGAGCGGTATATCTTTTTTGTGAATTTTCGGTAAGCCGTACAATTTTGGAAATCGGGATGATTTTTCACGTGGTATTAATAATTTCTTTAAATCTTTGCCAAGTTTAGATGATATTATTTTTGCTTTTGTTGTTTTCTCAAGGTATGTAATTGGGTTGCTGTTATGAAGTTTATATGCCACAACATTGCTTTGCTTAAATAATACTTTTTATTGCAACATTGCTTAAATAATTTTTTATTGCAACATTGCATTTTTTTTTTTCACTTTTTATTGCAACATTGCATTTTTTTTTTACAACATTGCTTAAATAATACTTTTTTTCTATATGATGGCAAAACATATAAACAGATTAAAGGGGCTCCAATGGGTTCATCACTTTCACCTCCAATAGCAAATTTATTTATGACGAAATTCGAAAAAGACGCACTAGCTAATTATTTACTAAAACCTAAACTGTGGATTAGATACGTAGATGATACGTTCGTAATTTGGCCTCACGGATTAAACGAACTACATAAATTTCTTGGTTATTTAAACGAACTACACAAGGATATCAAATTCACTATGGAAATAGAAAATAATAACGAAATACCTTTCCTTGATGTCCTAGTGCTCAAAAAAGATAACGGCAGTCTTGGCCACACTGTCTACAGAAAAGCTACGCACACAGACAGGTACCTCCATGCATCCTCAAATCATCACCCGGCACAAATTTCATCAGTACCAAACACATTAATATCTAGAGCAATTAAAATAACCGATTCCGACCACCGTAATACAGAAATAAATTACCTGAAAAACATTTTACAGTGCAATGGCTTCTCCAAAAAAACAGTTGATAATGCAGTTAAACGCCAATCCAACAAAAGAAAAGAACCCGATGAAAATAAAACAGAAAAACCAATAGCAACAGCATTTTTACCGTACATTAAAGGAACTACCGATAAAATAAGCCGCATGCTCAGTAAACATAATATAAGAACAATATTCAAAACAGAAAATAAAATCGGTACCCTCTTACGCAGTGTAAAGGACAAAATACCACTAGAATCCCATGGTGTATATGAGATACCATGCGGATCGTGCGACATGTCTTATGTGGGAAAAAGCAACAGAAAGATATCTGCTAGAGTTGCGGAACACAGGGTTGATATGAACAATAAAAAGATAACATCGTCGCTCGTCCAACATACACTAGAAGAGGGCCACAGTATAAACTTCAATAATGCGCGAGTAATAGCAAATATCCAAAACGAAACAGCAAGGACTTTTAGAGAGGCAATAGAAATTTACAAAAGGATTAACATACTTAACAACAGAGATGATAGTGTTAGCCTACCACCTGCATGGAAAAACATTTTATTTAACAGTAGGTTTCATAACAAAAATAAAAATAATAAAATAACAGTTAATAATACATCATGCAAAACAAATATTCAGCCCACTTATTTAAATACAATTGACACGATGCGCGTCACGCGTAGCAAAGCTTTATTATCGAGACAAACAATGGCCGATAACGGTACTTACAGCACTAGCGGCGCGGGCGGCGGCAATACGCATCTCCTACCGCCACACGATTAGACTTTGGCTCTTCACGCTTCACTTGGTGCTAGGTTCCCGGCTCGTACGGACGTGCTCGCACTACCACACGAGACGGAAATCTACCAACAAGGCCCTGAAGATGCCTGATGAGATTCAGGCGAAACGTCGGTTGACGACTGGTCCTCTTGAGGATCAGAATCTGACGCGGGTTATCCCCAAAGAAATCTTTACTAACATTTCTAACACCCGTGAAAACCTTTCATATAACATTATTAACCTCTATGGGGAGGAATTTTATCGTGAAACGAAAAAGTTTGAAAAGTTAAAGTCTAAACGTGCTAAGCTCCTTTGTGATCTCGCTTTCTTATGTCGGTGTCGTGATAAAAAAGTTATACCTGTGTGTTTTAAAGTGAATGGACAGGATAAAAGACACTCGGTGAGTCAAATTTTAATTAAAACTAGCTTCGCCCTCATAAGAAATGAAATAAAACATATACGATCTAAACTCGATTCTCTTAGTAAAGAAATATTATTTTTTCACATTAAACTTGCTAATACGTTGCACCCATATTTGTGGAATCTGTTAGATAACCTGATAGAATTTAGAATTGAAAATAATACACAAATTAATACCGATCGCCAAATAAACAAGTTCAATCGTCTTCAAAATAAAAACCACGCGCCTCAACAATCATTAGATTCAAATAAACTCATTCATAACCTTACAGACTTACAATTAAACCCCGACATGACATCGATTCTATCAAAAGGTTTTAATTTTGGTGTGGTACCTCCCAAAGTACCAAATGAAAACATAATTACTGGAATTGAATCCGCCATATACAAATTAAACGACAATATAGCCGAAACAATCCGCCAAGAATCGTGCCACATTTTAAGAAAATCACAGCCTCCTAAAAGCAATATAACAAAAAACGAATTTCAAGCTCTTAAAGAACTACGCACAAACACAGAAATAGTCATTCTTCCAGCTGATAAGGGAAATGCCACTGTCATAATGAAAAGTGTAGATTATCAGTCTAAAATGAACGAGATCCTTAAAGATTCGGCATATAAACTTCATAACAGCAACCCAATTACATACCTTGAGAAAACAACAAAAGCAAAAATAATATCATCTAAACTTGGCAAAGATTTAAAGAAATTATTAATACCACGTGAAAAATCATCCCGATTTCCAAAATTGTACGGCTTACCGAAAATTCACAAAAAAGATATACCGCTCAGACCAATAGTCAGTTCAATAGGGTCACCTCTTCAGTCGTTGTCAAAATACCTTGCTAATTACTTACAACCTGATGTAGAAAAAGCAGATTCTTATGTCAAAAACTCGGAACATTTTGTAAACATAATAGAAAATCAAAAGTTGGATAAAAATGATATTCTTGTCAGCTTCGACATTGTTTCTTTGTTTACTAATATACCTATCGATGAAGCACTCGTTACAGTAAAAGAAATCTGTCAACCTTCGGAAGATATATTAAATTTAATACAACATTGCTTAAATAATACTTTTTTTCTATATGATGGCAAAACATATAAACAGATTAAAGGGGCTCCAATGGGTTCATCACTTTCACCTCCAATAGCAAATTTATTTATGACGAAATTCGAAAAAGACGCACTAGCTAATTATTTACTAAAACCTAAACTGTGGATTAGATACGTAGATGATACGTTCGTAATTTGGCCTCACGGATTAAACGAACTACATAAATTTCTTGGTTATTTAAACGAACTACACAAGGATATCAAATTCACTATGGAAATAGAAAATAATAACGAAATACCTTTCCTTGATGTCCTAGTGCTCAAAAAAGATAACGGCAGTCTTGGCCACACTGTCTACAGAAAAGCTACGCACACAGACAGGTACCTCCATGCATCCTCAAATCATCACCCGGCACAAATTTCATCAGTACCAAACACATTAATATCTAGAGCAATTAAAATAACCGATTCCGACCACCGTAATACAGAAATAAATTACCTGAAAAACATTTTACAGTGCAATGGCTTCTCCAAAAAAACAGTTGATAATGCAGTTAAACGCCAATCCAACAAAAGAAAAGAACCCGATGAAAATAAAACAGAAAAACCAATAGCAACAGCATTTTTACCGTACATTAAAGGAACTACCGATAAAATAAGCCGCATGCTCAGTAAACATAATATAAGAACAATATTCAAAACAGAAAATAAAATCGGTACCCTCTTACGCAGTGTAAAGGACAAAATACCACTAGAATCCCATGGTGTATATGAGATACCATGCGGATCGTGCGACATGTCTTATGTGGGAAAAAGCAACAGAAAGATATCTGCTAGAGTTGCGGAACACAGGGTTGATATGAACAATAAAAAGATAACATCGTCGCTCGTCCAACATACACTAGAAGAGGGCCACAGTATAAACTTCAATAATGCGCGAGTAATAGCAAATATCCAAAACGAAACAGCAAGGACTTTTAGAGAGGCAATAGAAATTTACAAAAGGATTAACATACTTAACAACAGAGATGATAGTGTTAGCCTACCACCTGCATGGAAAAACATTTTATTTAACAGTAGGTTTCATAACAAAAATAAAAATAATAAAATAACAGTTAATAATACATCATGCAAAACAAATATTCAGCCCACTTATTTAAATACAATTGACACGATGCGCGTCACGCGTAGCAAAGCTTTATTATCGAGACAAACAATGGCCGATAACGGTACTTACAGCACTAGCGGCGCGGGCGGCGGCAATACGCATCTCCTACCGCCACACGATTAGACTTTGGCTCTTCACGCTTCACTTGGTGCTAGGTTCCCGGCTCGTACGGACGTGCTCGCACTACCACACGAGACGGAAATCTACCAACAAGGCCCTGAAGATGCCTGATGAGATTCAGGCGAAACGTCGGTTGACGACTGGTCCTCTTGAGGATCAGAATCTGACGCGGGTTATCCCCAAAGAAATCTTTACTAACATTTCTAACACCCGTGAAAACCTTTCATATAATATATATATATATATATATATATATATATATATATATATATATATATATATATATATATATATATATATATATATATATATATATATATATATATATATATATATATATATATATATATATATATATATATATATATATATATATATATATATATATATATATATATATATATATATATATATATATATATATATATATATATATATATATATATATATATATATATATATATATATATATATATATATATATATATATATATATATATATATATATATATATATATATATATATATATATATATATATATATATATATATATATATATATATATATATATATATATATATATATATATGTTATAATATTTTTATCTCGGTTTTCCCGTGTCAGTAGGTCTTGACTAAGACCATTTGTCTTCCGACGTTTCGCCTGAATATCACCAGGCATTTTCAAGGACTTAACAAAAAGCACGCGCGCGACACACGTCTACTCACACTGAAAGCTCACCGTCAAGTGACTCGTAGCGTACAAGATGGCCGCTTATGTCAAATATTGTTAGCGCGACGTGATTGGCTCCTTTTACACCAATGGGTCTATCTCTTTCACCGCCAGTCGCTAACATATTCATGACCAAGTTAGAAAAAGAAGCTATAGATAGAGCGCGCTTAAAACCAAAGCTGTGGATTAGATACGTGGACGATACTTTCGTTATATGGCCTCACGGTTTGGAGGAACTTCACAAATTTCTTGATTTTCTGAACGATCTCCACAATAACATCAAATTCACAATGGAGATCGAAAACAACTGTGAAATTCCTTTTCTTGATGTTCTCGTAATCAAAAAAGACGATGGCACTCTCGGCCACACTGTGTACAGAAAATCAACACATACCAACAGATATCTCCACGCATCGTCGAACCATCATCCAGCACAAATCGCCTCTGTAGCAAACACCTTGGTAACACAGTCATTAAGGATAACCGACTCCGAAAACATTCAAAATGAATTAGAGTATCTTAAAAACGCGCTACGAAATAACGGTTTTTCAAATTTCACAATAAATAATGCAATAAAAAATCAAACGAATAAAAATTTTAATAAAAAAGATACATCAACTAAAGTAAAGCCACTCGCCATTGCATTTTTACCTTACATAAAAGGCACTACTGACAAAATAAGTCACCTACTTTACAAACATAATATTCGCACCATTTTTAGAACAGACAACAAAATTTCATCCTTTTTAAAAAGTCCGAAAGATAAAATACCATTAGAGTCACACGGTATTTACGAAATCCCTTGCGGTGATTGCACAAAAACTTACATAGGCAGGACAAATCGCAGAATCTCGGCACGCGTCTCTGAACATCGCGTAGATATTAAAAACCGGAAATTAACTTCATCTCTAGTAAATCACTCATTGACCGAAAATCACTCCATAGACTTTGAAAATTCAAAAGTAGTCGCGAATATTAACAATGAAACATTTAGAATTTACAGGGAAGCAATAGAAATATATAGAAGAAGCAACAGTATAATGAATAGCAGGGACGATAGCATTCGAATCCCGACCGCATGGACAAGTGTACTTGAAAACAATATTTTGAAAAACCATAATAATCAAATTAACCCAACTACCGATATTTCAAACAATAGTCACATTAAAAACATTAGTAAAATTCTTAGTAAGCCGAAAACTGATAATCCACCTGTAAACAATATACCGTTAAGTACTCGAGTCACTAGAAGCCAAACAAAACGCAATAATGACGTCATTGGGGAAACCCACCCCTCCACTAACAACTGACATGGCTTCCTTTCAAACTTTCACTTGGTGGTAAGCTTCCGACGCGAACGGACGTGCGCGCACTATCCCTCGCGACGGAAATTTATTAACAAGGCGCCTATTGAAAATGTCTGATGTGATTCAGACGAAACGTCGGCAGACGACTGATTCTCTCGGGAATCAGAATTTGACGCGGGTTATCCCCAAAATACTTAATAATAACATATTTTGTACTCGCGAAAACCTTAGATTTAACATATATATATATATATATTGTATATATATATATATATATATATATATATATATATATATATATATATATATATATATATATATATATATATATATATATATATATATATATATATATATATATATATATATATATATATATATATATATATATATATATATATATATATATATATATATATATATATATATATATATATATATATATATATATATATGTTATTATTAAGTATTTTGGGGATAACCCGCGTCAAATTCTGATTCCCGAGAGAATCAGTCGTCTGCCGACGTTTCGTCTGAATCACATCAGACATTTTCAATAGGCGCCTTGTTAATAAATTTCCGTCGCGAGGGATAGTGCGCGCACGTCCGTTCGCGTCGGAAGCTTACCACCAAGTGGTAAGCTTCCGACGCGAACGGACGTGCGCGCACTATCCCTCGCGACGGAAATTTATTAACAAGGCGCCTATTGAAAATGTCTGATGTGATTCAGACGAAACGTCGGCAGACGACTGATTCTCTCGGGAATCAGAATTTGACGCGGGTTATCCCCAAAATACTTAATAATAACATATTTTGTACTCGCGAAAACCTTAGATTTAACATATATATATATATATATATATATATATATATATATATATATATATATATATATATATATATATATATATATATATATATATATATATATATATATATATATATATATATATATATTATAATATTTTTATCTCGGTTTTCCCGTGTCAGTAGGTCTTGACTAAGACCATTTGTCTTCCGACGTTTCGCCTGAATATCACCAGGCATTTTCAAGGACTTAACGAAAAGCACGCGCGCGACACACGTCTACTCACACTGAAAGCTCACCGTCACACAGTACAAGCTCACAGTGTGAGTAGACGTGTGTCGCGCGCGTGCTTTTCGTTAAGTCCTTGAAAATGCCTGGTGATATTCAGGCGAAACGTCGGAAGACAAATGGTCTTAGTCAAGACCTACTGACACGGGAAAACCGAGATAAAAATATTATAACATATTTCACCCGTGAAAACATCAAATATAACATATATCCCTGGAAAAGCGGTAAACTTCTTTGTAAACGACCACCTAACATGGAGAAGCAAAACTATTTTACGAGCTGCGAAAGAATTTAAAAAGAATCAAAACTATGATTTTTTATGGATTCGGGACTCGAAAATCTACCTTCGCAAGAACGAGTTATCAAAGAAAATCTGCATCTCCAGTGTCAACCAACTAAACTACCTAACTTAAAATTGTTTATATTTTTTCTCGTGTATGTATACTTTACTTGTATCTATTCATTTTCAAAATTGTTACAATACTCCGTTTATTCACATAGCTCTCCGCTTCTATCAAATAACATACTTATACACTTATATACATTAACACAATCCACACTCTACACTAAATTAAACACAGTGGACTTTTTAGTGATGAACCAACAAAACATACGTCTCTCATACAGTAAAATAACTAATAATAACAATTCACATATATAGGTATAATATTTTTTCTATGTTTTATTTATAGGTTGGTACATATATTACAAACACAAAATTAGCGAAGTTATGAAAATGTATTTACATACGATTTACACCAAATATATCTATACACCTAAGTACTTTACTAAACATTATGTCTGAATCATTAGTCTGTTTTTATCAAAATGTTCGCGGTCTCAAATCAAAAACTCAAGAATTTTACCAAAATGTATTGTGTAACGACTATGACGTCATATTCCTAGTTGAAACATGGTTAAATGACGGCGTCAGTAGCAGTGAAATTTTTGACATTAGGTACGATGTATTTAGAAGGGATAGAGATACCGCGTTAACGGGTAAATCAATAGGTGGCGGTGTAGCCATTGCAATAAAAAATATCTACAATGCTAAGATACAAACGACTTGGAATTCCAATGCTGAAGATATTTGGATTACCTTTTGTACCCCCGATAAAAATACCAAAAATAATTTAATACACATGTGCTGCTCTTATATCCCAGGAATCGGACCCAAGCTGTCATCCTCAGATAGAATGGTATTAATATCTGAACACACAGAAAAAATTAATAATTTATCTACCCAATATCCGGAAGATACCTTCCTGATTGTTGGTGACTATAACATGCCAGGCATTCAATGGGATTCCTTTAACTCACATGAACACCAAAATTACAACAATGACCCATGTATATCAACCTTTCTTAATAATATCGCATTTTCTGATCTCCTACAATATAATAATATTCCCAACAGCCATGAACGAATTCTTGATCTCGTACTTTCTAATATCCCAATCAATGTGAGTAGTTCTGACGATCATCTAGTGACGGAAGATACGCACCATAAATCCCTACTAATTGAATTAAACTTTTCTTCTCTGCAACGCATCAAACACAGAGAACATATAATAAAGTTATTTGACCAAGCGAATTACGATGTTATAAATGACACTTTAAGCAATACTGATTGGTCATCAATTCTTAATACATTAGATGTAAACCTTGCCCTACAAAATTTTTACTCAACCGTAGAATCGATCATAGAAGATTACGTTCCTAAGGTAGAAAAACGAGTAAAGAAATTTCCAATCTGGTACACACGTGCCCTAATTAAGGTTACAAAAGAAAAACTTAAATACTTCAAACTATGGAAGCAGTTAAAAAATCCACTAGACTATCACACGTTCTCATTGCTACGCAGGAGACAAAAAAAACTCTCTAATATAGCATTCAAAAACTATATTGTTTTTATAGAGAATGGAATACAAAGCAACATAAAAAAAACTTTGGTCTTATGTAAAAGCTAATAAACAAACTCCAAATATACCAGACTCTGTAACTCTAGACTCTGAGTCTACAAATGAACCTCAAGGTGTCGCAAATCTTTTTTCAAAATTTTTTGCATCAGTTTTTGTACCGGATACAACTATCAATGCGGATTACCCCAATTCAACGACTCATCAACTTGACACCGCACTGATCCATACAGTTAACATTAACGAAGAAGTAACATATAAATATATTTCCCAAACTGACATTAACAAAGGGCCAGGATGCGACAACATACCGGGTATCTTCCTAAAAAATGCGCTAAAACCCTAGCACTCCCAATATCAAACATATTTTCCAAATCTATAGATCAGGGAATATTTCCAGTTAAATGGAAAACTGCTCTAGTAACACCTATACATAAATCAGGAGACAAACATGACGTGACAAACTACCGGCCTATCTCTAAACTTCCAATACTCAGTAAAATCTATGAGAAAATCGTATACGACCAATTATATCCTACCATAGCACCCTTCATTTCAAATAAACAACACGGTTTCATGAAAAAAAGATCCACTATCTCGAATTTAACCGTCTTCATACAATTCCTACACGAAACGATGGATAAAAATATTCAAAGTGATTGTGTATATACTGACTACTCCAAGGCGTTCGACCGTGTGAATCATAATACTCTATTTAAAAAACTACTTCATATGGGCATTTGCGGAAACCTATTTAATCTACTCCATTCTTACTTAAGCCAACGATACCAAACAACTGTTGTTAAAGGGTTTTCCTCATTGCCAGTTAATGTTACATCAGGTGTACCCCAGGGCTCTCATCTCGGTCCATTGCTTTTCCTTGTGTACATAAATGACATTGGGAAATGCTTCAAACATTGCAAATTCTCTGTGTTTGCAGATGATATGAAAATATACAAAGAAATTAAGTCGGGTGCCGATTGTTGCGCTCTTCAATCAGATCTAGACAGACTTATGATTTACTGTAAAAATAACTACCTCTCTCTGAATGCTTCTAAATGTTTTGTCATATCGTACACAAGAAAAAGGAATAAAATTTGCCACAATTACAATCTAGATAATGTGAACATAAAACATAAAAATGAATGTAAAGACCTTGGAGTGCACCTTGATGCAAAACTTACCTTTACTCAACATATAAACACTGTTATTACAAAATCATACAAACTACTTGGATTCATATTTAGAATAGGTAAATCTTTTAAAAATCCGCAAACCTTAAAAATATTATATTTCTCACTTGTCAGAAGTACACTGGAGTTTGCATCATTTATTTGGAACCCGCTGTATAAAATCCATATAAAAAATATTGAAAACATCCAACGCAAATTTTTGAAACGACTCAACTATAAATACAACAATAATACAACGGTTAATAATATTCAAAGTTTAGCGAACCGACGAACAATGACTGATTTATCTTTTATTTATAATGTTTTAAATAACCATATAGACTCCGCCGATATACTCACACTTATTGACTTTAATATACCTATAAGACGTACAAGACATACACCATTATTTAAATGCAAATATTATAAAACAAATGCTGCAATAAATTCACCAATCAATAGGGCCATGGATGCTTACTCAAGGTATGTGGATATTTTAAACTTGGACATTTTTTACGACTCCCCAAACGAATATCGACGGAAAATATCCCAAATAGATAAATTAGAAAACAATAGCTAACCATGGCCCATCACTCTTAAGTCCACATACTCTCTTTTACACACACACACACCCTCACACACCCTCACACACCCTCACACACACACACACACACACACACACACACACACACACACACACACACACACACACACACACACACACACACACACACACACACACACACACACACACACACACACACACACACCCTCACACACCCTCACACACACACACACACCCTCACACACACATACATATACACACCCTCTCTCTTACATAAGCGGAATAATAATTAAATAAATAAATAATAAAAATACTTTACTACTTACACTACACACACAAACCAAAATGTATTTGACACATGTAACTGACATTAGATTTAGATAATTGATGTATCATATGTATTAATCCATGTAATAAACTATCTAATGTTGTATGTGTTAATTAAAAAAAAATAAAATAAAATAAAATAAAAAATAAAATAAATAAAATATATATATATATATATATATATATATATATATATATATATATATATATATATATATATATATATATATATATATATATATATATATATATATATATATATATATATATATATATATATATATATTTGGTATAATTTATAATATAATATATTTGGTCTTGGTATAATTTTTTTGTAAATGGACGATGGTTATATGATATGGAAGGTGGTAATATTCATTAAATATATAGTTTAAATTGAATGTTGTATTATATTAACCGTATATTCGTGTCCGCGTGTTTTGTACTTGATTAAAATTCTAGAATTATTTAAACACTTCCTTACCACAGTTTCATCCTTACGCGAGTTTATTACCAAATGGCAAATTTTTTAAATTAACCAGTGTTTTGTATTCAGAGAAACAGTAATTGCTTGAGAGATATTTTTTAATAAATTTGTGACCTGGTGGAAATCAAACTCAGGACGCCACCACAGACGTCAAACGACCACTATGCCAAGTTGGTCGGCGATTAATCGTTGTTTGTTTATGATACTCTATATAATATGTGAAAATGTATAGTGATTCCGCCATTCATTGTAGAGATGATGATATAGAGTTAAATGAAGTATTTTCATTGTATCATTATTTGTGGTACGTTGTATGTGTTTGTGTGAAAAAAACTGTAAATTTTGTTTTTACAGTTTTTAAGTGTTCTGTTATATCTCCAGGAATCGTACTGAAATTTATGATAATGAGGATTTACCTTCAGGAATGTAAACCGGTAAGAAGTTTTTTTATATTTAAACAGCATTAACAGGTAACCAGCGACGGATGTGCGGGTGTACAACATCATCTTAAATATATGCAGAAATATATATTATTCAATGCCAATGTTCACACTTACCCTACGAGAGGATGTCAGGATTATAGACTTCCAAAAACGAGATTAACATGTACATGTCTCAAAATATATAATAGTTTGCCGCCAAACATAAAAGAAACCACAAGTCTTGCCACCTTTCGTAGTCTAGGTGCTGAACACATAGTTAAAAAATATAATTAATGTTCTCCATACTTTTATATGTTTTACCATACCATACTGTACCATAATTTATTATTGTAACAAAAATTTTTATATATGTACTTTCGTTTACACTAGATGTATTAATTTTGTATTTTTTACGTCTCAATAAATGTTACGTCTAAATAAGAAAGGTATAAATATAAACGGCGAGTATCTCAGCAATCTACGGTTCGCAGATGATATTGTCATATTTGCCAAGGATGAGGAGGAATTGAAAACTATGCTGACAGAAATAAATTCAGCCTGTGTGAACATTGGATTGAAGATGAACATCTCCAAGACCAAAATGATGAGTAACGTAGAAGAGTCCTTCCCCATCATAATAGATGGAGTGCAAATTGAAAGAGTAGACAGATACATATATCTAGGCCATACCGTGATGCTTGCCAAAGTAAATCAAGAGAAGACGTGGCCTTGCCTGGGCAGCTTTTGGAAAATTATCATACATTCTGAAATCCCGTAAATACTCCCATTATTTGAAAAAGAAGCTATTTGATGCATGTATTCTCCCAGTGCTTACTTATGGAATGGAAACATCGGTCCTAACAAAAAGAATAATGCACAAGCTGTTAGTGACACAGAGAGCTATGGAGAGAAAGTTGCTGGGTATTTCAATAAGGGACAGAATTCAGAATGTCATGATAAGACAAAGAACCAAAGTAGCCGATGTAGCGGAAAGGGTCGCTGGCCTTAAGTGGAGCTGGGCTGGGCATATTGCCAGATGCCAGGATTCACGATGGACCAAAAAGATCTTAGAATGGCGACCGAGAAAAAGCCGAAGAGGTGTTGGCAGACCCCAGGCAAGGTGGTCTGATGACATCAAGAAATGTACGGGAGGGAGATGGATGCAGTGTGCCCAAGACAGGGAGTTGTGGAGGATCAAAGGGGAGGCCTATGTCCAAGAATGGATGAAAACTGGCTGAAGAAGAAGAAGAAGAAGAAATAAATGTTACTACTACTACTAAAAAAGTGAACACGACACACGACGTGTATTCCCACACGCCATTAGGCACTACATGCAGAATGGGTGGTGAATCTTATCGGTTTATACCAAAGAAATAATGCATATTATTTTTAATTATTATATGTCTTGTTTATGTTATGTTATATGTACTTTGGTTTTCAATAAAAAAAGTATATATCGCCAAATCTGTGATAAACAATATTTTTTCGCGAACATAAGGTAAAATTTAGAATTTTTAAAATAGTAAAAAAAACTCAGCCGGTAGATTTTTCTATTTTCTTTTGATTGAAGTAAAAATCTATTCCATTGCTTGACTCTACAACAGTTTACCTTCCTCTCTTAAAGAAATAATATCACAAAGAATATTCAAAATGAATATTAAAAAATACATCATAAATTATGGGAGGATAGAACTAACACAAATACTTAGTATTCAACAATAACTAATAATAATAGATGTGTCGATGGCAGAGCGGTTAGCGCATTGGGTTAGTAATCCAATGGTCGCTAGTTCGAATCCTGCCTCGACCGATTTCGTTCACCTATAGCACAAGCATTTATGCTTATTTTAGGGAACGTAGGAAGATGTATATGTACTTGTTTAACAAGGACATATTCATTTTATATTAAAAAAAAAAAATACTTAAATAATTCAAAATTAAAATTATTAAAACATTTGTTACGATGCCGAATTGTGTTTTCGATTCTCTTTGATTAAAACATAAAAATATTTGATTTGATTTGGGAACCATGTGATTCATATTAATTACACCAACATAGTTAACTAGTCTCTTTCTATGTCTCTGAAATAAAAATAGCGTTAACGATTGGATTTATGACAGGTATTATACTATGATGGCGGACATTGGGATCTGGTTGATCTGTTTTGTGTGAGTCCATATGTTTGTAGAGGTAATGATTGTGAGTGCAGAAAGTTGAGATTGTGTACATATTTAGTGTGGAACGGGAAAAATCACCTGGTTCATAATTACATATAATTGTCAATAAAAATTGTAAACTGCTAGCCCTAGAACAGGATTTCCTAGTTGGGCAGCAGTAATCTACTTATTCTTGTCATTATAAATATGGTGTGATAAAAGGTAAAATAAAATAAATAAATAAATTGGCCTTGTAGTATTTTTGTTATTTTCGATAAAAAAGGGTTTTACTAAAACAATTTTTTTTACAAGTTTTAACAATTCAAATAACTCACGCAATAGAATAATTATCTAAATATAAAGTGTTCTTTATTTCAAAAATCTTTTTGGGGCTACTGGAAAATTTACTATGTTAGCGTTTAGGCTATAGCCTCTCAGGGACAAAACGATGACGATAGAAAAGTGTTAAAACACTTCTAAACCGGTCTCCAATACTTAAAATGTAGTTGAAAAGTTAGGTGGTATTAATTAGAATGTTTAATTAATATTTATTTAAAATTAATTATTAATTTCAAACCCCGTACAAAGGAGATGAAATTCTGTATTTTTAAAATGTTGAATTTTCTTTATTGAATCGAATTTGCGACCCGTTCTTAAGTTAATACGCAAATTCGGTATTGAGCGTAAAAACCGTTGATTAAAGGCTAGCGTCCACACAGGCGGATCGGAAGGACCGGACGGAGCACATCAGACGGATTTCTTTGTGGCAGTGCATCCACAGAGGCGCACCAATCGGATTGCTGACACAACTGTCATTTGGATTTGTTTACAATTTTCAATAGAAAATGAAAATACATTTTTTTTTGGTTTGGTAATCGTATGCTTGTCTCATGCTTGATTTTATTCAATGAAAATAAGAATGAATGTAAAGAATATGTAGCATTTTAGGATATTTTATTTTATTTTATTTGGGACACTTGCAGACATTGACAATCGCATACAACAAAGTATATCTTAAAAAAATTATATAATATCAATATCCTATTGAAAGTGAACACGACATGCGAAGTTCATCAATATTTCACACAAACATATTAAAGCATCCGAGATAAAAACAGTAAAAAAAACTTTAAAAATAAGTCATAATCATACAAAACCTATACAAAGTAAACATAAAGAAGCATATTATACAAAACCTATACAAAACATAAAGAAGCATATTTTACAACAAAAAAAAGTAATGAAACTTGTGCATATAACAATAAAAAGCAATGAAACATGACCTTATAAACAACACATCAATAGAAATCCTCCTCTCTACTCAGAATCAATAGCATTCTTTTTTTAAATACCTCTCTTGTGTTACAGAAGACAATAACTATGTTGGAGTTGCTGTGACTATTCGTTTTCGCTTGATTGAGTAACAAACATTCCAACATTCGAATTTATAATATTACTGAGATATTTCCACTATCTAACTACGCAAATATGATGAATATGTTTATAAAAAAATAAATGACATTTTCCATAAAAAAAGGCGATATAACATCACCATAGAAAGTGCAAATCGTAGTGTAAGGATGTTATAGACATAATTTATATATATTTTTTTCCTCTTTCGCAAACAATCCTGATTGTTTTATTAATTTTGTGCTGTCTTGATTTGATCCGAGACTCGACTGTATGACTGACGGATCACATCTATGCTCTGTCAGTTCAGTATTCCCAAGAGATACTATTTCAGATTATTTGTGCAATTAACAAATAAAGATATGACTGACGGATCACATCTATGCTCTGTCAGTTCAGTATTCCCAAGAGATACTATTTCAGATTATTTGTGCAATTAACAAATAAAGATATGACTGACGGATCACATCTATGCTCTGTCAGTTCAGTATTCCCAAGAGATACTATTTCAGATTATTTGTGCAATTAACAAATAAAGATACGACTGACGGATCACATCTATGCTCTGTCAGTTCAGTATTCCCAAGAGATACTATTTCAGATTATTTGTGCAATTAACAAATAAAGATATGACTGACGGATCACATCTATGCTCTGTCAGTTCAGTATTCCCAAGAGATACTATTTCAGATTATTTGTGCAATTAACAAATAAAGATATGACTGACGGATCTCATCTATGCTCTGTCAGTTCAGTATTCCCAAGAGATACTATTTCAGATTATTTGTGCAATTAACAAATAAAGATATGACTGACGGATCTCATCTATGCTCTGTCAGTTCAGTATTCCCAAGAGATACTATTTCAGATTATTTTTGCAATTAACAAATAAAGATATGACTGACGGATCACATCTATGCTCTGTCAGTTCAGTATTCCCAAGAGATACTATTTCAGATTATTTGTGCAATTAACAAATAAAGATATGACTGACGGATCACATCTATGCTCTGTCAGTTCAGTATTCCCAAGATATACTATTTCAGATTATTTGTGCAATTAACAAATAAAGATATGACTGACGGATCACATCTATGCTCTGTCATTTCAGTATTCCCAAGAGATACTATTTCAGATTATTTGTGCAATTAACAAATAAAGATATGACTGACGGATCACATCTATGCTCTGTCAGTTCAGCATTCCCAAGAGATACTATTTCAGATTATTTGTGCAATTAACAAATAAAGATATGACTGACGGATCACATCTATGCTCTGTCAGTTCAGTATTCCCAAGAGATACTATTTCAGATTATTTGTGCAATTAACAAATAAAGATATGACTGACGGATCACATCTATGCTCTGTCAGTTCAGTATTCCCAAGAGATACTATTTCAGATTATTTGTGCAATTAACAAATAAAGATATGACTGACGGATCACATCTATGCTCTGTCAGTTCAGTATTCCCAAGAGATACTATTTCAGATTATTTATGCAATTAACAAATAAAAATTACAAGATACACAGTACATACACAATATGTATATGCATATCATGATAACTCCAATTACATTTTTTAATCTGTGTACAATAGTTAAGTTTATATTGTTTAGATACTTTTTAAAAATGCAAATATGTACGTGAAATACTATGATAATATGTACACTGCTATCCCTAGAACAGGTATACCTAGTTGGGCAGCAGTTATCTATTTTTAATGAAGATTATTTAAATGGTGTGATAAAGAAATAAATAATACATACAAAAATGACAGATCCGATCGGATTTTTGCCTCTCCTAGCAACGGCGTCGACATTCCGAAGATCCGATGCGCGTGCTCCTTCCGATGCCGATCAAAGACTTAAATACGTCTGATGCGCTCCGTCCGATCCGTCCGCTGCGCCTGTATGGACGCTAGCCTTTAATCGAATTCTTTTCGTCACACTGATTAGGTAAATAACAAAGTCGTAGCAGGGTAGCCAGTCAGTAAGTAATATTACCATAGATAAATATCTGAGAAGATGACACAATATTAAATTAATAGCGACGTTAAAGGTTTTTTATGGTAATTATAATTTATTTGAATGTAAATTATAATTTATTAACTGGGAGCAATGGCGGTTTTCAAGGTCGTTGTTAATTTGATTGAGGGGTTGGACCACCTCAGGGTGAGCTAATGTATTATTAATTTTAGTTACTTTGAAAAAGTTCTGGGTATTTGAATGCGATAATTGTGTGTTTATTTGTCATTAAAAATATTAATTCTTGAATGGTTATCATTCTGCGTGCGTCAATTAACCTTTACCGTTCCCCGTTATACCTGTCAGTTCGACATATTCTTTTTACTCCTCACTACCCCAATGGAATTTTTAAGGTTATTTTTTTATTGGAGATTATCAACTAGTATCATGATGAGATTGTACTATGAAAGTTTCATTAAATTGTATCTGTGTGTATGCTGTGTACTATGTACGACGTGTTTATTCTACTTTATCGACCAAAGACAAAAGTACTTATTCGATTCTTTTCAAATTTTACAAATTTGTATATCTAATACTCGTCTTAGTCCCCCATTAGATTTTGAAGGATATCTGAATAGTGCTTCTCAATTTTTTTTACACGTAAAAATAATTTAAAGTGACCCCTAGCTTAGGAAACTTAGCGTTATATGTCCTCTTAAATAAAACATTTAAGAGGACATATAACGCTAAATCTAGTGACTGAAAACATGATATACCAAAACCGCCTAATGCACTATGAAGTTACGTGTTAGTAAGGGTTACTATCGCGTGCATACGTATAGGTTTATACGTGATTTAAATTTACGGAAAACCAAAATTTGTTGATTTTTTGCATTTTAAGAACAAACCTTACTTGAAATGAAAAAACTTTATCGGTCATTCACTTTGATTTTATGAAATCTTTGAGCACTTAAAAGATTTATTCCTCTACGACACATAGTTATGGAGTAATTTAAAAAAAATGCAGTAAAACAAGATAATTGTATCTAATAATTTTTTTAGGGGAATTTAGGCTGAATTTTAAATTTGTATGACGAACATTCACTAGAGAAATGTTGAAAACACTTATGGTATTTTTTTCTAGAAACACAGCGTTTCACATATTTGAGGAATTTGATTTGAAATTGGGGTATTTAGGTTTATATGCCCCCTTAAATAAAAATATAACTGAACAAACACATTTCATGAAAAT
Organism: Molanna angustata; assembly: GCA_963576475.1. Lineage (NCBI taxonomy): Eukaryota > Metazoa > Arthropoda > Insecta > Trichoptera > Molannidae > Molanna > Molanna angustata. Next base: position 3,759,242 of record OY754972.1, read on the forward strand.
GCTGAAAATTCTCCATACAAAATTTGAATACCTTCTTTATGTAGTGGCTTGTTAGTGAGAAGCTCGTTTTAATGAAGGTTTTCAAGAAATTATTTCTTATAAATTTCCATTTCCGATTTTGGCTTACGTGTGATGTTGATATTTCCTCGGTTTTTAGGAGTTTCTGTGAGAGGAAACGGTTGGGTTTCCCGTAATTAACACGTCTCCACCACACACACATACACATCCATTAGGGGTAATGATTACAGAATTGGATTCTGGGAAAATGACCTATTATGTACATGTATGTAATGAATATGGATACCATATATCTATAGAGTTTATTTCCATAGCCTACATTTAGACCGAAATCCAATATCCTTGGACTAATGGTGTCCATATTAATACGTTTCCTTCCTTTCCTTAAGCCTTCAATATAATAATAAGGACAATTTATAAAGCGCCGTTTAGTGACAACCGTGGTCACCTCAAGGGCGCTTTCAGTTTGCAAAAAAATAAGTTAAAATTAGTCCTATAGCTAACACATTGAAAATGGTGAAACATAAACTTAAAAAATACGTAGAAATCACAAATTAATCTAGTTATATACATATTACATAATCCAGATGAAATTAATTATAAAAAAATAGTCGATTCAAAGTAAACCGGCATCATATTTAGTAAACACAATATTATTGAAGGGATTATATTTGTATATAACGCAAAACCTAACATAAATTTCCGCATTTATTTCACAAATACGATACTGTACAAATTAATTAAAATAAATAGTATCTATACGTATAAATAATATCTAATATTAAAATAAATAATAATTTGACATTTTTATTTTCAAATTTATAAAAAAGCACATCACATTCGTAAAATGGCATTATCAAGTTTCCATAATAAAAAATATTCAAATCAAAAATTATTTAACAAACTCATTTCACGAAAATGCTGAATTCTTCCATACAAAATTTAAATACTTACTTACTTCCGATGGCCATACAACTCCGGTAGAGCTTTAGCCTCCTGAACAATAGCTTTCCAAGTCTTCCTGTCAGCTGCAGTGGACTCCCAGTCATCACAAGCATTCAGCACGTTCAGATCTCGGGTAACAATGTCCATCAATCTCTGCCTTGGTCTTCCCAGGGGTCTCTTGCCCACAGGGTTATTTTGCAGGATACGTTTTGTGGCTCTTTCTTCCTCTGATCTGACAACATGTCCAATCCAAGTTAATCTTCTGGACCTGATTTCGCTGGTGATTAAATGTTGTCCTGTCAAATAAATACACTAAAAAAAAAATTATGACAACCGAACTGGCTACCTGCGTTTTTAGCCAAACCTTTGTTATCAGTAGGTAATAAAAATTAATCTATTTATGACTGTACTGTTTGGCTGAGGGCACAAAATATTTTTTAGGATAAAAAGAAATGTTCTGTAGTCACTATAATTGGTTAATTTTAACACGATTTTTTTTCTCAGTCTACTGTGTGACGTGACTTGGTACACTTGGTAGTGAGGAGTTGAGTCGGCCACAACCAGCTCGTTTTTTGATAACTCTGACACGCCTTACGGGGTTGTATGTCTTTATTGTATTATGATACTCTGTTTTTTGTAAGTTTTATTCCTGTTTATTATTTTGGTCATCATTTTGAATTAAATTCTTTGTTGGATCAAATACTTAATTACTTCGAGATTTTATCATACACGTGCCAGTATAAAATATATTCCAACTGTCGATTTGTTCAGGAGAACTTTGTTCTCTTAACATATCGACAATGTATCAAGCCAGAATACGCGAGAATTGTATGGAGAGGTCTACTTTTTTCACGGCTTTTCCAACTTTGAAGTCAAAAAACACCAACTTAGAGGCTTCGCAGCATATATGTTCCATACACGGATTTACTCAGAATTCGGAGTAGAACATTTCGTGTGTCTGTGTGTGTGTGTGTGTCTGTGTGTCTGTGTGTCCGTCCCCCCCTTATAACTTTTGATCCGCTCAATTTACAGAGCCCAAAATTTCAGAATATATAAACAGTTATAGGCCTACAAAACTTTTATACTCAGAATTTTGAATTTTTGTTTCAGTCAGGGGTTATCAACTTTTGAATTTTTATTTTATTTTTCCATATATCTCAGAAACCATAAAAGCAAGAACGCTGAAAATTGGTACAAACATAGAAAAATAAAAAATCTCAAATTAATTTTTTCAAAAAAATTCCAGGGTTTCTCAAACATTTTTTATTAAGAAAAATATTTTTTTTATGAAAAATTTATGAGTTTAACTGCCTATATTTCCAAAACTTATACAATTATCGAAAAAAGCCGAAACACCCCAACTAGATAATTTAATTTTCTATAAAAAATATTAACATTGTAGTAGAAGATCTCAATTTTTTTTAACAATTTTTTTAAAAATTGATTTAGTGACGACATCGCTTCATACATTTTGTATGGCAGTCGCCTATACACAATATGTAAGAAGACTTAATAGTTTGATACTTCATCTCCAAACATACATACCATCATTCTATTTTCATATTCTGGGTAGGAAAAAAGGAACTTCCTCCATACTATCCTATCTTGACATACATACCTACATAATATATGTTGTATAGAAAACAAAATATCTGAAAATATTCAATAATTTGTATTTATGGGTTTATAGTTTGGTACATATTCTTCAACTATACATACTATCGCTATCGACAGTTGGATCTCATGTGTTACATGCAACTAGTTTTATTTCGTTAGGGACGTCATACATCACAAACTAATCCATGCCTTGGGTTAAAGGTTACCCGCTCTGGTTGGCCGACTGCGTTATTAGTTTGGCTATTTTTAAACCTTGGTTTAAAAATATTGTAGGCAGTATATTATTTTTAGTCTGCCGAGGTGAGCCTTAAACGTATCCACTTGAAACTGTTAGTGATGTTCAATGTTGAAGTAGATTTTTTATTCGCACATACATTGCAAAAAATACTTTATTATTTTATTTTGTAAACAATTGTAAACTTAAATTACTGTCTTCATGTAGCTTTACTTTGTTAAATTACTGTCTTCGTTTAGCGGGAGTGTCTCTACAAGACAAAATAAAAAGTTCATACATTCGCGGAAGCTTAGGAGTAACAGGCATTAATGATGAATTAGAAGAAAGACAATTGAGATGGTATGGTCACATATTAAGAAGACCAGAGGATCACATTGTGAACCAGGCTATGGCAGTAGACAAATAGGGGAAGACCAAATAATACATGGATGGCGCAAAGGAGTTCCCAATAATTGATGGGACAAGAATTGACATCGGAGGTGGCCCAAACCCGAAGATTGTACATCCTGAGGACGAGGAGAGCTAACCCCCAACAGTTTCACAGACGATAATATGGGAAGAGGCCAGGAAGAAGAAGATGTAGCTTTACTCTGTAACTTGAATCCTATTTCAATTTCGAATTTTCGTTAAGAACTTATCAATATGTCGCCTGCTTTTATTTAAATTATCGACTATTGTATTTGTATTTATCGACTATTGTATTTGTATTTATCGATCATTGTATTGTATTTATCGATTATTGTATTGTATTTATCGATTATTGTATTGTATTTATCGATTATTGTATTGTATTTATCGATTATTGTATTTATCGATTATTTTATTGTATTTATCGATTATTGTATTGTATTTATCGATTATTGTATTGTATTTATCGATTATTGTATTGTATTTATCGATTATTGTATTGTATTTATCGATTATTGTATTGTATTTATCGATTATTGTATTGTATTTATCGATTATTGTATTGTATTTATCGATTATTGTATTGTATTTATCGATTATTGTATTGTATTTATCGATTATTGTATTGTATTTATCGATTATTGTATTGTATTTACAGTTTATTTTGCTTAATATTTAATTGTGTATTTATTTGATTTTAATATATTGTAAGTTCACTATGTTTTACGATAAATAATTTCTATCCTGATACACATACATCGCCTCGTCGACATCCATACATCGTCTTATACATGTTCGTCTGTATCATTTCCGTCTTTCAAAATATCGTTCTCATGGACGTGCCATCTCTTCCTTGGACGGCCCCGACTTCTCATTCCATTCCTGTCCGCAATGTATATTTTCTTCGTCAGGCATTCCTCATTCATTCTCCCCATGTAGTCAAACCATCTCAATGTGTTCACTATAGTAAAGAAACCGATTGTATATAAATATTGACTATTGTCTCACAATGTGTGGTAACCAGCGACAGATGTGTATTACCTTATAAAAGGAACCACAACACATGCGTGTAAAAATGAACTACATTCAGAATGTGTGATTGTGAACCTCATTTTTGAACTATGTGAGATGTTATTGTTGCCTGTTGTATTATCGATTACCAGCGACTCTTACGGGACACCCGAAAACGATAATAATATAAAGGAGTGGAAACACTATTCTAAGCCGGTGATTTTAAGCAAACAACCACATTAACATACCTTTTTAATTAGTGGTAAAGAGTGATGATACTTCTCTTGAACTATTTTAACAGCCTTGCCCTTCTTTGTTTTTTTATTATATTTGTGTTTTTTTATATATTTGTCGTCCTTCGTGGCTCAGTTGGTTGGGTATCAGACTGCTGATCCAAAGGTCCTGGGTTCGATTCCCGGTGGAGGCACAGTTTTTAATTGTGTTTTCAGTTTGTACCTGTGAGACGATTAATATCGTAAGTCTCCTGAATGTAGCAACTTTTTATTTGGTGCGTGTTAAATTAATATTTGACATAGTACCTGTTAGTTGTCGAACAAGCAATATTAAATAAATAAATATATTGAGTTGTTAAAGATTGAGAATGGCTTTTTGAATCTGGTACAGTTCCCACAGCTGTTATGCAATGCGATGTTATTCATCGATGGGTTTGAGAACTATCGGTTTTGTTTGTAACAGTTCCCACAGGCGGTGCGGTGCGGTGCGGTGCATGTGTTACTTAATATTATTGTCTAGGTTATACGTTTCATTACGATAATCCAATTCTTTCATAATTTTGTACAGTATTACGTTATTATAATGTATGTATGTACCTAAATTGTCTAGGGTTGCCACATATCGTGTGTACGGAATCAAAATTTCAAAGCTGAGTTTATTATCTATAATATTCATAGTTGAATCTTAAAAGTTTAATGAATTTCCATCAATATCCATTGTAAGCTGTATGGATTTATTTATCTTGTTAATATCGTTAAAAAAGCAATTAAATTCGCGTCTGGTGCCATTAAAAATACCAAAACAGTCATCAACATAACGAAAATAACAAACGACTTTTTTAATGTATGCTAGTGAGACATGGACATGGCAGAAGACGCATGAAAGTAGAATTAACGCGGTTGAAATGAGGTCACTAAGACGAATGTGTGGTAAAACGATGTATGATAGAATAAAAAATGAGGATATTAGACGAGAATGTATGATTGAAAGAAATATCGTAAGTAAGATGAAAATAAATGCCCTAAGGTGGTTCGGCCACATAGAAAGAATGAGTGATGACCGTCTGACAAAAAAAAGTATACAAGGCTGATAAAAGAGGAATGAAAAGTAGAGGTCGGCCAAGAAAGAGTTGGCACGATCACATAAATGGGATTTTGAAAGATGGAGATGTTAGAAGTAAGAATAATAGAAGAGCGTGTATGAGACGATGTATGGACGTGAATGAAGCGAGGAATGTATGTCAAGAGAGAGGAGTCTGGCGTTCGGTTCTCTCTGCCTACCCCAAATACGGAAATGGCGTGATGGTATGGTAACTTTTTTAATCCCGGTAATTTACCAAGTTTTTGTTAAATGCAATCCATAAAGAAATCCGCAAAATAGGACTGCCCATTGTCAAACCTTTTTTTAACTTTTCAAAAATTGAAAAATAAAAAAAGATTTTTTTTTTTTTTTTAAATGTAGTCTTCGACACGCATAGTATGCAAACTATAATTATTTTCCTAATTATTCTTAACTTGTTGCTAATGAAAAATGTTCAGATCTGTCAGCCTGCCATTAATTTGTATAGTAGAAAAGTCATTGCAACTTTTTTTATTGTTTTTTGTATGTAAAAAAGTCAAGTTTGTCTGTGTAGTACCGCGAATTGCCGCCGTGTTTTTTGTATGGGATACTAGATCATATTATCAAAACATGTTGTTATTCAGCAATACTGTTGTTACTTTTGCTATAGTCAATACGTAACACGAACAATGACGAAAAAACAAACAACAATCAACATAATCGTGGGGTTATTGGAGTGAACTCTAAAACAATGGTTTGTGATAACACGCATTATGTTATGTATTTCACAAAGTGAGAACAATAAAATGATGTCACAACAACTGTACTGAATGTTGCAATATGAGATGCAAGTGTACCAATATAACCATAATTTGATTTTGAAGATAACAGATTTCCGTAGAATATATTTCTTCGTTATGTCAACGTTGTATTACATTAAGTGACTTTCGCCATTCTGAAACATACTTCCTTATTAGCTAAATGTGTTTCCCCAACAAAAATCGAAATGGGTAGATAGTTTCAGATGTGCCTGAAGTTGCAGATTATGGCGTTTTTCACACCAATCTCACTGAACGCTTTCGAGCGGCCGCGTTTCAATTTGAACGCATCATGGGGCGATTTAAATGTCAAATGTCATTAATTTATCATACAATCGTCTTTTTAGGTTATATTTTCATCGAAAGACAACAATTGGGCAGTGGAGTATAAAATATCTTATTTTATTTTTATTTTATTGATTTTATAGATATATTTCCAAAATGCTGTCACGGTCTGGAAAATTGAGGTATTTTTTCACTCTCCACTTCTATCTTCCTCAAGGGGCAGGCAGTGAGAATCTGACACCGCATTCTTCTATCTTGACACATATACATCGCCTCATCAACATTGATACACTGTCTCATACGTGCTCATCTTGCTAGTACTTAATGCAATTTTACTTAAAATTTCTTAACAGGTATCATATAAAAAGTGCATACTATGAGTTTTGTGACAATGTTTTTGTGTGTTTGTTGTATTGTGAAAACTTTTGCCCTCTGGGAATCTTATATTTGTTTAAGAATCTATTATAAATGTTAAATGCATTTAGAGATTGTCAACCTTTCAAGAATAAAAATGAACACTTACTATGGTGTGGAGAGTTTAGAGTTGGCTACAATCCACTCGTTGTTTTTTTTACTGTAATGTTAATAATAATAATAAATTTGGATTATTTTTATAGCGCCGTTTTTGTGATAACCTCACCTCAAGGGCGCTTTGAATATATTAGGGGTTATTGTAAGACTCGCGGAAGAAGTGAGTTTTTAGGTGTTTCCTGAATAGTGCTAAGTTGTCGATTTGCCTCAGTTCAGGTGGTAGTTTATTCCACGAGGCTGGTCCGGCCACAGCAAAAGCACGATCACCGAAAGATGAAGTGTTGACTCTTTCAACTTGCCAATCACGGATGTGGTGGCTGACCGAAGTGTTTGTTGTCGCTCGTTTACGGTGAGAGGGATGCAGAAGTCTGAAAGATACGTGGGAGCCATGCCATGGATCGCTTTGAAAGTCAACAAACATAATTTGTACTTGATTTGTAAGATTTCGTAGATGGTGGGATATGTGTGAGAATTTCGCGGCTCCGGTGATTAGCCTAGCAGCAGCGTTGAGGGGTAAGAAATGAAGACATAAGGAAAGAATGTAAGATGAAGAAAGATGTCATTACTAGAATGAAAGTGAACACATTAAGATGGTTTGGTCACATGGGGAGAATGAATGAGGAGCGCCTGACGAAGAAAATATACAGAGCGGAAAGGAATGGATTGAGAGGTCGGGGACGCCCAAGAAAGGGATGGCACGACCATGTGAACGAAATTTTGAAAGACGGAAATGTTAGAAGTGTGAGCAATAGACGAGCATGTATGAGACGATGCATGAATGTGGACGAAGCGAGGGATGCGTGCCAGGATAGGAAAATGTGGCGTTCGGTTCTCTCTGCCTACCCCTCAAGGGACATGGCATTGATTATTAGAGTATACATAGATATTATCTTAGAAACAAGCCGACAAGTCTAGAAATCAGATTAGGCGTTTTTTTTTATTTTTCAATAAAAAAAAATAATATTGTACAACTATGTTATTTTTATTCTATTCCTTGACATACCGTTCTGTGAGCTTTTCCACTGACACACATTATTTTCCGCCGGTCTGAGACTCACGTTTGTTTACCAACGACATCGGGACAGTCCAGTGTTGCTTGTCATCCGAAAGTACCCCCTAAATACCAGATATTTAGAAGCTCATTTCCCTTGGTGTGCAAGTGGCGAAGGGTAGGGTATGGAGCCTTCCCACTGGCATGGAGCCATGTCCGGGCACCTGTGGCTTGTGCGGCCGCGCCATCGATCTGTTATTGCTGCCCTCTCGCTCTTACATCACATTACATCCTATCTTTCCTTCCGTCGTTTCCTTCCTCGCTTTGTCTGGGAAATTCCTAATACGCCATTGAAATTTCAACCGCCGCTAAACCGCATTAAGGGCGCACAGGCACTGAGAATTTTTAACGAGCTGTACCCCACTTCTCGTACTGAAATAAAAGCGGTGAGGTTCGTTCCAGCGCGAAACAGGAACGACGCAAGCGACGATATGAATTAGGTATCTAGAAGTAGGTACCTTTTTTTTACAAAAATCAAGGTAAAAAAAAATACATATCATATTTAACAATACTGTCGGCCTTCGTGGCTCAGTTGATTGGGTATCTGACTGCTGATCCAAGGGTTCCGGATTCGATTTCCGGTGGAGACACAGTTTTTAATTGTGTTTTCAGTCTGGATCTGTGAGACGATTAATATCGCAAGTCTCCAGAATGTGGCAACTTGTTATTGGGTGCGTGTTAAATGATTATCTGACACAGTACGTGTTCCAGAGTTTCTCAAACATTTTTTTAAGAAAAACTTTTTTTAATATATTTATATGTTTAACAGCCTATATTTTCAATTTTTATAAAAATATCGAAAAATGCCGAAATTCCCCAACAAGATAATTTTATTTTCTATAAACATATGAAAATTGTAGTAGTATGTACATCTCAAACTTTTCCTAACAATTGTTATAGAAATTGAATTTTGTGGCGACATTGTTTCATACAATTTGTAAGGCAGTAAACTACACAATATCTCACTCAATAGTTTGATACCTACTTAATCTACAAACATACATACATACCATCATGCTGCTTTCATTTTCTGGGTAGGAAAAACAGACTCACCTCTATACATTCCTTTCCTAACATACATACCTAAATGTTTTATATACAAAACAAAATATCTTAAAATATTTATTAATTTGTTTTTTTTTTATTTTTTTTTTTATAAAAGTTTTACGTTATAATTGGGATCTCACTAGCCTACATATATAGCCTACATATATATAGTGTTTATAGTTTGGTACGTATTCTTCAATTATAAATACTATCGCCATCGACAGGTGGATCTCATGTGTTACATGTTTGGTATAGCAATAATGCCGTAGATATATTTTATTTTGTTTTAAATATCTACTTTACACACAAGTGCTTGCACTCTGGTAAAGGCAATATGTTATTTTATTGCGTTTCTATCTTTTTCTGTATCTTGTGACTTGAATTTTCTTGAAAATATATATTTTATAAATAAAAATAAAATAAAATCGATATTTGACTCCATAATATAATGTTCTATGTACTTTTTCTGTAACGATAAACTCAAGTGATCTGCCAATAACCTATAGGGTATAAAATTCAATATACAGTCAACTATTTTCATGAAAAATTGCGTTTCATTCAGCTGTAATGGAAATTACGTAATAACGTACAATTTTGTTTTACATTCGAAAATTGCCATAATGGGTATATTGACCTGTCGGTATATTCAACTGTGTTGTTTGTGCAGGGCCTACCTGTGCGGGTTTATTGTATGAATCATTCATCTTACGTCGACATTACTCCGTATTTAGTAACTATTGGAACTAACTAGGTAATTGCATATAATTGTCAATAAAAATTGTAAACTACTAGACCTAGAACATTTCCTAGTTGGGCAGCAGGAATCTACTTATTGTTGTCATCATAAATATGATGTGATAAAAGGGAAATAAATAAATAATAAATTGGGAACGTTTTAAAATTGTAGATTTTAGATTTACGGTCTTATTTCAGCGTTATAAAATATCAACTAAATGGAATAGGAACGTACCAGGGGCGTGCCTTGAACCTTCGGACTAGGCAAACCCTGAAAGAAAGGAAATGTCGAAAATTTAATGTTTTTTAGCATTGTTGTTCGAGTGGCTATGAAGATAATTTAAAATCACGCACTGAAAAAATATTATGACAACCGAATTGGCCATCTGCGTTTTAGCCAAACCTTTGTTATCAGTAATAAAAGTTTATATATTTATGACTGTACCTACTGTTTGGCTATGTGCACAAAACCAAATGTTTTGTAGTCAGTAAAGTTCGGTTAATTTTAACATGAAATTTTGTTCAGTGCATGCCAATATAATATTTACATTTGTGGCCCTGTCAAGCATCGTATATACATATGGTTCAATTTTTAATCTTGTAGCATGGTTTCAATGAAACAGACAAAAAAATATTGGGTCTTGAATTTCGTAACTTAATATTCATAGGCAAGCCAAGATTTTCGGCTTCTTTAAGCAGTTCCGCTACTGGAACGTACCTTTATTGGCCGGAACGTTCCTAAAAAGTTACTGAATTAGACGTATTTTGAATAATTATGAAAATGATAAAAATTTCATAATTTTCATAATTATTCATAAAACGTCTGATTCAGTAACTTTTTAAGAACGTTACGGCCAAAATATGTTCGTTCTTATTCCATTTAGTCCATGTTTATATTTTATAACGCTGAAATAAGACCGTAAATCTAAAATCTACAATTTTAGAACGTTCCTAATTTGGTTCCAATAGTTGGTAATATGCACACGCTGACGCAACATGCAATATACGTACATATCTATGTTGTTATACGATATGCAGAGGAGCGTTGACCCGCAGCCGGGGCCGGCTAGGCAGGCCATCAGTATCGACCCGGCGTCGGGACGCCGCCGCCACCTGTTAGACGTCGCGACGGTGCAGCCACTAGCGCCGGCCACTATCCTTCCTCACGACTCACGACCTTAACCCTTTTTGTCGTGTGTGTGTGTGTGTGTGTGTGTGTGTGTGTGTGTGTGTGTGTGTGTGTATTGTGTGCACAATGGAACGATGCACTTGTAGAGAAAACTGTGTGCAACTGCGCACAATTGCGGTTGTTTGAGCAAATGGACATTGCTTGAATTTTGTTTCAATGACGAATATATTCCGACTGTCGATTTGTTCAAGAGATTTTTATTCTCTTAACATATCGACAGAGTATCAAGCCCTGATACGTGAGATTTTGATGACAGATCTATATTTTTCACGGTTTTTCAACATTGAAGTAAAAAAAAACACCAACTTAGATGCTTCGCAGCATTTATGTTCCATGGATTTACTCAGAATTCGGAGTAGAACATTTAGTGTATCTGTGTGTGTGTGTGTTTGATATTCAAAAACATACCCTCCAACGTCAAAACAGGCGTAGTCCTAGTGTGGTTGGGATAGTATTTATTTATGATTGTATAAGTGTCGAGATGATATCTAAAGTAATAAAGCAATCAAAATGTTAGTGTATGTGTGTGTGTGTGTGTGTGTGTGTGTATGTGTGTGTGTGTGTGTTTGTCTCACGCCTTCTGAAAAACCAAGAGCATCTAAAAATCTAATTTATGTGCGAACGTGTACCTGTATACCTGATGCAGTGTCACGCTAAAAATAATGCGATAAAAATGCTGAATTTTAAAAATATTTCAATAATTATTTTTTTCATACAAAATTTTCCAAGTCGTATCTGTCAAAAAAGTGTACATTTTGCACGCATATATCTGTTAGTTTAAAAGTTAGAAGTACGTATTTACACGAAAAAAATTTACTTTCAAGTATAACTTAGCGTTTAAGTGAAAAACATGGTGAATATTTTGTATAATTATAATGTTTAACTTATTTTTAAAGTAAGCGTTTTGTACATAAATGCCGCCATTTTAATATCTTTTCATACAATATTTCATTTTCTTACCGAATGAATATGTTCTTGAAAATAATAAACCTTTGAAAGAAATATAAATATGAAATAATAAAATGAAACACAAGACATTACAGCAAGTTTTAAGACGTATATTGTAAAAGTCTGTTAATTATTAGTAAAGATATGGGCATAATAAAATTGCATAATTTGTATATAATATTTGATATTTCGGACAATTTTCATTTTTATGGCATCGAACAAACCAATGTAGGTACCTACATATTCAAAAAATGTATCCGAACCATTCGATATTACTTACGTGTTCGAATCGTTTCCATGGCTACAGAAAGAATGTGATATTCAAATAAAATTTGTTAGGAATCGAATTTATTTAGAAGGTTGTTGTAGGTAGGTACCTACCTAATACTATTTACTTACAAATCAACAATAATATACCTATACTGATTTCCTATAGGAAAATTATTTTATTTATTTATTTATCAACCGTTTGTCCGATTATAATGAAACTTTGGTGAATTGTCGAGCGTATGCCCAGGATGGTTTTTGGATTTAAACTTTTTTCTTATTCTTCTTCTTCTTCGTGTATTTGGTCGTTTTACCTATGAAGGGGGAGTATCCTGGGAAAAGAAGGTCCGACTGTCCCTCCATCTCTTCACAGGTCTTCCAGGACGGGTTCTGCATATAAACTTTTTTCTTCTTTTTCTTCAACGTGTACATGATCATCTTACCTATGAAGATGAACTATCCTGGGAGATGAAGGTCCAATTTTCCTTCCATCTCTTCGCAGGTTTCTGGATTTAAACTTTTTTGTTCTTCTTCTTCATCGTCTATTTGGTCATTTTACCTTTGAAGGTGGACTAACCTGGGAGAAGAATGTCCAATTTTCCTTCCATCTCTTCGCAGTTATCTGGATTTAAACTTATTTCTTCTTCTTCTTCTTCATCGTGTATTTTTGGTCATTTTACCTATGAAGTTGGAGAATCCTGGGAGAAGAAGGTCCAACTGTCCTTCCATCTCTTCGCAGGTATCTGGGTTTAAACTTTTTTCTTCTTCTTCGTGTATTTAGTAATTTTACCTATTAAGTAGAGCATCCTGGGAAAAGAAGGTTCTTTCATCTCTTCGCGGTTCTTCCAGGATGGTTTCTGGATTTAAACTTTTCTTAACCGACTGATGGGACGGGATGTAATGAAGGGAAGGGAGGCACTAAAGGGCCTGAAGGGACGGGAGGTATAAAACTGCCTGAAGGGACGGAAGGTACTGAAGGGCCTGATGGGAAGGGACGTAATGAGGGATTAAAGGGACGGGAGGTACTGAAGGGCCTGAAGCGGCGGGTCCTGGAGTCTAATTCTTTTTCTTCTTAATTTTATGTAGACCTTTAGGGCAGTTTTTATACAAACTATTTCCTATTGTCTAATTCATCTTCTTCTTCTTTTATGTATACATTTGGGTCATTTTTTTATAAAAATTATTTCCTTTAGTCTAATTATTATTCTTCTTCATTTAAGTACGTAGACTTTTGGGAGAGTTTTAATACAAACTATTTCCAATAGTCTTATTCATTTTCTTTTATGTAGACCTTTGGGTGAGCTTTTATACAATCTATTTCCAATAGTCTAATTCTTCTATTAGGTATATGTATTTTTAAATAAATAAATAAATAAATAAACATTTATTGAGACAAAAAAGAAGTTTGCATAAAAAAACACAGACATATAAAAATTAAAATACAGAAAAACAACCTTTCTGACTCAAAAGGACCATGCTCAGCTATGTTGCTGGAAGGCAAGCCCCCCAGCAGCTGATTTTCAGCATGATCCTATTGCTTATGTAGGTATAATATTTTATTATCTATACAAGGTCTACTTTATTTATATGCAAAATAAATACAAAAAAAAAAAAAAAAAAAAATGCTCCTAAAATACACATATATAAATATTCACAAATACATAAATGTACATGCACGCACATACATATATACACACATTTATTTATACACACCAACACACATAAATACACATTAATTCATACATACTTCACACTATGATTGCGAGGCCAGAAGCATTGCTCGACAATTCTCTTTGAAATAAAAGAATTTTTCCGCTACTTTTAGCGGTGGAGGCAAGTCATTCCAACATTTTGTTGCAGCGTATTTGAAACTGCCTTCAAACGCTGCCCCTCTATGCCTAGGAATAAGCAATAAGAAGCCCCTGGCCCTCGTACCATAGTTGTGAACACTTTCAGACCATTCCAATCTTTCAAACAAGTATTTGGGTTTTTTATTTTGGACCACTTTATACATCTGACAAGAAAGGTGTAGTTTCCGTCGGTTTGCCATGTTCAACATTCCATTTTCAACCAAATATGGTGAGACATGTGCCCTGCGAGGAATTGAGAAGCAAAATCTGGCGCAAGCGTTTTGGACTCTTTGGACTATCCGTTGATGTTTGGTCAACAAACATGGTCCATACACTGTATCACAGTAATCAAGAATTTTACTTATTTTATGTAGACCATTGGAATAGTTTTTTATACAAACTATTTCTTATAGTCTTATACTTATTTTTCTCTTTTTTATTTAGTCTTTTGGGTTAGTTTTAAGTCTAATAGTCTATTGTGCAGAAATATTATTAACGATATGCACACTTGATGAAAATACATATGAAATGAATGGGATATGGGATGTGACGATATAACCTGCACTAGAATCTTTTCAATACTTTTGTTTAATTAAATTTAAACCATTTATATCATCCTATTTTGAATAATTTTCAACACCTAATATTTAAAGAATGGGGGTTGTGGCCATTACTGAACTCTTCACAACATTTATATTCAAATTAAAAACTATTTACTATAGTTCAAGTCTTCTTCTTCTTCGTTAATGAAGACTTTCAGTCAAATTGAGCAAAAATATAATGCACACTTGATGAAAAAATATAAAAACGAATGGGATGTGACCAATACTAGATCTTTTCAGTACCTACGTTTGTTTATCAAATTTTAACCACATCCCAACATCCAAAATTACTAAATTTTCAATAGGTACACATTACAATTTGTTTTCGATGATAATATTTAAAAATGGGACAAATTGCGGCCAAACCAATCTCTTTACAACGTTGATAAACAGTCATATTTAAAACCATTACGCATAGTCCATGCGAGCAGAAATTGTATAAATATTATACTTCATTCACACTTTATAGCAATATATAAAAAAGAATGGGCTGTGGCCATCACTTGAACATTTTACAATACTTAAACTCAATCAAATTTCAAACCACTTTTCATAGTCTGATATTGCAAAATAATTGGGTGACAATATTATAAAAACGATTGCTTTTTCTTTCACAATTTTACATTCTTGGCCAACGGCGGGACATAAAAGCTAGTAAATAAATAAATAAATAAACGAAATTTTCTGGTTTGCATATTTATATGTATACAATTTAATGGAAAGGAAAGAAGATTGAAATTCAATTATGTTATTGATTATTTTTACTCCTCACTAACACAAGGGGATATAGTGGGGAGTTTTGATTTCGCAAATTTTAAGGCTATTTTTTATTGCAGATTATCAACTAGTATCATGCTGAGATTGTATTCTGAAAGTTTAATCACAATGTATCTGTGTGTGTGTGCTATGTGCTATATACGGCGTGTTTATTTTACTTTATCGATTATAGACTAAAGTACTCATTCGATTATTTTCAATTTTTTTAAATATGTATATCTAATACTCGCTTACACATAGCACTCTTTAAAGGGTGAATTGCCTTAAACAAAAATAAAATACTCGCTTAGACCCCATTAGATTTTATAGGATATCTGATCAGTGCTTATCATTTTTTTTTAATTGTCTAATATGTCAAAGTGACCCCAAGCTCAGGGAACTTAAAATTTGAAATTTTTGTCTTTAAATTGGTAAAAAGGCACATCACTTTCATAAAGTGACATTGAAGAGTTATCAAGTTTTCATAATATAATATTTAAATAAAAAATAATTTAACAAACTCATTTCATGAAAATACTGAATATTTTCCATACAAAATCTGTTTTTTTTTTTTTTTTTTTCAAAAAAATGAATATGTCCTTATTAAACAAAAACATATATATCTTCCTACGTTCCCTAAAATAAGCAAATAAATGCTTGAGCTATAGGTGAACGAAAGCTAGTGAGGAGTTGGCCACAAGCTACTCGTTTTGTTTTATTATGTTGATAAGTTTTTACTTTTTTTACGTTAGTTTAGTATTGTATTCTTTTCTCTGATTTTGTTTTCGATATGTGTTTTTTTATGTATGCCTGTAAAGGGCAATATATGCTGTAAATGATTAAATAAATAAATATAGGCACATATAATGTGCCTAGGATAATTGGATATGTCGAACCTCTATTTCAATCGTTCGTTGATCTCAACAATCTCCTTCCTATAATTCGTCAACGTTTTACTGTCCTTGTTTAGGATAACAATTTAGAAGGTGTAATCCTGATCAAAAAATCTTTTCCAGTCCAAATATTGCAGTTATGAATATCCATCGATTATTTGGTTGTAATTTGTTTTTGAATCATCGTTTATTTTGTTACAGAGACAAGCATCTTCGAGCCCTCAGAAATGCACTGCGGCAAAGACTTTGAGACAGTCGCCAAGCAGTTCCACGACTGGAGGAAGACAGCGTGTCAAAGGTAAGAAATGTTATCATAAAGCTATTTAAGAAACAATTACCATCGTGAACGGAAGTATAACACAAAGAAATGAAATTTCTTCTTATTATATTTTTCACAAACCAAGCGGAATTTTTCCAACTTGATATTTAAAAAAAATTGTGTCTTTTTATGAGACCTTTAATTTTAATTTAAATCGAATTTTTCTTTTAATTGCATATACGCAAACATTGGAAATATTTTCCCTGTCGGGAGTTAAATTATGTTTTTGTTGACAAACTTTTAACATCTCAATAGAGACGATGTTGGTCTCCAATGTTTGCGTATATGCAATTAAAAAAATATTCGATTTACATACATACACATTGGTACAAGTAGGTAAAAAGACAAAAATGAAATAATATTTCTGGCGCAGTTCAGGGGTAACATCTGTACGAGACACCGTCACCTCATTTATAAGGACTGTTGCTTTAATTGTTTACAAATAAACCAATTTTTCAATAGATGGCGTAACAAAAAGGTGTCTTCGTAACTTCATAGATGGCAATAGTAATAATGTATTATTTTCAAGTGCATTGTTACACATTATTTAAATATGTAGAACTTTCAAAAATTACATTGATAAGCGAACTCATTAAGAAGGCATAATTGGTGAACGTTGCGCAAGCGCATAAAGTGATTACGTAAACCAGCCAGTGACAGGTCGTAAGCCCTGTGGGTGCCTTGAGTTTCTGTTTCTTCTATAATTTCCCAACTTCGTCTCTATTGAGATTTTAAATAGTTTGTCAGTAAAAATATTCTTTAATTTTATTTTTAAAGCAAATCGTATAATTACCTTAGCGTG
Organism: Molanna angustata; assembly: GCA_963576475.1. Lineage (NCBI taxonomy): Eukaryota > Metazoa > Arthropoda > Insecta > Trichoptera > Molannidae > Molanna > Molanna angustata. The sequence goes on from OY754972.1 coordinate 3,776,862, forward strand.
GGTTGTTCGTCGCACATCATTTAATTAAACCTTTTTTTCTTTATCGTATATTGATTAGGTCATTAATTTGACCTATTTGTGTAGGTGGACTATTCGGGAGGATATTCCCTAATTGGGCAGCAGAAATCTAGCTGTCGTTGTAAAGTACAGTGTGATCAAAAATAAATAAAAAATAGTGAACCTCATTTTCTGAACTGTGTGTGATATTATTATTGATTAACCGATGGGACACCCGAAAACGATAATACTAATAATAAGTGGAAGTACTATTCTAAGACGGTGCCACAGTGCAATGTGTATAGATTGCAATAAATATAATTTATATATAATTAAATAAAATAACTTAGTTTTCGGAGACGTAACCGCTCCTTCGTCCGGACAAACTTATAATAAACTTAGATACTATGTACATAATGTGACCCGTGAGTCTAAATTATGTATCGGAAAGTTGATGGGCGGAGCTTACATTATTGAAAGCAGAGGTTGTCAACGGAAAAATATTAAATAATGGAGTATTGTTTAAATGTACTTGATTATTAATTATTTTTTGTTTTTTATTTGACTTTTTTTCATCTCTAATTTTTTTTTTATTAACAAAAACAATACAAGGTTCACATATAAATCATAATTTAAAAAGGTATACAATTTCCATAATATTATTCATAATAACCCTCTTTAATTGAGATAAAATCTCGTGTTAAAAGAGGGGAGTATCTATTTAATATTGTTACACTTGCCAAAATATTGTACATCTGTTCTTCCCCCACCACCACCCGTTCTGCTTATGGGGACTAAAAACGGCCCCTTGCAAAACTCTGAAAGAACACATAAGAACGTAAGAAGAGTCCGGAGAACTCTTAAACCTTGCAGACACTGCACTTAGAGTGCCAAAGAGAGCAGATTATAAGGGAGCAGTAGGTCCGTTGTGCACTGAAAGTGAAGATATTAGTTCACCGTATTTTTGACAAAAAGTCTTGAATGCTCTGAAGCATTGTACATCTACTAAAAAATATGAAGCTACACAAAACAAGAATGAAATAACAATAAATAAATAAATAAATGCCTCCAAGTTATGTAATCTTAAGCCCTCTTTATTTATTTGCAAGATTTTATAGACTGTTTGAGTATTGTATGAGCGATTATTTTCAATCAGATGATTGGCTGAGAAAATTTTACTTTTTAAACATCTTAAATGCTCCTTAATTTTGATATCAAAATTCAACCTGTTTTACCTATATAAAAATATTCACAATCTTCACAATTTAATCTATAGACTCCCAAATTACTTAATACCGTGTCTTGTATCTTTATTATTTGTTAAAAAAAAAACCTAGATTATTACCAATAAGTTATTTAATTGAATTATATTAGTTAAAACGTGCCACAAAGAATTAGTAGCAAATTATGAAGATAAAATATAATTTAATTTATGTCGATTTGTGTATGCACGTGACGTGTCATGAGTGTCATGACGTCATGATTCATGATCCGCCCATTTTCCAGCACAACGGACGGGAAACGATGATGAGAACTGTAGGTTTTGGCATATAGATAGCTAGATGGATAGTTAGTTGGTTATGTAAGGAGTTACCCAGATGTCGCTTGTTATATATTATGGAAGAGGATTGGACACTCAGCTCTACACTCGAGGTTTAATCGCTTGTGTAGAGTTCGACCAGTGAGAAAATTCGGGTGAAAATTTTATAAAGCATGGTTGCGAACGAAAAACCTCTCGAGGACCACTGAGGCGATTGCTCTCCGACCCATCGCGGAATCTACAATTCGAATCAGAGTGAGAAATTCTGAAATAAGGAGGTTGTGCGATGGGAAAGATTAAAAAGACGATACTGGAGAGAATCACGCGGAGAGAGCAGGTTCTGAAAAATATATGAGTGTACCGGCCAACGAGTTACCATCGGGCACTAGACCCCCAGGAAGACCACACAAGCGATACCCTGAAGTAAAATATATGACAACTGAACTGGCTACCTGCGTTTTAGCCAAACCTTTGTTATCAGTGATAAAGGTTTATCTATTTATAACTCTACGGTTTAGTCACTGTAGTCCGGTTATTTTTAACATGAAATTTTGTTACTGATAACAAAAATGAATCAATGTAGTTGAATATCTGTATCTCAGGAACAGGCACCGAGCAATAGCAGGACACGTGAAACTAAAAAGAGTAGAATCAACGATTTAGGCGTCATATTTGATACGACATTAAAATTTCATATCCATATAGACAATATAAGAAAAAGTTCATACAAAATGTTAGGTTTTATTTTAAGAATAACAAAACTTTTTAGCTCTAAAATTACTATAACACTATACAAATATTTAATAAGAAGTAAACTAGAATATGCATCCACAATCTGGTCTCCAAATTACGACAAATACATAAAAACAGTAGAATCTGTCCAAAGAAGATTAACACGAATTTTGGTTTTTAGAGAGGGGATAAGCCATCAATTTGAATGTTATAATTAGAGATGGGAAAAACAGCTTATTTTTTTAAACGTTATAGACGTTTTGTTAATTTTAAATAACGTTATTTTTAAAGGCTTAAAAAGCTTAAAGGCTTATTTATATTTGTACTGTATATATATACAAGTACAATATACCTAAATCTAAAAAAAAATTAACACATTAACATGCAATGAAAAAAAGGTATGTTTTTGAAATAAATATAATGTACTTTTATTTTTTTGCTTTCTCTAGAAAGTATTTAAAATGTAGTCTAAACCCTTTGACGAAAATACAGTAGAAATGTCATACAATACATACATAAGTTTAAAAATTATGTTGACAATAATTTTGTATGCTCGAATCATCTAACAAAGTCGACAACGCACAATAAACCAACCCGATAGGCGTTTTAAACGATTCTTAAGAAACAAAAAATAAACGTTTACAAAATTCAGTAATAATAATAACTTATAACGTTGAACGAAACAAGACGATTTGAAACTGAACATTCGTCACAATGATGTCAACAGATGTCTACAACGCTGCATGCCGGTCAGCTAATCATAAATCACAATCATCTCGCAACGTTGTCGTTAAAAATAATACATCTTTGTTATGATTATAAAATAAGCTTTTAACGAAAAACAGCCTTTAACGAAAAACAGCTTTTAACGAAATCATCATCGGAACGTTATGATTCATGATTGAAATCGTTGTAACACTCGCAACGTTCAACGAATATGGTTTAAAATTTATAACGTTTGATTGATTATTTTTTTAAAACGAATATTTTAATCAGCTTTCGTTTAAACGATCATCTCTAGTTATAATGACAGGCTGGTATATCTTCATCTAATATCATTAAATAATAGACGAAAAATCGCAGATATGATGATACTATATAAAATATTAAATTATCAGTTAGATGTACCAAATATCCTTCCACAAATTCAAATAACAGTACCTACCAATTAGAAATACCACAATTAGAAATATTTTTCACTTAAAATTCTATAATACGAATATCGGTTATTTCTCTCCAATTCCTCGCTTAATCAGAATATACAACTCAGTTCATCAAATTAATTATATTGACATATTCTCAAACTCCAAATTAACTTTCAAAAAACACATAATATCCCAGTTCGTAACCTCTTAATTATATAGTTTAAATTTATGTATAACTTCTCTCTTCATATTCTCATAATTAATTTTTGTTGATTTTCATGTTTCATTTGTTTAATCTTTAAATCTACAACTCTAACAGCCAGTTTCATAAAAAGCAGCAAAAGGACCCTTTAGTTAAAGGTTCTTTAAAAATTTAATGTCGCCTTTAAGTCGTTGCGTTTCATAAATAATAATGCCGCGTACTTTAGTAAAAGGCAGAAATGTCACCAAAATATCTGAAAGTTGGCAATATTGCTATCAAAATCTATGGAAACATAGCTCATAGCATAGGTAAATCTTTCTGTTTACTACCATATATATAATATGTTATGTCTGTCATTGAATTGATCATTGATGTGAAGGACATGTATATGGAACAAAATCTATCAAAAAATTCTCCTTAATTCTACTTTTCCATGTGGTCGATTTTTTCCTATATACTTTTCACTGCTGTATCACAGTACGCATCTTCTAATTAGCTCATTTTGAAAACATAATTTTTTTATATTATTTATAAAAAAATGTTTAAATAATAACAAAACTATTGAATATTAATAAGTAATATGCACATGATCGTCAACATTCAATTGACAATATTGACATCAACAAGAACTGACTTGAACATTATGTCATATTGCAGCACACTCTGGTGGCAAAAAAATGAACTGCTCTTAAAGAAGACTTTAGTGACTAAAGTACGAAGACACTGGACTTTAAATTAAAGTGAACTTTAAGTGACATTTTGTTGTTATGAAATGCAATTTATTTTAAAGTCGACATTAAGTCTCCTTTAATTTTTATGAAACTGGCTATAAACTTACTATGTAACATCCACCCGCAACATAATAATTATATACATGTAAAATAGACACTGCACCTTCCATACACTGCATAGTGTAGTGTAGGTAGGAAATTTATATACAGCTACAAACAATTCTTAATATGATATGTACTTCCCATATATTATAAGCTATTATACGCAGAAATATTTGGGCATTCATGCCTGTGTCTGTGCTTAATAAAATAAAATAGTCCAGGAGTCAGGACACAGTTAAAACCAGAAGACAAAGAGGATACAAAGGTCAAGACAAAAGTGAGATGCAAGACGCTTCACAACGTCGAACGTCAACTGATTTTATTTATCAGCGTCATCGTCATCAGCCATTGTTCGTCCTGTGTTGAACACAGGCCTCCCCTTTCGACTTACATGCTTCCCTATCCATCGCCACTTTATGCCATTGACCTCCTGCCATTCGTTTTAAGTCGCCTGTTCTTGCGACTTAAAACGAATCCTTTCCTCTCGCCCCTTCAGGGTACGTTTGGCCCATCGATCATCTTGTATGCAACATCGGTAGCCTTAATCTGCTGTCTGATAAATTCGTTTCGTTTTCTTTTTTTTTAAATGTCCACGTAGGGGACGCCAGCTATAAGAATTTGGGTCCATTTTACTCTTCCGAAGAAGCGCAATACGTAGCGTTGGGAGGGGTTTGCAATCTAGAAAAGAGCTTATTAATTCGGATTTTAAAAAGACCCGGGTTGTACGAAGGTGGAAACACAGAATTCGGAAGATCGTTCCACAGTCGGGCTGCTGTATTAATAAAGGAGTTCGAGAAGCGACTTGTTCGTATATGTTGAAGGTCCACTGTGAATGGGTGCTGCGATTGAGTGAAGCGAGTGACTCTGTTGCGAGTGGGTGGAGGAGGGACCAAAGATGCAAGTTCTTCTGAGCAATTCCCGTGGTAGTATCTATAGAATAAACTTAAAAAACCGACTCTGCGTCTGTGTTCTAGTGATTGCAATCCATCAGTAAGTGATGGATCATCAATCAGACGTATAGTACGCCTTTGGACAGCGTCGAGGGTATTCAGTAGGTATTGGGGGGCGCCACTCCAGAGGTGACTACCATATTCAATAATTAAGTTCGTTAACTGAATTTATTGGTTGAGTATATCCCTGCACTAAAATAGATTTGTCTGTGTACAGGTGACATTCTTTCGATTGGCGAGCTCTACCCCGGCATTGCATTAAACCACGTGGAACTCTGATGCATTTAGGTTAATGGAATTCATATATATCTGCTCCATAGGGATAGCTCATGAATGCAGAAACTTTGAGACCCAACAGCGGTTTACGTCACAATAGATGTTGCATTAATCTGAAATAGATCTTAATAATTTAAAATCGACAGTAATACATTCATACCGTCACGGCATATCTTGCAATGTGGGGTTACCAGTGACGGGGGTGCGGGTGAGCATTGGGGACACATCAGACTCGTCTCGCTTAAATTGGCACTACATTCAATATGAGTGGTGAACCTATAAAAAAACATATAAATTAATAGAACTAGGTATAAATCTTTTTTTAAACATCTCAATAGAGACGAAGTTGGAATATTATAGAAGAACCAGGAACTCAAGACACCTACAGGGCTTACGACCTGTCGTCGGCTGGTTTACGTGATCACTTTATGCCCTTGCGCAACGTTCACTAATAATGCCTTTAAAGCTGATTGGTAACCAGAGGAGTTACCAATCAACAGTCGTTAGTAACCAGATGGGTTACTATTAAATATAGGTGGTAACCAGAGGGGTTACCAGTATTGAGAGTTTACTATATCCCAAGTGGATATGATTTGAAATAAGAACACAAGGACAGTGGTTTAGAGAGAAGAAGAAAGAATGGTCAAAAGTAACAATGAGTATATTGATCACAATTAATAGTTTGCTTAAGGGTAAATTTACAATTGATGAAATAACTTTCAAAGGAACTTTCTCACGATGAGTAGGTATAACGAGCGAGTTAGCGGGTGTGTTCGAAGTGTCCGAATCTTCGCATGGTGAAGTACCATCGTGCTCGCGAGGTCGAGAGATGAAGTGTCGGCGAGACGGCGTGGTCGAGAACGGCGGCGTGAAGTGACGAACGAAGTGACGGAAATGCGGAAATGAAGTGACGACGTGTAGAGGAGTGCTGCGCTGGGGGTAGCAAGTTCAATGTCCTCGAACTTTCTAGACTTATTTATTTGAAGCGTCATACCCAGTTGAGGAGTATTGTCACTAGTTTGACGTTGCGGGCGATGAACTCGGCCTAGCGATAAACAAATGTACTTGCCGTCGCTAGGCGCGCGCTCGAAAGAAATTTCGAGATGTGGTCTGCCACACCTTCTTATTGAGTTAGTAAAAATGTCTTATTTTCAATCGATCTGTTGATTATTATTAAAATGTATAGAACTTTCAAAATTGCATTGATAAAGGGAACTCAACAAGAAAGAACTCAATAAGTGCATAAAGCGATCACGTAAACCGGCCGATGACAGGTCGTAGACCCTGTAGGGTGCCTTGAGTTCCTGGTTCTTCTATAATATACCAAATTCGTCTCTATTGAGATGTTAAAAAATAGTCAAAAATATCATCCTTTAAAATCATATTATTCTTTGTGGGTCTCTTAATAGAATTCAATTATAAAATTTTAACAACTTTTCCCAGAAATTTTAAGTTGGTTTGTTCTCTATTAGATTTAGCAAAACAAAGTTGGAAAACAAATTTTTAATTACATTTCGCCGAAAGTATTAACAGATTTTAACGATGTCGGGGAATCGGCCACTTGAGACACAAACCATCGCTTTGTGATCCTTATTTTGTGATATTTTATATTGTTATAATGTAATATTAACCATTATCCTCAAAATAACAATTACATTAATTTATCAAGGAGCAAGAAAATTTAAACTTAAATTCAACCGGCGTAATAGAAATTTGCGTCGTAGCATAAATATTTTTTTTTCTCTGTAAAATGATATGACAGCGGGTATCAACGATTGGATACTATCATGAACCTTGAGTTTTGGTGGCTTTCGGAGATAACAGGCTTAAAATGTTTAAATTGCTAAATTAACACGTCAGTTTATAGTATGGAGCGTTATCCAACTGTCGATTTGTTCAAGAGAACTTTGTTTTCTTAACATATCGACAAAGTATCAAGCCAGGATACGCGAGATTTGTATGCAGGGTCTATATTATTCACGGTTTTTCCAACTTTGATGTAAAAAAACACCAACTTAGAGGCTTCGCAGCATGTATTATGTTCTGTATACGGATTTACTCAGAATTTGGAGTAGAACATTTCATGTCTGTGTGTCTCTGCCCCCCTAGACAAGGTGTCCTTTAGCTCAAGAAAAGAAACAAGAAAATATAACTCAATGTATGGAAGTGCCAGTTGTCACGGGACTGGCAACTATCTCTTCCATACATTAAGTTATCTTTTCTTGAGCTAATTGACACGTTGTCTAGGGGGGCTGGCCCGATATCCTTCAAAATCTTGTGGGGTCTAAGCGGGTATTAGATATATAAATTTGGAAAATTTGAAAAGAATCGAATGAGTACTTAAGTCTATAATTGATAAAGTAGAATAAACGCGTCTGTGTCTGTGTGAGTGTACTGTATACTATGTAAATATAAGTATACAGTACACTCACACAGACACAGATATATTGTGATGAAGCTTTCACAATACAATTTCAGTATGATACTAGTTGATAATCTGCGATAAAAAAACCTTAAAAATTGCGAATTCGTGAGCAGTAAAAATGTAAAACATTTTCTTACGTTTTAGCTTTCCCTTATGATTTTCCCTTATTGTCGGTCTTCGGTGCTCAGTTGGTTAGATATCTGACTGCTGAGCCAAGGGTTCCGGGTTCGATTCCCGGTGGAGACACAGTTTTTAATTGTGTTTTCAGTCTGGATCTGTGAGAAGTTTAATACCGCAAGTCTTCAGAATGTGACAACTTGTTATTGGGTGCGTGTTAAATTAATATTTGACATAGTAAAAGTCTGATTTTTTTAAAAGTGCCAAAGCTCATAGGGTGACCATGGTGTCAAAGAAAAAAAATATTATGGGATTTTTTTATCATTTTATGATATAAAACGGTTGTAACTTGCACATGCATATATCTTCAAAACCTTCAAATCTACTCATACCTATACTTACCCCCGGTACCATGCGGTTTTAATGGGTCTACATTATTAGGTATTTTCTGCAAATGTTAATGGGCATCTCCTGGGAAAGTAATATTTAAAGAAAATATTTATTTGTTACTTTTTATTAGGAATATAAAAATAATACATTATGAAGTAATTAATCCTTATAATAATAAACAGTTACATATTATTTTACAAAATTATAAATTATATTATACTAAATATTTACATAATAGTTCATTGAGGCAAACACACATAATAACTATGTAACTAATTCAAATAAATAATGGACACTTATTCTATACTAAGACGGTGATAACACATGTTTATGATAATTATTATATATCGATATTAAACAAAAAATAAAATACATAAGTTAGAAATAAAAAATCATCAATGAAAACAATTCCTAATTTAGAACACATGGTCACCCTAAAAAATCAAACGTGCACACACTTCGAAAGATAGATACGTACTGTCGGGTTTGTTGATGTTTGTTGTTAAGGACACCAAATGGTGTAAACCAATCAGCAACCACGAGTCTACTAATACATTTACATGCGTAAATACTATGCATTTTTTTTGTTTATGTATAGAATTGGCACTTTAAAAAAAATCAGACTTTACCTGTTAGTTGCCCGAGAAGCAATATAAAATAAATAAATAAATAAGGCTTTTTTACTCCTCACTAACACAAGGTGATATAGTGGGGAGTTATGATTTCGCAATTTTTAAGGGTATTTTTTTTTTTGCAGATTATCAACTAGTATCATGCTGAGATTGTATTCTGAAAGTTTCATCACAATGTATCTGTGTGTGTGTGCTATGTGCAGTGTGCTATGTGCAGTGTGCTATGTGCTATGTGCTATGTACGGCGTGTTCATTTTACTTTATCGATTATAGACTAAAGTACTCATTCAATTTTATTCAAATTTTGCAAATTTGTATATCTTATGCTCACTTAGATCCCATTAGATTTTGAACGATATATGAATAGTGCTTCTCAATTTTTTTAACTGTCAAATATTTCAAAGTGACCCCAAGCTCGGGAAACTTAAAATTTGAATTTTTTATTTTCAAATAGGTAAAAAGGCTCATCACTTTCATAAAATGGCATTAAAGAAATATCAACTTTTCATAATAAAATAAAAAAATAAATAAACAAACTCATTTTATAAAATCGCTGAAAATTTTCCATACAAAATTTGAGTATGGAACATCTTTGACTAGGTATATACCAAAGACCTTATAATAATATATACTGACTAAAGGTAATATATTAACATTATTATTGTGAAATTTGCTCTGTTTATGTTAAATTATTATTTAATTTTACTCTTTTACATCATTTTTCATAATATCTTATATGAATATTAGGAAAATGTTTATTTTATCAGTTTTTTTTAGAAACCGGACGTCATGAGAGTTTATTTTCTAGGAATATACTAGTTACAAATAAATATTTTGTGTTTTTTACATACATACTATCATGCCTTGTTCATATTGAGGTAGGCAGAGAGAACCGAGCGCCATACTTTCCTATCCTGATATACTTTTCTCGCTTCACTTAATCCAAACATTGCCTCATGCACACTCTCCTACTATCTACACTTCAGATTCCATTCATGGGATTTAAATGAGTCTTTCTCGACCGAACTCTATCTCTTATTCCGCATCTTTTAGCCATGTATAATTTTTTTGTCAACCGTTCTTCATCTGTTCTTTCTATGTGGCCGAACCACTTCAGGACATATATTATATTTTTATCTTGCATGTGGCGTCCTTTTCCAACATACATTCTGTTCTTGTGCTTACTTTTTTTTATTTAATCACACATCGTCTTATTACACATTTGTCTGAGAGACCTCATTTCAACGGCAGTTATTCTACTTGGGAAACTTGATGTTTTACTATGTTGTTTTAAAAAATATATAAAAAGGACATTATTTACATTGAATTACATTCATGTATTCTCAATGTAACATAAAGAAATTTTGTTTATAAAAAAATAACATAACAAATAATATTCATCAATTACTAATTTCCCATCTAAAGTTTGAATTTAGAACAACTTGTATAGACTTATATTGATTTTTGAAATCATAATATTGTGTATGTTCATCATGAGTAACAAACAACTATATTTTTCCAGACCAGCCATAAAATGTCATGCATAGAAAACTTTCATATTACTATATATAATTTATATTTCACAAAGTATGCTTTTGAAAAATTTCTTTTAGAATTTTTGGTTAATTGTCTTAAAATTATGCACAAAAGCTAAAGAAATATTTCATGGTATTAGTTAAAGCAGCACTTCAGAGATCAAGTGAATTTTTTTTCCTATATTATGTTTAGTATTGTATATTAAAAGTGTTCTTTGATTGACCAGACTCTATTGAGCAGTCTCTCTCGCACCCACACATTTACAGATCTATGTCACTGTGCACTGCGAGCTCAGGAGATTAGTCTGTGTATAATAAATCATTAAATTTGAGTGACTTTAAATATATATATATATATATTTGTAAAATACAAATAGAATAATGTTTATAAAGAAATGCTTTCATTCATAAGCAAAATTTGAATGAAAAACAGCTTTTGTTATACTGAATGAGGGCAATATAGAAATATTATTTTCAATATTTGTCTTCTTTGTAGTAAATCATTTGTCTAATTTATTATATTTATAAAATTTCTCATACCTAATGTATGTGATTCTTATACATACCATAATGCCATGATCCTCACATGGTAGACAGAGAAAACTGAATGCCACATATCTTGACACACAATCATCGCCTCGTCAACATTCATACATCTTCTTATACATGTTTATCTGTTCTTCACGCTTCTAACCTTTTCGTCTTTCAAAATACCATTCACATGGTCATGCCATCCCTTTCTTGGGCGGCACTGATTTCTCATTTCATTCCTATGCGCATTGTATATTTTCTTCGTCAGGCATTCCTCATTCATTCTCCCCATGTGGCCAATTAATGAATGAAATGAATTCATCATTTTCATTCTATTAATGACATCTATCTTCATCTTAAATTCTATTACAGATTCATCTTAGTGATCTCATTTAAACTGCATTTATTCTGCTTTCATGTGACTTCTGCCATGTCCAGGTTTCACTTGCATACATCAAGGTTGGCACTAAGATAGCGTTATCAATGGCAACTTTAGCATCCTTTGATATGTTGCGGTCATTCATAACTGGTCTAAGTGCTCCATTCCCTCTGTTTCCTGCCATAACTCTTCTTTCGATCTCCTTATCAATCCGTCCATTCCGGTGTTCCGTTGCTTCCCAAATAGACATATTCGTCTACTTGCTTGAGCCATTTGTTCTCTAATTTTATTTGGTACGCTGTTCTGCTTTCACTCTTTTGAAACACCATTTGAACTTCGATTTGCTGGCATCCATTCTCAGTACGTTCTTTTTACATCCTTCAAATACTATACTTACGGAATTGTCAACGTTTTGACATTTCTCATATACCTACTAAAATTCAGACGGATAAATTTAGACGAATCGGAATGGGACATATTATGAATATTTCGATTTGTGTGATAGATTTTGTATTTTAATGAATTATTGTGTTGTTTTTCTTTTTAATTGTTGTGTTGTTTAATACGAGTTTTATGTTTTATTTTTACCATATTTTTAGAGGCCGTGTATGTGAATATAAATAAATAAATAATAAATTTCTGACCCTTGCTATCCTCCATAAAAGTTCTGATGCAACATTCAACATATAGATTGAAGAGCCATGGAGATAGCAAACCCCCTTATTTATAGAGAACTATGTTGTTACTGTGTCGGTGACACAAACACGTGATATTCAGTAGTGGCCAAAAGAATGGAAACTTTTTATTTTGACTACATTTTTCAACTGACTAGGTGATTCATTTTACTTTTTCATTGAAATTTTATTGCATTCTTATTGTTTTTAATGACAATATGTTCTTTTGTTTATTTCCCAAGAAACAATAAATATTTTCTTAATTATTTTAACTATTTTTTTACAAAATTAGTTAATCCTTTCAGGTATTTGCGGGACTGAACAATCTTAGTACCGCTGGATCCAGGTATTTGCGGGATCCAGCAGGGTGGACTTAGATATCATATCAATCGTATAATAAAGACCTAATTAATACCTCGATCTACCAACCTTTTTTTAGAGTTTTAAATTTATACCTAATCAAACAAGTTCTTTGGGACATTTTAAATGGTTTATTAACATACTTACCTTTAGTTAGACATAAAATAGCAAAGAATAAAATGAGACATAAATTTATATTTCAAATTAAATTTAAATAATAACGTTCACACGATAAACAATATTCTTGTACAATAAGCATCATAAGTTTAAACATTATTTTGGAAATAGCTTCGTAAAAAAGTTAAAGTATTGTGTCGTCTGATAAACGGCTTCTGATATTGGACACAAGGTAGCCAGCAGCTGAAAAAGCTCGTTCAGATTCCACGTTGGTTGGCACAATAGTCATTTGCGCATTGTAAGTGAATTGAAGGTATGTACCTTTCCACTGGACTCGAAATAATTCATTTTCTTCTTGATCAAAACCTCAATGTTGCTCATATTGCCAGATCTAGATTGTTGGGCTGTTGATCTCGAACTCTTCATACTAATCAAAGTAAGTTTGAGTTCGTCTTTAAGTGACATTGGTGCTGCTGCTGCGTATGTCTCCAGATTAGCGAGAGGAGTGTCGTCATCCTAAGGATCATCAGCGTCAGCAGGAGCAGTGGCTTCTGCGTTGTTACCCGTGTCCGTGTACTCTAGCCTTTCGACTATAGTTTTGACTGTCTTGCATATTAAACTTTTTGAAGGTAGACTAAATGTGTCATCAACATTAATAAATTGACTTCTGTCTTCTTCGTACTTATATGGATCATGTAAGTATATAATAAAACCGCTGTCAAGTTAGTTCGCCGCTCTGAAATCCGTTTCCTCAACGAATCAACAAAGAGTAACACGTATGAACTACGCTTCTCTGTAATCTCGCCAGTCCAGTGGGATCCCGTAAAATTTTCGACCGAGATTAGTCCCGCAAAATGTCTGCGGGATCTCGGTATTTCCTGTTTACCTGTTTAGGTGAACTCTCGTTCACCTGTTTGGCTTTGGGCCCTCGGGATACCAAGTTACCTGATCTTGGTTACCGAGGACTGGGTTGTGCTGCCGATCAAGTTAGATGAACCTGTTGGTGGTCACCCAGGATAGGCTATGCCGGTCTATATAGGCTTTAGGTATTTCAACCTGTTTGCCTATCCCCAAGCGAAGGTATTGTAATGACTGTGTAGGTACTTACCTAACACAGCACTACGTACATATAGATATTAAATATTATAGTAAAACACAGGTAATTGTATGACAGAAATCAAAAGATAATGGTGCAATTACTTACATGAATTTATTTGGATAAGTGACTCTAATACATTGAAAATAGTTGACTTAATAAATATTTATATTTTAAATTAGAATAATATACGATGATTACGCGGATTGAAAACTATGAGGTCGCAAGGACAGCGCGACCGCGATAACTGGTACTGGGTAGATCGAATGGCCGCTCCCGATCTGAGGCGTCTTTATATAGGGCTGAATCGTCCGGATTCAGACACTAGCGCGCGCCATATCACCCCCTTTCCAGTCGATTCGACGATATCCTTGCTTCCCCAATAGTCCTTACAGCATTCTGTAACAATGGAAAAAAAATTTAAAACATTTGTTGATTCGACATGAGGAAAAATTAAGTTTTTTTTTATTTTTGGCATGAGGTAAAAAATATTTCTTTGGTATTAGATAAAAATGTTTCTTTGTTATGTTGACATAATAATGGAAAAAAATATAGCATACTTTCATGCTGTATGAGTTCTCCAATACAATTTTAATTCTTTATAATTACATTCCTTGGTATCAAAAAATAAATAAATTAACTAGTCATTACTTCTGAGTTGGTTTACATATAGGTACATAAAATTTAAATTAATTACTCTTTACTTCTGAGTTTATAAGTACTTAGTTTTACATATTACATTATACACAAAATTTTAAATAATTACTCATTACTTATGAGTTTGTACGTGCTTTTTTTACACATTAAATTATACACAAGACTTAAATAATTACTCATTACTTATGAGTTTGTGAGTGCTTATTTTTACATATTAAATTATTCACAAGATTTTAAATAATTACTCATTGCTTATGAGCTTGTAAGTGCTTATTTTTACATATTAAATTATACACAAGATTTTAATTAATTATATTATTTTATTCAATGCACTTTACTGTGAGGTGCTACAAATTGAATAAAACAGTTATATTATATTATAACGAATGCACTTTGTGTTACATATTTTACATAGATTACAAATATTTTCATAGATATATGAAAAGAAAAAAAATATAAGTTACTTAACTTAAAAAAATCTGTAGCTTGTGAATCTTTCAGGGAAGTACACTCTTCTTCCAGCTCTGGTGGTTGTGTGTGATTGCTGTGATGAAGTGGCTTCTGACGTAGTGGCGTTGTTATTCTGCGGAATAGACATCCTTCTCTGCTCTGGGGAAGTGGCTTGTCTGTTGTTCATCTCATCGCAGGGGTCCATACTCTCATTTAGGAAGAAGGCTGGTTTTAGACGATCTAATGAAATTTTTCTACTTTTTCCCTTGATATTTATAGTGGCTGTTTTATCATCCCTCTCTTGCACTAAGTAAGGTCCATCATAAGGTTTCTGAAGAGGGCGTCTCACTGCGTCGTTTCTTAGAAAGACGTATTTTGTATGGTTCATCTGCTTGTGCACGAATGTTTTTAATCTGCTATGATTTGAGATTGGAATGGGGAGAATTTTTGACATCATTGTTTGTAGTCTCTGTCCATAGGTGTCTGGTTCCTCTGGTGGTCTGTCTTCTTCCTCCATCTTAACTTGATTATAAGCTCTAGCCAAATCTATTTTGCTGAATATTGTTGATCCGTGGAGCTTATGTGAAAAGTCCTGAAGTTGTGGTATCGGATACTTGTCCGGCTTGGTAATTGAATTCAGTCGTCTGTAGTCTCCACACATTCTGTAGTTTCCATCTGGTTTCTTAACCATGTGAAGTGGGCTTGACCAATTGCTCTTTGAGGGTCTGCATATGCCTTGCTCGACCATGTATGCAAACTCTTATTTTGCTATCTCTACTTGCATCGGGTTTAATCTTCTCACTTTTGATGTGACAGGCGGTCCTCTTGTTTGAATGTGGTGTGTTACGTTGTGTTTCGATTCATTTGGTGTCATGTTTGCTCTCGTCAGATTCGGATATTTTTGTAAAATTGTTTTAAATTTTAATGTTGCTTGCACCGTTGCTATGTCTATGACTGATGTCTTGTACATGAATCCTCTTGTTGTTATACCTGTTGTTTTATCTATTAACAGTTTTCTTTTTAAATCAACTAAAATATCATAATTTGTAAGGAAGTCCGCTCCGATAATTGGCTTTGTTACATCGGCTATTACAAACTTCCATTTATGATTTCTGCGAAGCCCGAGATTTAAATTTATAACTTTATGACCGTATGTTGGTATCACTGTTCCGTTTGCGGCGTATATTGGAGTGATGATGCTGTCTGTAGAGATCGTTGCTTTGTCACTTTTGTGATATCTCGGTATTATACTGATCTCAGCACCAGTATCGATTAGGTATTTGACGCCGGTGGCTATATCTGGCATGAAGAGACGATGTTTCATTTGCGACGGTGTTGTCTCGCACACCTGTCGCAGTTTTAGTTTTCCGGAAGATTGAAAGTGCAGGGTAGTTGACAATATCTTGCGTTAATTCCAAATTTTTGATGTGGTATGCATATATCTTCCTTCTTGTTATTATTATTATTAGGCATATAATTTTTATTATTATTATTTTTATTTTTATAATTTCGATTATTGTTTTGTCGGTTGTGATAAGAATTATTATTATAATTATTATAACGGTTTCTACTAGACGATCTTGATCTGGAACGTTCTCTTTCTTGATTATTATAAAATGGTCTTGATTGCCTTTGCTGAAGTTCTAGTCCTAATATTTTGTCAGTCAAAATTTGAATTTGCTGCTGCATTCCAATAAGAAGTTGAACTGTGTTTGGATCGTTATGTGCATGGTTATTCATTGAAGATGTAGATGGTAAATTTATCGATTGTATTTCAGCTCTATTGTTCACCTCCATAATTCTGTCTGCTGTAGTTGCGATTATCATGATGTCGTCATTATTAATTGCTGTGATGATTTCTTGAATTCTATGCGGAAGTCTCTCTATCCAAAGTCTTTTGATGAGTGCGTCGTTGTTTAATGTTGGTCCTGCGAGATTTTTCATTTTTCTTAATAGTTCCGATGGTGTGTTATCTCCCAATTGCATCCCGTGTAGTAGATGTGTGAGTAGGGTTGCCAGATGGTATCCTAAAGGAGGACATGTCCTCCTTTTCGACAAATTGTCCTCCCTTACCTACCGTATGTCCTCCTTTTGCGTTGATTGTTATCCAATATAATTTAAAAAACATGTCTAGGTACTAAAGATTTTTATACATATTTCATAAAAGAGCACCAAGAACTTATTACAAAAAAAAATATGTTTTGGTGAAACATGATGTTTAAAATGAAGTGAATTTATTATAAAAAATCTTGTTTCATTGTTAATAGTTTAAGTAGTGACTAAACTATATTATACAAGTTATATAGCGACTGCATTGAAGATATAAAAAAATCAAGAAATAAAGTAATTATGAGACGATGAAAATTCTTCGATATGCGTCTGTAGGTATGGCGTTTTTTTGTCATTGTCCTCCTTTTTAAGGAAAATCCTCCTTTTTTGTGCTATTTGTCCTCCTTTTTCAAATTTCCATCTGGCAACCCTATGTGTGAGTCTTTTTTCTTCCGATTCTTGTAGACGGTTCAATAACACATTACACCCAACTGTTGATAGTATGTATATAGTAAAAGAATACGTAAAAATCCATGTATTTTATATTTCCATGTTTTAAGTCTGGCTCTGTGAGACGATTAATATCATAAGCAGATCGTAAGTCTCCAGAATGTGGCAGCTTGTTACTGGTGCGTGTAAAATAATTATTTGACATTGTACCTGTTAGTTGCCCGTGAAGCTACATAAAATAAAAAGTTATAATATAATATTATGCTGATTAATTATTTAAATTAATCAAATGACAGAACGAACGCGTATAATATCTGTCAAATGACAAATGTCAACCACGGTGGACGGTGCTGCCAGGACTTAAATTTTTAGATATTATTGGAGAGTTGCACGAAAAAAATATGAATCCTTATGAAGAAGGGGTTGAAAAATAACATTGTTTTTACTCCTCACTACCCCAAGGGGATTTATGAATTCGCAATTTTTAAAGTAATTTTTATTGCAGATTATCAACTAGTATCATGCTGGGATTGCATTCTGAAAGTTTCATCACAATGTATCTGTGTGTGTGTGCTGTGTACTTTTTTTAACTGTCAAATATTTCAAAGTGACTCCCATGCTCAGGAAACTCGAAATAATTTGTTATTTTTATTTTCAAATTGCTAAAAGGGCACATCACGTTCATAAAATGTTATTAATAAATATCAATTTTTCATAATAATATATTTAAATAATAAAAGAATTAAACTCACTCATTTCATAAAATTGCCGAAAACTTTCTATAGAAACTTTGAATACTCTATAGTGACTTGTTAGTGAGGAGTTTAGCGTTGGCCACAACCCACTCGTTTATTATTGTTATTCTAGTTTCATTCCTGTTTTCCATTTATACCAACTTACTTTTAGCTAATTCCCTTAGCTCTTTCTCTCGTGACTAACTAATGTACCTGTATATTGCAAAATGTTAGGACTTCACTATGCACTTGCAATTTATAGATTTCAGAGCCAGTTGTACATATCTACATACTTTCATGGGACTGTAACCTCACTTACTTTGGGGAGCTGGAATGAGGATCGCCTGATGAAGAAAATATACAATGCGGACAGGAATGGAATGAGAGGACTGGGCACATCAGGAAGCGGATGGACTCATCCATGTGAACGACATTCTGAAAGTAGAAAATGCATGCAAGGATAACCCCGAGGTGCCTTGAGTTCCTGATTCTCCTATAATATTCCTACTTCGTCTCTATTGAGAAGTTCATTCAAGAGTATATCGGCTTTAGTGGCTCTGTTGGTTGGGTATCTGACTGCTGAACCAAAGGTCCCGGGTTCGATTCCCGGTGGAGACACAGTTTTTAATTGTGTTTTCAGCCTGGATCAGTGAGACTATTAATATCGTAAGTCTCCAGAATGTGGCAACTTGTTATTGGGTGCGTGTTAAATTAATATTTGAAATAGTACCTACCTACCTGTTAGTTGCCCGAGAAGCAACTAAATAAATAAATATTTTTTGTTAGTATATCGCAATGAGTATTAATTTGCTGTTTACTACGAATATTATTAGCTTCGCGTACGGGAACTTTTTCGGAATCTTTTCGCAGAATTTTAGAATGAATTATAAGAAAAATATTAACAAAGAAGATAAAACAGATAACTCATTGTAGTTAGGATTGGGAGAGAAAATTGGAATAAGGTGTTACAGATTTTATCGTTCTTGAATCATCAAGATAAGTTATATCAATTTTTCTTTTGTTACATTAAGGTGTTATTGATGTTTTCTTGTTTCAATAATTATAATTAATATAATGTAGCAGATAGTCTGAAGTTGACCACAACCCTCTCCTATATACAGTTTATTGTAATGTTGGCAGTATTTCCTGGTAATGTTGTCAATGGTAGGTACTATTGGTAGTTAGGTTTGTAGATTCGTACCTAGTCCATTTCTCCATATTCCATCGACCTCAGTCGATCGATCTGTAGTCACAAACTCTCCGAGGGCTATTAAGATATACCTGTGCACACAATTACGTAACAGATTTTGTAGACCGATCGGAACTTTTAAAAACGTAGTTTTTTATCAGCCATTTTAATTTAAGTAAAATTTATTATTTGGTTTCAATAAAGTTCAATGACTGCATTATTTCTTAAAAGATTATAAAATATCGTTAAAATATTAGTTACTAGCTTTTATGTCCCGCCGTTGGCCAAGAATGTAAAATTGTGAAGAAATAAGCAATCGTTTTTTATAATATTGTCACCCAATTATTTTGCAATATCGGACTATGAAAAGTGGTTTGAAATTTGATTGACTTTAAGCATTGTAAAATGTTCAAGTGATGGCCACAACCCATTCTTTTTTATATATTGCTATAAAGTGTGAATGAAGTATAATATACAATTTCTGCACGCATGGACTATGCGAAATGGTTTTAAATATATGACTATTTATCAACGTTGTAAAGAGATTGGTTTGGCCACAACCCCCATTTTTAAATATTATCATCGAAAACAAATTGTAATATGTACCTATTGAAAATTTAGTAATTTTGGATGTTGGAATGTGGTTAAAATTTGATTAAATCATGTACCGAAAAGATCTAGCGTTGGTCACATCCCATTCGTTTTTATATTTTTTCATCAAGTGTGCATTATATTTTTGCACAATTAGAGTGATAGACTTAAAATTGACACAAAAGTCTACATTAACGAAGAAGAAGAAGACTTAAACTATAGCAAATAGTTTTTAATTTGAATATAAACGTTGTGAAGAGTTCAGTAATGGCCACAACCCCCATTCTTTAAATATCGTCAACGAAATCAAATATGAAGGTGTTGAAAATTATTCAAAATAGGATGATATAAATGGTTTAAATTTGATTAAACAAAAGTATTGAAAAGATTCTAGTGCAGGTTACATCGTCACATCCCACATCCCATTCGTTTTTACATATGTATTTTCATCAAGTGTGCATATCGTTAATAATATTTCTGCACAATAGACTATTAGACTTAAAACTAACCCAAAAGTCTAAATAAAAAAGAGAAGAATAAGTATAAGACTATAAGAAATAGTTTGTATAAAAAACTATCCCAATGGTCTACATAAAATAAGAAAACATACACAAAATAGAAGAATTAGACTATTGGAAATAGATTGTATAAAAACTGACTAAAAGGTCTTCATAAAAAAAAGAAGATTAATCTATAGGAAATAGTTTTGTATAAAATTCAACAAAGAAAACGAAGAAAAAGACTAAAGGAAATAGTTTGTGTAAAAACTGTAAAGTCTACATAAAATTAAGAAGAAAAAGAATTAGACTCCATGAACCGTCGCTTCAGACCCTTCAGTACCTCCCGTCCCTTCAATCCATCATTACGTCCCTTTCAATCAGGCCCTTCAGTACCTCCCGTCCCTTCAGGCCCTTTTATACTTCCCATCCCTTCAGGCCCTTTAGTGCATCTCATACCTTCATTGCATCCCGTCCCTTCAGTCGCTTAAGAAATGTTTAAATCCAGAAACCATCCTGGAAGAACCGCGAAGAGATGAAAGGACCTTATTTTCCCAGGATACTCCACCTTCAAAGGTAAAATGACTAAATACACGAAGAAGAAGAAGAAAAAAGTTTAAATCCAGATACCTGCGAAGATATGGAAGGAAAATTGGACCTTCTTCTCCCAGGATAGTCCTCCTTCATAGGTAAAATGACCAAATGCACGATTAAGAAGAAGAAGAAGAAAAAAGTTTAAATCCAGAAATCTGCGAAGAGATGGAAGGACAGTCGGACCTTCTTTTCCCAGGATATTCCCCCTTCATAGGTAAAATGACAAAATACACGAAGAAGAAGAAGAATAAGAAAAAAGTTTAAATCCAGAAACCATCCCGGGCATACGCTCGACAATTCACCAAAGTTTCATTTTAATCGGACAAACGGTTTAGGAGTACATCGCATACATGCATAAATAAACAAATAAAATAATTTTCCGATAGAAAATCAGTATATTGTTGATTTGTAAGTAAATAGTAAATAGTACCTACCTACAACAATGTTCTAAATAAATTCGATTCATAACTAATTTTATTTGAATATCAGAATCTTTCCGTTACCATAGTAACCATTCCAATACGTTAAAAATATCAAATGTTTTGAGACTTTTTTGAATATGTAGGTACCTACATTGGTTTGTTCGATGCCATAAAAATGAAAATTGTCCGAAATATCAAATATTATATACAAATTATGCAATTTTATTATGCCTATATCTTTAATAATAATTAACAGACTTTTACAATATACGTCTTAAATCTTGCTGTAATGTCTTGTGTTTCATTTTATTATTTCATAATTATATTTATTTCAAAGGTTTATTATTTTCAAGAACATATTCATTCGGTAGGAAAATGAAATATTGTATGAAAAGATATTAAAATGGCGGCATTTATGTACAAAACGCTTACTTTAAAAATAAGTTAAACATTATAATTATACAAAATATTCACCATGTTTTTCACTTAAACGCTAAGTTATACTTGAAAGTAAATTTTTTTCGTGTAAATACGTACTTCTAACTTTTAAACTAACAGATATTTGCGTGCAAAATGTACACTTTTTTGACAGATACGACTTGGAAAATTTTGTATGAAAAAAATAATTATTGAAATATTTTTAAAATTCAGCATTTTTATCGCATTATTTTTAGCGTGACACTGCATCAGGTATACAGGTACACGTTCGCACATAAATTAGATTTTTAGATGCTCTTGGTTTTTCAGAAGGCGTGAGACAAACACACACACACACACACACACATACACACACACACTAACATTTTGATTGCTTTATTACTTTAGATTTTAAAACTGGTTGCATGTAACACATGAGATCCAACTGTCGATAGCGATAGTATGTATAGTTGAAGAATACGTACCAAACTATAAACCCATAAATCCAAATTATTGAATATTTTAAGATGTTTTGTTTTCCGTACAACCCCTACTGAAACCCCCGTTGATAACTCCTGACTGAAACAAAAACTCAAAATTCTGAGTATAAATGTTTTGAAGGCCTATAACTATCTATATATTCTGAAATTTTGGGCTCTATAAATTGAGCGAATCAAAAGTTATAAGGGGGGACACACACAGACACGTTAAATGTTCTACTCCGAATTCTGAGTAAATCCATGTAGGTGTATATAGAACATATATGCTGCGAAGTCGGTGTTTTTTGACTTCAAAGTGAAAAAACCGTGAAAAATATAGACCCTGCATACAAATCTCGCGTATCTTGGCTTGATACTTTGTCGATATGTTAAGATAATAAAATTTTCTTGAACAAATCGACAGTGGGATAATTTTTTTCTTTGGTTTAATTATTTTTTTAAAATAAATTACGTATTGTTTTTGAAATGATCTATACTGTTATTGTGGGCGATGTGTCTCGCCATTACGTTCTCAGCCAAAATCAGCAGTCAACTGAAATATATCCTGATCATCTTTTAATTGAATCCGTTCGCGAAATTCACAATTCTATTGGAATTTCACAAAATTACTGAATAGTTATCCAACTGTCGATTTGTTCAAGAGAATTTATTTCTCTCAAAAGATCAACAAAGTTTCAGGCCTTGATCCGCGATAGTGTGGTGACAGGAAAATTATTCGAAAAACAATTATTCGAATGCTCAATTTTACGAATGGCAATTATTCGAATCACATTTTTTCGAAAAACAATTTTCCGAACACACAATTATCAGAATTTACAATTGTTCGAATTTTTATGACGTCATGTTGGTAGTATTGTGAGAGGAATAAACCATAGATTTTTATTATAATATACTAGATGTCGTAGTTAGCAAATTTTGTATGAATCGAAAACAAATGACTCACTTTTTGCACGGAGTACTACATCTACATAGTATATTATGTATAATAAAAATCTATGGAATAAACAACATGGCGACGCACCGCGCTGTCAGATATCCTAGGATGTACACCTATTTTTTAAACCTAAACCTACAAAACTTCGATGAACATATATTATGTTGGTTAGGTATGTTTGTAGTTATAATTGCGACTGGCGTGAGCCAGTTGCATTATATATTGAAAAAAGTAACTATAATATTAAAGTAAAATAACTAAATTGGTGTGAATACTAGATAAACACAAACTGGTGTACAAACTAGGCTATCCCGCGCTGTCAAATATCAGTTATTAAAAATGTGCAAACATACGTACCCAATAATAATACTACAAGTAATAATAGTCTTCATCGAATATATTTTACTGGCAACAAATATGTCAAAGGAGGCAACATAATGACACAAAAAAAAATTAAATTCGGTTAATTGGTTTTCCAACAAATGTTAGTTCGAATAATTTCCTTTCGGACAGTTGTCATTCTGATAACTGATTTTCGAAAAATTGTTATTCGTACAATTGCGCATTCGGACAATTGTGTTTCGAAGAATTTTCATGTAATCGATATTTTGTATGGCCGGGTCTACGTTTTTCATGTTTTTTCAACTTTGAAGTTAAAAAGCACCAACTTAGGGGCTTCGCATCATATATGTATGTTATACATATGATGATCTACGGAGTTCCGAGAAGAACATTTAGCGTGTGTGTGTCGCCTTATAACTTTTGATCTGTTTAATGTACAAAGCCCGAAATTTCAGAATGTATAGATTAGTTCAGAATTTCTGATTTTTCTTTCAAAATCGTAATCAGCTTTTGAATTTTTACTTTTCCATATATCTCATAAACTATTAAGCTTTAACGCTGATTTTTTGTTTAAATATAAACAAATACAATATCTCAAAATTAAATTTAATGAAAAAGTTCCAGGGTTTCTCAAAATTTTTTTTTATTGAGAACTGTCTATATTTCCATTTTTTTTAAATATCGAGATACACCCCAACTAGATAATTTATGTCTATAAAAATATACATATTATAGCAATGCATTTTTTTTTAATTGAATATAGTGACGATATCTTCTCGTACAATTTGTATGGCAGTAAACACAATATCTACGGGGACTCTGAATAGTTTGATACTTAATCTTCATACATGCATAATATCGAACTGTTTACATATTCGTGGTTGGAAAAAAGAACTGACCTCTACACTAGCCTATCTTGACATACATGTTTTGTATAGAAAACTAAATATCTTAGAATATTGAACAATTTTGTTTTAAGTATTTAATATTCTTTATTTTTCGCGTGACCCCGGTACAGGCATCGAACTTCACCTATATGGGCAGCGTCTAAGATTTACAGCTTAGGTTCCAGTTTTGTCAACCGCCTCGGGTCACGCCTCGTGGATATCCCTGAGGGTGCCGTTGAATTTCCTGAGCTGGCAGTCCTGCACCATGTGCTTTACTGTTTGCTGAGCCCCACATTCACAATATGGGTTCTCCCTCTTCCCCCATCTCCTGAGCAAGTAGTTATAGCAACCTTGCTATGTCCCTACCCCTGTTTTGCTGCATCCATGTTTTTATATGACTGGTCAAATCCAGGGCCTGGGGTTGTTGGGTAGAGTTATTGCATTTATCGGACACTTTGTGAGCTTTATATTATTCATCAAAATCCTTAAAATCAATGGTCACCGTCCAGAACCTGATAAAATCAATGATCACCATCCATATTAATATGGAACGGCAGCCCGTCAATCAATCAATTACACAGTCAATCTGGATCGCGATCATCGATTTTGATCACGGATGAATATATTCGTGTGTCAGGTTAGCTTTGGACGCCTCCAAGTGACATTCTGCTATACTTATGGTGTCAGCACCTCTTTTCCTATTTTTTTTTTCCTACAAACCTTAGCGCTATAAATGAACGAGAGCAGCCGTGGCAGGATTCGAGCTCGCGACCACCGGATTATAAACCCAGCGTGTTAACCGCTCTGCCATCGACTAATCTATATTTCGATGTATAAATAACTACTTACCGCATTATGCTACATTCAAAAGTAAATTTCTTATTGAAAAATTTGAATTTCAAGTCAAGAGTGTAGCCGATGGTGTTGAAAAAACATCGTTTTTTTGAAATACCTATTATTTTTTTTAATTTCCCACATATTTTGACTTCACGTATCATACCAACAAACATACACTATACGTTCATAGGAAGATCAATATAAATTGAATTTATTATTGAAGATGTGCAAAACATGTTCTTATAGTATTGTTATGGCAACACATGACTCATGCTTATTGTTCTGTAACGTCTTTGATTCCCAAAAATAATGAAGATTCTTGTGTAGGTGCGACTCCATCTCTCTCCATCTCGTACAGGCCATATACATACATTCATTCTGCCGAATATGGAAAGTCATGTCTCATCCATCCATCTGCCTATACGAGTGGACTCTAAGGTATGCCTGATGGTGCTCAAGGCTCTGAACGACTTGGCTCCACACTACATTCAAGAACTGTGCCAAACGAAACTGTTCCTTCAGGAAGACAGCTTACATTGAGATCATCTGGATCACAGAGTATCAACTCTTTAAATTAATTGGACAGAGTCAATAAAGCGGATTACTTTGATCGCGGTTTCAGTGCAAACGGGCCTTTAAAAGCATTGACACCTTCGGTAGACTACTTTAAGACTGCCAGAGCGGTTAGTGCACTGGGTTAGCAATCCAGTGGTCGGGAGTTCGAATCCTGCCACGACCGATTTTGTTCACCTATTTTATTTTTATTTTATTTATTTATTTTTCACACCTTTATCACAAAGACTATTATGAAGATTACTGCTGCCCAACTAGGTAACCCTGTTCTAGGGCTAGCAGTTCACAATTTTAACAAGCCAAATATTTGACATTTTGGTTATACATAGTTACATAGAGCGGACACCAGACATCACAACACAGTAAATTACAATATTACATAGTTACCAATATCTTAAACACAAAAGTATAAACTGATACAGTAAATTTTGATATGTTATTATTCTAATATTATTTCTACCATAATATGCACACCCGTTGTTGTCATTTATGTTATGTAGCAGTTTGACATTAAAATTTGTTCTATGGTCTTCCCAACGTATATACTCAGTAACAATATTGTTTGACTTGAGTCACAAATCAAACAAAATACAAGATCAAGTTTTCTTCTTTGAAATTATCTAATAAAAAAGAGAAATGTTTTAAAGTTTATTTGTCTTAAAATAAGATGCAATGTACCTAACCTATAGCACAAGCATTTATGCTTATTTTAGGGAATGTAGGAGAATGTATATGTACATGTTACAAAGACATATTCATTATTTAAAAAAAATATATGTGTGAATGTCATATAAATAAATATAAAAATATGAGATTGTACTTACATATTATTACAGTTGGACATGTCTGGGCGGCATATTACGTAGCATGCAGTAGTAGTACAGTACTATGACCTCAATATGGTAAATCCATATAGTTACATACATAACAGAGCTAGAGAATAACACTTAATAGTATGCAGGCGGATACAAATGTCGGATGCATTACCTTGGTATGTACCAACACAGATGCGTTTAATTTTTTTTTTTTTTTTATTTATTTATTTAAGATTTGGTACACGGTTAACATACAATATACATAAACATAATATCAATTATAATAATAAATCAACCGTACACACAAAAATCCCACAAGACATAGCCTGTCTGTGGGTATACCAATTAAAAATATACAAAATTATTTCGTTAGTAACATTAGTTATTTATAAAAATAAAATATAGCAAATTGCTTAGGCAGGAAACAAGTGCAAAAAATATAAAGTATACAAATTATATATGAAAAATATACATACACATATTTATATACGAAACATCAATAAGTTTACATGAATCAGCAGACTGACAGCGGTGCTACCAAATATTATACCCGCAGTCGATAGTAACAATACTTGGCAAGTACAAGGATATGCATGTCGCAGTCAATCTACACTTTCTAGTTAAAATTGAGAATTTCCAATAATGATTAAAAAAAATAAATAATAATAATAATAATATAAAAAAATCATTGAACTTTTACACAAGAGCAGAATATTGAGAAAAAGAAAGACATAAGTGCACCAAATTGAAAACCCAACAAGTAAGAAACAAATAAATACAAATTATAATAAGGAGTAGATTAATATTAATAAATTCAGAATAAATTTTTAATAGAGTTGTAACACCAACAAGTAAACTCTGTAGTAGAAAAAAAATACTTATATAAAAATAAAAGAAAAATATTGGAAGCAGGGTCAGGAGACAAGAACCAAAAAGTATGATTCATTAATGAAAACATATGTGATGCAACTGAGTATAATTCGTACGTTTGCGGCCCAATAGTGAATTATAACAGTCAATATTGAATTCTCTACTATCTACTTATATTAGTGTACATTTTTTTTTCAAAAGTTGACGATCTCTAATTGATTTCATTAATATGGAATAAATTCTTTAAAATAAATTCTTAATACAATGCTATAAACCACTTGTTGAGTTAAAAACTTTGCACCACTCGTTTCGGGAGTACCTACCCATACCTTCTCATCGACAGATGAATTATAACTGAATACCTACAAATTATTATTCTGAGTATAATTTTTTAAATTTTTTCAGTATCGAAAAATTTCTTTGTTGTTAAAAATTTTAAATTAACAATTTAATTTAAATTTGAAAAGGCAGTACTACTCATTTTTTTAATTTAAAATTTTGATGGTAATACCTATTAGCTTATTTTCAAAATTTATTAATTAACGATTCAGCATCATAACATAGAACTATAGAATAGTAATTAAACTATAGAATTAATTATAATTATCGACGAAGTTTTTATTATAAGCTAGTTAATGCCCTAACAAGACGAAATAGGCCTATCGCGCAGAATAAAAAATTAATGTAGAATCAAAAAGTCTTTACTTTTAATTATAGATAAACTATAGAATACTCATTCCCATACAATACCTCGTTGAAAAAGTGAAGCCGTTTTATTGGCCGGCTCGTGTCAATATATGTATGAATCTGCTTGTAGACATTGTTCGTATAGTACTACTCGTTATGACTGCGTAAATAATTTTGCAAGCAGTTAAAAAATTACCTACTTGAAGAACGTATCACGCAGACGGCCAAATGATTACTGAATGCTCGTAGCAAAATGTTGACTAAATTAGTCAACATAAAGCAGTCGCGTTTACTGCAGGCTAAAGAGTATTCTATACTATTATAATTCTATACATAGAAGTCAATAAAAAGAGATAATGAAATAATGAAATAATCCGTAGAATTTGTGATGACTACAATAGACTTTTGACTGACTTGGAAATTTTTAATTTAAAATATGCAAAATTTAAGCAATTGAGTAAAGATATTATAATATATTCGCAGGAGAAATCCTAGAATCAACTGTGGTCCTTGAATTTGTCCCCTTTTTCTCCTCCTACCACCTTATCATAGGTATTTTAATATAACATGCTGCAGGCACTCGTAATTGGAGAGTTGACCTTACATGTTATTTTGTATTTATATATTTTGTATTTTTTAATATCAATTTCTCTGTGAGTGTTTCTTAAATAAAAAATAAAATAAAAATAAATAAAATAATTGTTGAACGTTGCGCATGCCCTTAAAAAGATCTCTTACACCAGCCGATGATAGGTGGTGAGTTGCAACCTGTGACATATTCACAGAAGTATAAGTATATATTATTTTCTTTCGTATTTTTGATGACATTTTTCGTCATACAAAGGTAATAGATTTTCCCTTAACTTAGCAACTGATAAAACATTCTATATGGGATAAAATATTTTACTGGTTTTGATATATATGTACATACTCAATAATAATATTATCGGAAAACAATGCAAAACATTTTTTAAATAATATATTCTACGGAAAGAACCGAAGTATACCTGTCTCGCTCTATGGCCCGATATTACAGTCGGCCCTCAACTCATTGAGTTTGTTAAACTCAAGATTAATGTTAAGGGGAGATTGAATCCATTTCCGTATTACAGTGCAATATGACATGTCAGTTACTAAATCTTCAATTATAGACATTTTACTTTTTCTGTGGTCAAATCTGTCAAATTTTAAATAACCTCAAATAATACGAACTACAAATCGGGACGCTACGACTTGAAATACTATTGTTTTATTATCCAACATGGTAAATTTAATTTTTTTCACCAAAATAATTCTTATGAATGCCCATGTTCGTTTCAATATGGCTGTCAGTTTTTGTTGTGTGGCGCCACTACCATATAATCTGTGGGCGCCACCGTCGATACAACTAATGCCTCTGGTGATAGAACACTGAAACTACACGCGTTGCCTAGCAACGAGTCGAGAAATGACAGTTGACTCACCGTTAAGTACTTAATCCGCCAGAAACGTTGAGTTAAATATTTGTCATTTTAGTGACGTATTTGAGGGAAGATTAGGCCTAAACGGACACTGTAATACGCTATATTTTTGAAAAACTTGAGTTTAGCTCTTAAACTGAGACTGTAATACCGGCCCTATGACATTCAAAATCTCTGTCCGTGCTCTTCTTGTCATCATCTGTACTTTTGATAGTATGACAAACTTCTTTGTGCAGTTTGGTCAACCTGTGCGTCATATCTTCGGAATCTCGGATGCATTTAGTTTCGTAACAAAAACATTATTTCGCTTCTAGGAATCGCTGGGTATTATTCTCGCAGTGAACTAGCAGGGAGCTCAATCCATTTGTAAAGCTTCGGTTTTATATCCACTTCAATTGCCCGCTCCCTTTTTACTTCCCTCCTTCCGTTTCTCTGGTCTATGCTGTCGCGATATAAGTGCACTCTTGGCCGTTCGGTAAAAGATGACGTCACATCGTATGGAGTACTTTTCGATTATTATAATTCGTGTTCACGTCCTTTTTATTTGTTTCCTTTGTATTGCATGGCGGTTAATGAAAGCTATTGAATCGTAAAGACAATTATACTAACGATAATTTGTCTGTAATTAGAAGATGCTTCCGATCGACACTCGTCATTAGCTTGACGAGTGTCGATTTGAAGACACCTATTCGAAAGTTACATTTCTCCATTATGCGGGCATTAGTTCATACGTATACTATTGATGCGTTTCTTTTGTGATGGGAGAAAGCTTATTGCTTGCCGTGGTCATCTGTGTGCGTGACAGGGGTACGTGACGTTTCGAACTCGGAGCCTTGAAACTATAATATTTTTTTTATTAATAGGTACAAATTGTTTTTGTTTTGACCGCGAATATATTGCCCATAGAGACGGAGTTGCTTTCTGCCCTGATGAAAATGCGGCAGCTACGAAATTGGTCCTATCAAATAACTCAAATTTTGAGTATAGTAACAGTACATTATTTGATGTACATTATTTGTTTGTTAATTAATATGATTTTAAATAATAATTGACTATAAGAAGGTTTTATAAAGCATGTTCTTTAATTGATTTAAGATTGCAAATAACAACTCCCTCTAAATATAGTTTCATCTAAAATACAAAGGGATGTTTCGGTACAATTGAATAAAAGAAATAACTTACTTTAATCACAAATAACAACTGTTTAATAATTGATTAATTTATAATACTTTTTTATAATTTCACACAGCTGATAAATAACGATTGACGCGTACGTTTGACAAGTCGAGAGAGTGATGGCGGGCGCAGGACAAAATGAATATTTATACTTTGACGATTGTTCTAGAAGGTTCCATAGGTTGGTGTTGCAGCGTTCATACAAATTTTCGCTATTATTAATACATCACCACATACTAAACATAATATGTAGATATACATAAATTTATAGACGATGTATTACTATACATCACGGCCATAACACAATGTTTTGTTACCAGCGACAGGTGTGCGAGTTGTGCATTACCTTATAAAAGGAAACAATTAACATCTTCACCAGTCTCGTCTCATCTCGTTGCTGAACTATGTGGGATGGTATTTGGCCTCGTGTATTATTTTATATTTAAAAGTTTCAGTTTCAGTGCCGACGATACATTTTTCCGTTCCCTGTCTCACTAGAAAAACCTGTTCTGAGACGGGTCACTATAATTTTCCTGTTTAAATATATTATATGTATATTTAATAGTTCTAGCCAAGATAATTCTGGCCTAGAAATAATTAAATAAAAAATACTCAACAAATAACAAGAAAATTATATAAATAAAGCAAATTTCATAAAAATGGAAAGAACATTGTAAAAAAACAATTATAACAAAAAATAACAAAACAAATGTAATATAAAATTTGTAGCATAAATGTCTTAATATAATTTATGAATTTTCTTTCTAACATAGCATATTTAATATTTCCTTTTTTTACAACATTTTTTTGTCAACATAGTACATAGAACACTTTTAATTACATTTACACTAAAAGAGCCGAAATTTGATTTTGGTCTTTATTACGGACCCAATTGTATGTCTATCTATTAGTGGAAGCACTATTCTAGTGGTACCGTGAGCCTTACAGCTAAACTATATAATACTGATTGCAAAAATTGTTTACTAGTTACAATGCATAATATTATGTAGGTTATAGTCACTAAGAAAATATACAAAGGACTCAAACAAGAGAGGTTGGGGTAGTATTTCTTAAGATATTGATAAATGTAATTATGTCAAGATAGAAAAATATGTCGTTCGTCCCTGCCTATACTGTGGGGCACATGGCGTAATAGTTTTTTTTTTTTTAATTTTCAACTATGGTTAAATTATAGGGGTTACGAAACCGATTGTTGTCAATCGTTTTGTTCTGAACAACATGTGAATATTCTAGATTTAAATATATACGTGCGATCGTCAACGCATTGACATGCGCTTTTGTCTCCTATGTTTTGACGGTAGTGCATTGTTTTTATTTGTGCTTTGGGCGGAATATGTGCTGCGAACCTCACTTATTTAATGTCTGTACCGTTTATTACGTGCTATATGTATATATTATTTACTAGTTTTTTTAATTTTTTACTTGTTTGAACTGTGCGATGTGTTAATTATCTTGTGAAGATTGTCGTTCGTCCTGTTGAGTTGCCTGTTACTTCTGGCTCGTATAAGACTTTTGAGCTTGTAACCAGATAATATGTCCTATACATTTCGAGAGAAATATATGAAACTAAAATAAATGTTTATTCTACGTCATCGTGGTTTCCTTCAAGTACTGTCTTTCGACAAACTTAATGAACCAATTGGCTATAGTTATAAAACATTATGTAGTAAGAGCAACGGGAGCTTTTCCGTTAAAAACGGCTAAAAATTAGACAACTCGAGATTCAGTTGCTACCAAGAATAAGGAGTATACATAATATAGAGCTGACATAAGCTACAACTTTGGGCCATGGGATTGGTACAAGTGATGAAAGTGAAGTGGAACCCTAAATATATTCAACGTTTAAATATAAATGGGCCATCTGAATAACAGTAAAATTATTTGCTTTTCGAAATTTAAATCTCTTTGTACTTTTTGATATAAGCGTTGATTACTGTTTCAATTTCCATTTCAAAAATGTTTGCTAATGTCGTGTCTATATATTATTATTGGTCTGTGGTAGCTACTGTTTTTAATATAATTCATATCCCAAATGCACCAACGCATCTCGTTTGTAACGTTCACTTCCTTTCAGAATATGACGTATTAGTTCCCCCTTCGCCCAATGATAAAGATAATTATAATTGTTTGCGTCCCAAGTCACTGTTAGTGTAGAGCTTTTACTCGTAACTTTGTCATGAAAAATTCACAACGACTTGTACAATTATATGCGTCATCGCATCTGCCATTATTATCGATTTGATTTACATATAGAGTAATGAGGTTATTTCCGTCCACCCTCTTCCTATTCTCTATACAATTGTGAAAGTGCAGGTATGTATGTAAGATTATGTGAATTAAGTATTTGTGCGTGTAGTAAATCTGCTTTTGGTAACTTTACTGGTTTTATTTTTTTATTTCAAGTGTCCTTTTTAAAGTGTGCATGACTGTCTGAATAAACATATTAATAATAATGCTGTTCAGTAAATATTTTACAAAAGCGGATGTTGCATTCCAAAGAAAAACGAAACATGTGTAGAATGTGCACACAATTGTTCAAGAGAGAACATAAATGGTTTGTCCTTTCAACAAAAGTTGATAGCTTTGAAATATCGGGACAATATCCTCTTTGGATTCGTGATTCATTAGAAGGTCGAGGATCTGACCAGATGCGACTTTGAGTTGGCTGCACTTCAGAAAATATAAGCTTTGCCAACAAAGATTCATTGCTGCTACAAAACTACGCGAAGACTTTTCTAGTTCAACATAGCGTTGTTGAGTTCAAATCGGAAAGTTGACACGAAAAGTTTTTTCATTTTCAAAAGACATTCTGACAAATTCTGTTCAGAAAAAGTATGAAATATGCATGATAGTAGTTTTTTGTTTTGTTCGACGAGCAGCCGCTTCGGGGACGAGCAGAACTACTTAGTTCTATAGCGATCCCTGTGGAGTGAGGTAGGAGACTGCATAATTCCTTACTGACGAATTCTGTTCAGGAATTACAAAAACCTTTGATTTAAATTACGATTTTATTTGACTGCTTTAAATCTAAAACCGATAAACAATCCAAAGAATCATTCAATTACAATGCTTGGTATATTGCAAATGGTATTTAACGCTGCTGCAAGGCTGTAGCTGACAAAATATGTCACATAATACCTCATCTTAACGAACTATTCTGGTTGAATTTTCCAGAACGATTAGACTATAAGGTTCCTGTAGGTATGCTTTATGGTTTTTAAGACTCCGAATGACGTGGTTCCACACTACATTCAAAAACCAATGAAAGAGTCAATGGTGATGCGGCTTAATTTGAACATAGTTTCTATAAACGGGCATTTGAAGTGGAATAATTTGCCTTCAGAATATTGACAGTTTCAGGAAATTTATTATTTAATAATTAATTGTTTCGTAGAGCCAACATTTGATGTGGTGAGCCCTAAGAGTGATCTTGTTCAACACATAAAGTTCCTAGGATTGAGATGGGCTGAACATTGAATCATGCCTGACATACGTGTCCCTAAAATCCAGGCCGAGAAGCAATGATGAGGTGAAAATTGATTCCTTTTCAAATTCTCCAAGTGACGAATTGGAAAAGGATGTCTGAGGACAGGCAGAGATTTGGAAGAAAGTTGCAGGTAGCCATGGCTCAATTTGGGCTGTAGGGCCAACAGAGAGAAATGAGCGATCTTGTATCACTAAATAGCATTTCATATATTATAATTAGTTTTAATATCCCTGTCTTGAGACACGATTGAGTAATGAGATGACGTCAAAAGACAAAAATATATCATTGAATGATCAAATAATAATAATATTATTATAATTTTAAAGTCCAACATAACAGTCATTGATCATCGATGATATTATGTTATGAATTAAAGAATAATTTATTAAATACATAAGTAACACCGTTTATTATCTCTAGTGCTATAATAGTATTTACTGTGATAACACTCGCTAAACACAGAAGTAGGTTTAAACAAACACGGAGGCTGATATTTCATAGATTAAAATAGATCTTTGAGTACACCCAAGACAAGAGTTATGCATAATTGAAAAAAAGACAGTAATCAAAGCGATTCAATGAAACTATTTCATACAATAGATAATTAGTTTAGTGTTACAAGATCACTCAAAGGGCACTAAGTTTTTTATCGTCTCTACGTATAAATGTAGTCTCAAGTACGCCATGAACGCCAGGATCGATGGTAGTTATTTTCTGACACTCAGTGTGCTAACTCATTTAGTGTTATCCAGGGTGCACCACGTGGAGAGAGCGAAATCGCTTTACATCCCAAGAAATCCTTTGTTCAGATCACGAAAATCCCCCGCTAACAGTCAAAAATCTACATGACTAATTGAGTGTAGTTATGCAGAAAACAGCCAACCCATAAGTAGGTATAAAATGAGTTATGATGTGCAACGATTAGAGAACTGTATAATCAATGATCCACAAAAATCAGCCAAATAACTTTTCATACAAAAAGTTCTTTAAAATGGCTTTCAAAAAAACAGTAGATTGCAATTTGTATCAAAATATATGTATTCCGCAGAAAACAAAGTTTTCTGATCTACTACACAATTCAATATAGTTCTGCAGAAAACAGCCAGTCCACACTGAGATATGACCACTTTTCTTATGAGTGAATTTTTAAAACCATTGGATATGTGAAAATTTTAAAACCTTAGAGAATCGAGGGCCATATGGCAGGAAACCTCGGACCCGGTAAACCACTGCCTTCTCTGTATATCGATGAAACCGCCTGGATTCAAACAACCGCGTATACTTTATTCCGCATTGCATAGGATCTGAGAATGAGACATGGTAGATGGGCTGATTTCTTCCACAAATGTGTTTGGTTGGACTCTCCTAGATGAGACTGCGGGGTGGAGAGACAGATTATATACTGTATTGTTTCCGAGTGTGGCCTCAGGGCGTACGTGGGAGAATTCAGGAACTTCTACATATTTAACATTGACTTTAACTTATGAGAAGTAAACCTATGTACTTGTGCTAATATATATATTGTTTATTCCACTTTAAACTGAACCATAGTAAGCCGCCTTATTGACTCTGTCCAATTCCTTTAAAGAATTGTTTTGATCTCTATGTAATATTGGTTTTCCTAAAGGCACATTCTTTTGACACAGTTCTGGAATGTTGCACGAAGCCAAGTCTTAGTACCGATTTAATAAATCATTCTTATAGCACACCAAAACGTAGATATAGATTTTTCTCAAAGTTGTTATTAATAACAGTGTAGAATGCGTTAAAGAAGGACGAAAATCAGGAAAACGTACAAAAATTAATTTGTTATAACTGTAGACTTTTTTGAATATTCTTGCTATGCATTGTACAAATTCTAAGTACCTACTTTTCATAAATTCGATCCTTTATAACCATCAAGCATTGTCTACTCTTTTTGGACACGTCAACCAGTGTAGCTCGCTAAGAAGAGGTTTCAAGTGACATTTTGTCAGATCAGGGTTAATGCA
This sequence comes from Molanna angustata, assembly GCA_963576475.1. Classification (NCBI taxonomy): domain Eukaryota; kingdom Metazoa; phylum Arthropoda; class Insecta; order Trichoptera; family Molannidae; genus Molanna; species Molanna angustata. Next base: position 3,813,423 of record OY754972.1, read on the forward strand.
TATGAAGTCATAAATACATTTAAAAATGATAAAGCATAATACATAGAATGTGAATAGAGTATAAATACATAATACTTACTGGTCTAAAAATAATTTAACTATTTCAGAAAAAAAAAAAACAAATATAAATAACAGAAATAAAAACAAAATGGATTTTTTTTAATAATAATAAGAGTATTATAATAAGTAATAACATCCGATACCTAGGCATTATTATTGAAAGCAGTATGAAATGGAAATTACATATAACTACTACTATTGAACGCCTTAAAAAGCTAATTTTTATTTTTCTGAGACTAAGAAATATACTTCAAACTTGCTTAAAACAATATATTTTTCATTATTTCAATCCATCTTACAATATGGCATTATATTTTGGGGGGGAGCTTTTAAAACCACTTTAGTGCCTTTAGAAGTTTTTCAAAGAATCATTATTAAAATTATATTAAAAAAGAGATTTGATTATCCAACTATTAATTTATTTCAAGAATTTAAAGTTTCAACTGTTGAAAATATCTACAAAAAAATTTCATTGTTCCAAATTCATAAAGATATTCTTACAAATTCGAACCAATTGTCATTTTCTTTAAGCAGCAGAATAAATTCACAAGGATGTATTACCATTCCTCTTTTACGTACAACTGCCTCACAACATTTCTATAAGTATAAAGATACTAAGTGGTTTAATGAACTCCCTTTGAGTCTTAGACTCGAAAAAAATTATAATATATTTAAAAATAAAATTAAAAAATTGTACTGATTTATTTATTTATTTTTTGTTATTTAATTCTTGTTTTGTGTAGCTTCATATTTTTTAGTAGATGTACAATGTTTTGGTAAATGTAACAATATTAAATAGATACTCCCCTCTTTTAACACGAGATTTTATCTCAATTAAAGAGGGTTATTATGAATTATATGATAGAAATTGTATACCTTTTTAAATTATGATTTATATGTGAACCTTGTATTGTTTTTGTTAATAAATTTAAAAAAAAAATTATAAAAAGAAATCCTGTATGTTCGTATTGTCAGTAAGCCATGACTTGAGAAGATTAACAAATGGTGAGTGATTATTTAGAGACTTAAGAAACATTGATAACATATTGAATGATCTAGGAGCTACATACAAAGAATGTTTGCGTTGATCTCTTATTGCAGTTTGGAACTCTCTATACATTATTAAGGCGATCGATCACTTGTGCGATTTTGTGAATTTAATATGAATATTTCTGTTTTTTTTGTGGATGAACTTAAGACATTGCAGCAGATAAAGTTTTCTCAGATTAAATTAATGGTCTACACTCTAAAATATTAGTGAAATATCTGAGAGGTTTATTGTACATTTTTTTTTATAATCATTTTTTGTACAATTTCCAATGGTGCAATATGATTGTGTAATACTCTAATATAATAATAATAGGGTTCTTACGAAGTTCCTATTCGTAATACAAAAAACTACGTTGTTGTGTTTTGGGTTTAAATTAGCCCTAAAAGATTGTAGATAACTTCATTTTAAACAAATGAATGCGCGATGTTTCATTAGTTTTATGGTATGTTAAGTGAATTGAGGTTTATTAGATCGTGAAAATATTAACGTTGGTCTGAATATAGAAAATAAAACCTATTTTTTATTCGAATTGCGTGCATCGTTACAATGTATGGGAGCAATTTCCGATTTCTTCGTTAGAAGCGGCCCAATATCAGCAAATTAATCTTCAAATGAAAACACCATCTGTGAATAGTTTAGGAATACTTTCGATGCGTGTCCAGGGCTGTGTTCAGATACAACGGCGACGTCGGGCGTCGAATATACCTGAAGTTGCAGATTATGGCGTTTTTCAATCTGAACGCAGCATCGGGCGTTTTAAATGTCAAATGTCATTTATCATACATGTCTCTTTTAAGGTTATAGTTTCATCGAAAGACGACAGTTGGGCAGTGGCGTAAATAATGATCTCTGACCTTTTATTGGAATTTTTTTGAATGATATTTTTATAAATTAACATCTTTGTGAATGCATATTGTCATCATAAATAATGTCAACTGACATAATAGATATCACAGAAACAAATAGAAGACATCATTCCACAGATAAAATAAAAGTCAACAGATTAACTGTCAGAGCGTTTTTCACACGACAATTTTACCGAGCATTTGGTGCGTAGGTACACTCGACGTTTGATTTGAACGCCACAGAGTGTCTTTCGAGCGTCTGTTTCCGGTCATTATGAACGGCTTAGATCGTCACTAAGTGCACTCGGCGTTCATTGTGAACGTTGCCCATTATCGTTACCTTTGTGGAAATTAGTAATAGTTGGAATTTATGACGTGTTTTGGATTTACTTGTACTAAAATTGGCTATAGCCATATTGTTTCTGCTGCAAGGCACTATTTTCTGTTATCGTCCTTTTCGGATGTCTCACAAGAGCCGGATAATTGTTTTAAAAATGCATTAAATTAAATAAAAAGAAATATTTCACGTCTACCCATACAATGTTTTCTTTCATACTGACAATGTCAAATGCGTAATATCACACGCCGTTTTTTTTTAATCAAATAAAGAATAACGTCTTGAAGATAAATACACAATCTACTGTGAAACTAATATAAATGGTTCTCTAACAATTACACTTTGCTATATGTGAAAAGAAAACTTGAATACATGATGAATATTTATCCTTGAACACCTGATCCCGATTTCCTCACCTGTCCTTACCATATCCTTTTTTCTTGCTATGAATTATTTATTTTCTTTTTGTTTTAATAGTGTTATACGTATTTTCTTTGATTTCTTTTACTTTTATTTATTTGCTGTTGTACATACACAATGTTGTAATACTTTGTAATCTGGTTAGTTGGAAGAAATTGCCTAATGGCAATAAGCCCGCCAGTGTACAATTATATTTGTTTATATTATGTACAAGAAGATGTATAAATAAATATATAAATAAATAAATACATTTTTTTATAATAGATCGGGGGGGAAAGTCTAGTGCGACCGGCAAAATCAAAGCCCTAGGTGATTACCCATATCATGGATATAATTATCATATGGAGTTCTATGAGATCTAAGGATATTATAGAACTCCATATGATAATTATATCCATGATATGGGTAATCACGAGGGTTTTGATTTCGCCAGTCGGACCAGACTTGCCCCCCAGGTCTAATGATTTTTAAAAATTTTGATGAAATACCGTCAAATGGTCACTACTTTGTATATATACTTGTGTTAATCTTAAGATTACCTTAAAATGACTTAAATATCACAAAGTAATCATAGACAATGTAATCAAGGCAATTGCAATCATAGACAATGTAATCAAGGCAGGTTCGTCTTCAGTTGTTTTTGAATGTATGTAGTTGTACTGTCATTTTATCTTAATCGGTATAGTATATTTTGATCTATGATGTTGATAATAATTTATAAAAGTATTATTTTGTAATTATTATATTTGACCACCGCCCACTTCTTTATTTCACGCTATTTTTCGCACGTTTTTTGTATTTCCCTTTTGAATAGTTGCCAGAGTGCGGGATGGCCAATACCTAAGCTCTTGTTAATTTCGTCGAGGATTTTCTTCATCAGCTGCACTGCGAAGTGAGAGAGGGGAGCGTTGAGTGACATTAACAAGAGAACCATGTTTGTTGACAAATTAGTCGCATTGTTCCCATGTGGGTTTCGTCTCTTGAGTTTTTCGTAAGTTTCGTTCTTTCGTCTCGTGAGTATCGTTCTTTCGTCTCTTGAGTTTCGTTCTTTCGTCTCGTGAGAGTCGCTTTTCGTCTTGTGTTTTGAAAATATACCAAGTGATGTGATGTGTTGGTGATATTGTGTTGTCTCCTTCGAAGATGTGGCTCGCCACAGTCGCTTCTGCTGCCGCTTGTGTCGTCCTTGTGACGAGCGTCCTTCTTGGAGTTCTCAGAGCGTTGAAATCTTGGACGGGTGAGATTATTTCGTTATATTAAATTGATATCGCCAAATGAATATGATTTTAAAATATCTTTGTGCATCGCCAATATTTAGAAAAATTTATCACAAATATGGTCCATGATATTGTAGATTTTTTTCTTCGAATATATACAGGTTTGTGCTTGGATCTGCTGAATGTATAGATATTTAAAATTATCAAGTGCAATTCACAATTTTTCATTTCAATGAAATTCTATAAGACACACCAAAAATTGTTCAAAACCAGTTTCGATAGTTCATGTTTCGTTGTGAAAATCTGTCAAAATGATTCAAAAACGATAAAATTTTGAATTTTTTTTTCTTTTTTTGAGCCGAAGAATGCAAGACAATGTCCAAAATCAAAACAAATCCTAGACCAGATACGCAACAGAGGAGTAATTTATTTTCTATCCAAATCTTGCTTCTATGGTCCAGAGACAATGGTTAGTTATAAGAGATTTCCATTTGGTGATAAAGTCAAATAAAGTCGCAAATATTTTTTTAAAAACCAGGGGAGTATGTCTGGTCCAACCGTCGAAATCAAAACCTTCGTGATTACCCATATCATGGATATAATTATCATATGGAGTTCTAAGACATCTAAAGATATTATAGAACTCCACATAATATATTATTATATCCATGATATGGGTATACTTGTCCCCTTGGTTTTCTTGATCATTGGTCTTGCATTTGCAGACGCTATCCTGTCATGGTCTTCGTCATCCCAACATTACTTTCAATTGGTTACAGATTTTTAATTATCTCAATAGAGACGAAGTTGGAATATTTATTGTAGGAGAACCGGGAAATCAAGGCACCTACAGGGCTTACGACCTGTCATCGGCTGGTTTACGTGATCACTTTATGCGCTTGTGCAACGTTCACCAATTATGCCTTTTTTTAATGAGATCCCTATCAATTCAATTTTGAAAGTTCTATATATTGTAATACTGAAATTCTTTTCGCTTTCAAAGTTCTATATATTGTAATTTCAGTATTACAATATATAGAACTTTCAAAATTGAATTGATATGGGTCTCATTAAAAAGGCATAATTGGTGAACGTTGCGCAAGCGCATAAAGTGATCACGTAAACCAGCCGATGACAGGTCGTAAGCCCTGTAGGTGCCTTGATTTCCCGGTTCTCCTACAATAAATATTCCAACTTCGTCTCTATTGAGATAATTAAAAATCTGTTAAAAAATATCTTTGACTCCCGACAGGGAAAAAAATCCAATGTTTGCGCATATGCAATAATAAAAATATTCGATCACTTTCAATTGGAATAGCGCACTGTGAATGACATAATATATACCAACTATTTTAATATATTTATACACAAACAGTCGCCGTCTGTGCTGGAAACAAGCACATATAAAGTTTAATAGTGTATTGAGTGCAGTGCAAGAGACATCAGTTGGGAAAAAGTTTCACAGACCGAAATTCGCATGGAGTTATTGACCCAAACACACAAAGCTCACTACTCATTCAGTTTGATATGCTTTCCATAGATAAAAGCTTTTTCGTTACAACAAGAAACTTTTATCGCAGATATTTAGTACCCACTACTGCTACTATTGATTGGCCGCATATATCACAATAATTATAAAATAGTACAAAAATATAAAATTTGCTATTCTTAAGGTAAATTAATGTTGCGCGGGGTTAAGTTTCCTGCTTGTCAAAATGAGTGTCCAGGTTCTTGGTATAATTGATTGCTTCATCGGTAACTGCTTCTATGACATTGATTAAAACCCTTTATTTTTATTTTACCAATATTTTTTTCATAGACTGGTATAAATACCTAATAATTTATCGTTTTTTTTTTTCAAGATTTTCAAACCAATATATATCAACAAATAGGCAATTCCTCAACTGCACATCCGTGGAGACACATAGTGTAGTTGATTTTCAGTAAAGCCTTGGACGTTCACAAAAAAATAATAAATAAAAGATACATTTATATAGAAAATAATGAAAAATAAAATAAAAACTAAAACATCTAAAGAACGCATTATATGGGATCAGTCTGTCGAACTCCATCGTCAGAAGGTCTATGAACTATTTACCGTATTAGAGTTATATTTTTATTTATTTTATTTTATTTTATTTGGAAACATAACAGCTTTTGTATATAAAATATAATACAGTTAAAAATTAATTAATAAGAAGCCTATTATAATGTTTCACAGAGTTACAAATACTTCTTCTTCTTCGATGGCGCTACAGCCCAAATCGAGCCTTGGCCTCCGTTAACTTTCGCCTCCATCCAATCCTGTCCTCTGCTGCCACTTTCCAGCTCCTCTCTTGGAGAAGCTGAGCCGCATCCTTTTTGACCTCATCTTCCCACCGCAGCCTTGGTCTTCCTACCCTTCTTCTCCCACCTGGGTGTCCAGTCATGAGTTACAAATACATTTACGTCTAATTTATGATAATATTGATCATGAAGGGTTTAGGAATGGGGTATGGTTAGGAAACTGGGAATTGAGGAATGAAATGGGAGAAGGAAGAGAGGGAAAGGACAGTTTCCCTAACCGATGCTTGTAGGCGCATTAAGAATTTGCTTAAATGCTTGTAGGGATAGATTGAATAGATCTGGCTGGGGGCTAAGAATATTATAGTAATTACAGCAGCGGTTGATAAAACTGTTTTGATCGTAATTAGTTCTTGACAAAGGTGTGTAGAATAGATTATGGTGACGCGATGTTCTAGAAGGGCAGTTAAAAGGTATTTTTCCAACAAGATAAGGACTATCGACCAGATTATTTAATGTTTTATGAAGAAAAAGGATATCTGTATTTTTCCTTCGTTTTTCCAAAGAAAGTAATTTGTGCTCACTTAAGGATTGATCGTATGTGTAATTGTATATTTGTATATTTATTACATATTATGAAGTGTATTTTTTCATCAGTTTCACTTTTTTTTTTTTTTTTTTTTTAATTTCCTTGCACCTTGCGCAAGTGGCGAGTTTATTGCCGTATGGCAATTTCTTCCAACTAACCAGTGTTTCCAGCCCAGAGAAGCAATATTTGCGTGAGAAATGAATTTAAATAAATTTCTCCTCTGCTGGGAATCGAACCCAGGATGCCTGCACAGAAACCGAACGGCTAACCAACTGTGCCACGGCGTTTACTCCTCACTAACATATTATCAACTAGATAGGCAAAGATAAACTCGTGGAACACGTCTGGGAATTATTCATATATCCATATGCTTAACATATCAAATGATTAGGCTCTGAAGAGGTCCTTATACTAACTATTAACCCCAATGATTATTACTTTTCATTTAAAAATTCTTTTACGATTCTAATTGATTTTTGAGTTATTTCATTATAACTAGTTGCATGTAACACATGAGATCTAACTCTGATAGCGATAGTATGTATAGTTGATGAATAAGTACCAAACTATAAACCCATGAATACAAATTATTTAATATTTTAAGATATTTGGTTTTCTATACAACTCATGCACCTAGGTATGTATGTTAAGATAGGATAGTATGGGGGTCAGTCCTTTAATCCTACCCAGAATATGAAAACAGCATGATGGTATTATGTATGTTTGGAAATTTGTATCAAACAATTTAGGCTTCTTAGATATTGTGTGTAGGCGACTGCCATACAAATTGTATGAAGCAATGTCGTCACTAAATTCAATTTTTATAAAAATTGTTAAAAAAAATTTGAGATGTTGTCATATATATTTTTTATAGAAAATTAAATTATCTAGTTGGGGTGTTTCGGCTTTTTTTTTGATATTTTTAAAAAAATTGGAAATATAGGCAGTTAAACTCATAAATTTTTCATAAAAAAAATATTTTTCTTAATAAAAATTGCTTGGGAAACCCTGGATTTTTTTTGAAAAAACTAATTTGAGTTTTTGTATTTGTCTATGTTTGTACCAATTTTCAGCGTTCTAGCTTTTATTGTTTCTTAGATATATGGAAAAATAAACAAAAAATTCAAAAGTTGATAACCCCTGACTGAAACAAAAATTCACCATTCTGAGTATAAAAGTTTTGTAGGCTTATAAGTGTTTATATATTTAGAAATTTTGAACTCTGTAAATTGAGCGGATCAAAATTTATAAAGGGGGGGGGGACAGACACACAGACACACAAAACTCACATAAAATTTTCTACTCCGAATTCTGAGTAAATCCATGTATGGGAACATATATGCTGCGAGGCCCCTAGTTGGTGTTATTAGCATGCAAAAAGTCCACTACACCATACAAAATTTTCCATCATACACGCATCTTGGCTTAATAATGTCGATTCATTCAGAGAATTGAATTCTCATGAATGAATCGACAGTTGGATTATTGGTTGTTATGGAGACTATAAATTACAAAATATTCACCGTCAAATTCTGAGCGAATGAAAAACATATTTCGAAATTAATTTTATTCGTGTGACAGAAAAAAAACGTTTTTTTCAACATCCTTTGATGGTGCGATAATAAAATATTTCCATTAGGTAATGTTTAGAAATTGTTTCGTCCTACAAAATGACATTCACTCGAGTAATATGAAAAGACATTGAAATATGAGAATAAAAAAACGATAAAACTTAAATATTTAATAAAAAAAAATGATGAAATTAATTTGTGGTATTGTGTCCTTGGTTTCACCTTGACACGACCTTATCATATTTCACGGTCACTATAAAAATACAAATCACTATTTCTTTCCTCAAAATGTCATTTGAATTATTTCTACTTTCTAAGTCACATACGAGTTAGTCTCTTTGATTACCTTCCGAGAAATGTTTTTCATTTCACATTTGTAGCGTAGGTAGACTGTTTATTATTGTTGTAATGTAGAAATCGAGTAAACAGATTTTATTTCATATTTTTTGTACAAAGCCAGCGCTACTACCCCCGCCCTCCATAAGAGAAAAATTTAATATCTATATTTATACAATTTTTAAAAAAACACACATGGTTGATACGCATCTCAATGTGTCGATAGTCTCCATTGAAAGAGTTTTAAATATAATATATAGAAAGAGACGTGGTGACCACTGCCAAGAGACGCAAAGCCGCATGCTTTGGCCACATATTCTGTGGTGATAAATATTCCCTTCTACAATTTATAGTGGAGGGAAAGATAAAAGGAAGACGGAGTATGGGACGTTAAATAATATTTCGGCATAAAACTCTCAGGCAGTGGTTACTATAAGTTGTGGTAGGGCATATCTATCACCACGGAATATGTGGCCAAAATATAATGCTTTGCGTCTCTCGACAGTGGTCAGCAACTTTCTTTCTTCATATATTTGGAACTCTTTAATTAGATTCTATCGACCCATGAGATGCGCATCAACCTTCTGTATAGCCACATCTCGAGTGCTTTGATTTTATTTACTTTTGAAGCTTTGAGAGTCCAACCTTCTACTCCATACAACAGTACTGGCAACACTTTTGCTTTTACGGATAGCCTAGTCTTCACACAATTTTTTCAAACATAACCTACAAAAGTTTGGTAAATATACCAATTTAGTCATTTATTTTAATATTTTAGTTACTTTTTTTTAATATATGATGCAACTGGCTCACGCCAGTCGCAATTATAACTACAAACAAACCTAACCAACCTATTTTTACCAAACTTTTGTAGGTTAGGTTTACAAAAATGGTGTGAAGACTAGGCTATCCTGCTTTTACAGCTCTCCACCTTGTAGAGTTGTAGCCAAACATCTTGAACTTTTAGCCGAGAAGGGGGGCGGTTTGTACGTAAACCAACGAAGCAAAACTACACAAATTCGCGCTATGCGCAAACGGAAGCTCGTTCAAGATGTTTGGCTAAAATATTACTTAGCTTTAGATTTCGGTTACACAGCAGTTTTTGCATTTTGTAGTAGGTGGATCTCGCCATTTAAATCCTGGTCTTTATTTCCGAATCGGCCACATGCAAAGAATGGATGTAGAACCTGATGAAGAAAACTATAGAGGTGGTTAGAGAAGAAATCAAAACAAAAATATTATTATTTTATTCGAAAGCTTTGCAGTGAAAGCATCGTTTTACCACTATTGTTCACCATTCTGACGATGCTCGGCATTGAACGATACCGGTGAATGGGAGACGCGATTGCGAACTAAATTAATAATGTCTTATTTATAGCCTTTATCGGGGAAGGGGGCATTACCACGTACTCTAATACACCACAAATAAGAAGTAATAACTGAATATTTTTTTCATCATAATTCCTTTGTGATTATGGATAATATCACGAAGTGACAGTTTCAAGCGCTGAAAAAATATGTTCATAAAAATAAATATAACTCTGGATACACTGTTTTTGAGCTTATTTAAATCATCATACCATACTATTTTTATTGACAAACATTTTTTCAACATCTCAATAGAGACGAAGTTGGGATATTGTAGAAGAACCATGAACTCGAGTCACCTACAGGGCTTACGACCTGTCATCGGATGGTTTACGTGATCACTTTATGCGCTTGCGCAACGTTCACCAATTATGCCTTCTTATTGAGTTCCCTTATCGATGTAATTTTTGAAAGTTCTATATATTTGAATAGTGTGTAACATTTTACCTGAAAATAATGCATTATTACTATTGCCATCTATGGAGTAACGGAGAAACCTTTTTGTAACGCCATCTATTGAGAAATTAATTTTTATTTGTAAACAATGAAAGCAACAGTCCTTATAAATGAGATGACGGTGTCACACACAGATGTCACCCCTGAACTGCGCCAGAAATATTATTTCATTTTTGGCTTGTTTACCTACTTGTACCAATGTGTATGTAAATTGAATATTCTTTTTTTAATTGCATATACGCAAACATTGGATTACTTTCCCTTTCGGGAGTCAAAAAAAATATCTTTTGAAAAAAATCCAATGTTTGCGTATATGCAATTAAAAAAAGAATATTCGAATCATACATACCTACATAAATCTGGATTTTTCTATTTTTGAGCATTTTTCAATAGTTATTACTATTGATTTCACTATTTCGGAGCATTTTTACATAATAATAATTATTACCTACTCTGTACAATAAACTTGTATTATAATTATCATAGTTCAGTCAAACTGCGCGTGTGTGCAATGTTTGATGTATTAAGTGTTCACATAATGCATTGTGCATTTTTTTAGTACTTGGATGCATACATAACTTAATTATACATTCGTGTGTGCGCGACATTATATACATTATAGTATTTATTGTGTTGGGCGTTCCCGGTCATTGAACCCCGACAGGAGTAAGTGTATATTGAGTATTTCTGTAGCCGCCTGACCCGATTTTCCTCGTAGATAGTAATAAAATGAAGGAAAAATCATCTCCTCGCTTATTATGATGCCCTGATAACAATAATAATATAAACAAAACATATCTCGTCTGTAATAATTATAACAACATAATATTATCGTGCGATTCGGGATTCCTTTCCTTCGACGAAACTTAATTGAAATACGAAAAGACCTATTTCTTTCTTATGTCGCCCTGATACTATTTTCTCGAGGCTTATGGTATATCTCAACTTTAGAGAGATTTGTTGGTCTCCGCATACTTTTCCACATTTTCTTTTATCTTGTATTCAATGTATCCACATTTTCTTTTATTTTGTATTCAATTTGTCCACAATATATCCTCATTTTCTTTTGTCTTGTATTCAATTTGTCCACAGTGTATCCACATTTTCTTTTGTCTTGTATTCAATTTGTCCACAGTGTATCCACATTTTCTTTTGTCTTGTATTCAATTTGTCCACAGTGTATCCACATTTTCTTTTGTCTTGTATTCAATTTGTCCACAGTGTATCCACATTTTCTTTTGTCTTGTATTCAATTTGTCCACAGTGTATCCACATTTTCTTTTGTCTTGAATTCAATTTGTCCACAGTGTATCCACATTTTCTTTTGTCTTGTATTCAATTTGTCCACAGTGTATCCACATTTTCTTTTGTCTTGTATTCAATTTGTCCACAGTGTATCCACATTTTCTTTTGTCTTGTATTCAATTTGTCCACAATGTATCCACATTTTTTTTCCACACATTTTCTTGTATTCAATTTGTTCAAAATGTATCCACATTTTCTTTTATTTTGTATTCAATTTGTCCACAATATATCCTCATTTTCTTTTGTCTTGTATTCAATTTGTCCACAGTGTATCCACATTTTCTTTTGTCTTGTATTCAATTTGTCCACAGTGTATCCACATTTTCTTTTGTCTTGTATTCAATTTGTCCACAGTGTATCCACATTTTCTTTTGTCTTGTATTCAATTTGTCCACAGTGTATCCACATTTTCTTTTGTCTTGTATTCAATTTGTCCACAATGTATCCACATTTTTTTTCCACACATTTACTTGTATTCAATTTGTTCAAAATGTATCCACATTTTCTTTTATTTTGTATTCAATTTGTCCATATTTTCTTTTGTCTTGTACTCGTGTATTCAATTTGTCCACAGTGTATCCACATTTTCTTTTGTCTTGTATTCAATTTGTCCACAGTGTATCCACATTTTCTTTTGTCTTGTATTCAATTTGTCCACAATGTATCCACATTTTTTTTCCACACATTTTCTTGTATTCAATTTGTTCAAAATGTATCCACATTTTCTTTTATTTTGTATTCAATTTGTCCACATTTTCTTTTGTCTTATACTCGTGTATTCAATTTGTCCACAGTGTATCCACATTTTCTTTTGTCTTGTATTCAATTTCTCCACAGTGTATCCACATTTTTTTCCACACATTTTCTTGCATTCTATTTGTTCAAAATGTATCCACATTTTCTTTTATCTTATATTCTATTTGTCCACAATGTATCCACATTTTCTTTTGTATTCAATTTGTCAAACCTAAAAAATACACGAATTTCCGTCGAATTTTGACCTCTCAACCATCATTAGTATTAATTAGTACTTGATCTGCAATTTTCACCTATAGAAAGGGGATGCGCACTCGTAAACGCAACCACTCCCAGGTGCCAGACTTAGCTTTTTCACAAGAGCCAAACATAATAGTGGGTACATCATATACAAGCCATAAACACTTTTGTTTTCTACGAGAAAAAATAACTTCATATATATATTATATTCAAAGGTATGTATAATTATTTATTTTGGCTGTGATCTCCGATGGTGAATCATTATTACATCTCGTCTGTAACTCATTACAGATGCGTCGTTAATCTCAGTCCCTGAATCAAAATTCTTTTTTTATTTCCTTCGCGGACTTGAAACAACTGATAGTTTTATTGTATCTTGTTGCCAAGTGTCTTCTTGCTTGAATCTCAACTAGTCTCCTGCGGTCGTTTTGTGGAAATTTATAATAGTTGTGTCAAGTTAGATAGTGGGACTATGTGGAAATGGATTTTCATTTCTTCCTATCTGTCTGGTGTTTGTTTCGCTTGATCGTTCCCTGTTTGATGGTTTGATTTAGTTCTGTGTTGTTCTGCGGTGGTCCCCGTAGGATGCACAATGCATATCACATCTTCACACGAAGATCGAACAGCAAAAATAACCTGTGAAAATGGTCTGTGCGTATGTTTTGGTTGTACTAAACGTTTCTTGATAGTTTGGAGATGTTTAAAAGCTTGTGCGTTGTACGACCCAGTTGACACAATGGTTCTGTGTAGTTCTAAAGTTTGACTTTACTCTTAGTTGTAGACATTTGTATCAGTGTTATTTTGTATTTTAAAGGTTTTCTACTCTTGATATGCCATCAAAAATGCGTCTTCTACACGTATACGTATGTATTATTTTGTGTTTTGTATATATTTTAAGAGCTTTTTAGACATACTTAAATTATTATCATGTGCTAGGTATAAATGAAAACACTAATTAGTTTTAGTTTCACTATTTAATTTTAACACTGGCACTGACCGGTATCGATCTGAAGATCATCGTCAGAGTGCGCGAAAATGAAAGTAAACAGAGTTTAAATAGATATGACTGAAATATTGGTACACAACCTTTTTTTTTTTTTTTTGTAAAGTTCTATCAGTTCGATTAGTATTGCCAGAAAGAACTGATGAAGAAAACTGGCAAACAAAACAGTATGGTAAATATGTGTGATGTATACAAAGTTTAGTAGAAAAACTGATTTTACATTATACAATATAGAAACGAATTATAAGAAATATAAATATTATTGAGTATCCAGAGGTTGTGTATGTAGTGCATGTAGTGAAGACCAAATGTGTGCAGGTATCTGAAACAAAGAGAGTGGCCGGCAGTAAAATTCTTTATATCGAAAGTAAACAAACAATAAAGGATAAGTGTTGGAATAACCCCACATTAACTGCATATAATGTAGATTGTTTAAAATATCGGTTTTAATAACGGTGAAGGGGAGAAGTCTGTCTGTAAATTTATCAAAGTTTTGCTGTTATCACATTTCAAACGATTTATTTCTAAGATCTCCAAACGATCTAGTTTTTTACCTTTAGGGTTAATATGTAAAATTTTGGTATTACTATCGATGGAGAAGTCATGACCAAACTCGTTAAGATGTGCAGCAAAGTTGGATGAGTCCTGATTAAGTCTTTTACAACGTAAATGTTCATTAATACGGATCTTAAATTGTCTTCCCGTTTGGCCGATGTATACACTTGGACAGGAACCACATGCTAAAGAATATATACCGTTATTTTCCGTGTTTTCATTTATACCTAGTATAATGGAGTTTCACCACGAATTATCCGTCGACAAAATTAACAAGTATTATCATGTGTTTTATCGTTTCCACTTTTTTATATTACATCGTTTTAATTGTCCCGCAAGAACCTGGTAATTGAAAATATACACTCAAAAAATGTAGTTGTTAAAAATAAATGATTTACTGCTAATAATAACTAAGCAACTTTATTATTATAGTACCTGCAAAGATCGTTGCTAAAAATTGCCAAGTAAATAATCTGCTAATTTTAACCCAGTAGCTTTGTTATTAATCATTGTTTCTTTTGAAAAACGGAAAATACTAATTGGTAATCAAGCTTTAACATCAAAATAGTATAAACATCTTTACATTACATCTCAAATGTAAATATTAGCAAATCAACACACGATATTTGTGAATAATAATGATAATCTTTGACGAATATCTCATCTTAATTCAACTTAATTCAATCATTTTTCAGTGAAACGTGTCTAATTTGACGAGTATTATACTTTATTTAATATTTTTTTAATGTGACATATAATATTTGGCGAGAATTATACTTCATTTAATATTTTTTTAAATATATCGTGTCAAATTTAAGAAATATTAATATTTTTATGTATGAAATGTCAAATTTGACAAATGTCGAATACAAAATGTCCGTATAGGTACCTGTTACTCGGTTAAATTTAAACAAGTACATTGCTATTGGCAACCAACTTCATTTTAACAGTATTAAATTGTCAGATAATAACCAAGTGCAATTTTGTTATTTTAAATCATGTATAGGTTAATAACTACCAATATGACTTTTTACATTGCTATTGGTAACCAACTTACATTTTAACAGTATTCAATTGTTAGATAATAAATAGCCAAGTGCAACTTTGTTATTTTAATCATATATTGGTTAATAACTAACTACCAATATGACTTTAACCGAGCCAAAAAGGTACTGCTAACTTTAGATTTTTTCAGTGTAGTATCTCACAAAGTTCAGAAATTAGATTCAGCACCTAATGTATGGAATAATGCACCTTATGTATTACCTTCTTATGTATGGAACACGAAAAATATTCTATTTCAAGTAATATGTGATATAGAACATTTCTTTTTAAATAGTCCGAGGAGTAATTAAAATATTATAATAATGAAAAACTCAACCGGTTGATTTTCATATTCTCTTTCGATTGAAGTAAAAATCTACTTCATATGCCTTGTAGTATTTTTACAATCAAAAAATAAAAAAAGGTTTTACGAAAACTAATTTGACAATAAAAGTATTTAAGAAATTCGAATTTAAAAAGACTCAAGCAATAGAATAAAGATGTAAATATAAACTGTTCTTTATTTCAAAGACGTATCTTTTGAGGGTACTGGGGAAATTATTTTCAAAATATACTAAATAGCCTATTAATGTTAGCATCATTTGTGTTTTATTATTATGAAAATTACACAATTATTTCAAGGTTTTTTAATTGTTGTTTTTGAAAATGATGTTATACATTTCAAATGTAATTGAATTTGAAAGCGTATCGAAATGAAGTAAGTTTCTATTTTTATTTCAAGTCATTCGCTGTTTACATGTTGTGGAAATTACAAAAACTCTGTTCTTTATGAGTCATTGTGAATATTGAGAATTATTGGTGTGTTCCTCTATGCCAGTCTCTCTCAAAGTGGGCGATAACGCCCCCTTGTGGGCGTTGGAGACCTAGAGGGGGGCGTTAAGGGGCCCAGAAAAAAATAGGGGGCGTTGGTGTGGTGTAGGGGGTCGATGGTTGATTTATATTTTCATTTACTTTATATTTTAAATTTCACTAAAATGAAAACCTACCTACTACTCAATATCGAATAATAAGTTAATATTTCTACCCTATATGATGGAATAAAATTATAAAAACTTAAAATACTTAGTATAGATTTCGTAGTATAGCCCGCACGCCGTACGCAATCAAGTTGTAACAAGTTTCTGTTAACCTTTTGAGAGTTGAACGATTTTTGATAGCATTTCCATCGTCATATTTGGGTAACAACGACAACGCTATGACAAAAAGATAAAAAGAGAAATCGTTTGCGAGTTACCGAACGCGGCAACTTGCGACTGTTTTTGAGTAAAATCGAACCTGATATCAACAAACTTGTTAAAAATCATCAAATTCATCCATCTCATTATATTAGTTTTAAAACTAAAATTAGTTTTAAAGCTGATTACCTATCTATATTGTTTCTTTTAATTTGACTAAAATATATTCTTAATATTATAAAGTTGCGTTTTAATTGCTCTCACTGTTTTTTTAAGTTTTAGGAGTGTATAAAAATATGGAGAGGGGGAGGGGTTCAAAAATAATTTATTTTCAAAGGGGGCGGTAAAAGAAATAATTTTGATAATCTCTGCTCTATGCTTTCATGATTACAACATATTTTACGTTAAGAAAATGATTTTCTTAACGTATGCTGGGCATATTGTGAACTCCTGGTATAGACAATTATTTTTTATTGTTATGTTCGTCGTATGTCATTTATGAATAATAACGGATATTTTTTGTGAATCTATAATTAATATTTTATCAAAGCATTGTTTTCTTCCCTGTACTGATAATGGTACAGTACTCATCTTTGTTGACATTTAATTTTTAATTGTATTGTTTTCATTATTAATAATGATTGATGATTCGATTACACATTTGAAATTATTATTTAGATGGCTGCATAATATTGAATGAAATTTTTTCAAGATTTTTCTCATCTCTACCCCAAGGGGATGTAGTGGAGAGTTATGAAGTTATGAATTCGCATTTTGTAGGGTTATTTTTTTAATGCAGATTATTTCGCAGAGCATTACGGAATTGAGCTACCAGCGCCCTTGGAATGATTTAAATCCTTAAACGGTGCTATATAAATTACTTATTATTATTATTATTATTATTCAATCTCTTCACGGATTAACCGATGAAAAAAAACTAAACAGTGGAGAAGTTCTCAAGTTGATTAGTTATTATATATAGTATTTATAGTGGTGATAACAAAAAATTTCGAACTATCGAGCATGTGTTTATAATCACACTCTTTTGAATCTGTGTGATTATAAAATTTGGCAGATCAAGTTTCTTAATAGAATCATTTATATTTTTTGGTACCTACAACTCCTGTAGATGATATAATAAACGGTATTATTGTAACTTTATTTATTATTATTAAAGGGGGGACTGCTGCCAACGTACCTATTTTTCAATTTCAATCATTATTTCTTATCAAATCGTTATGAAAAAAATAATTTAGATAATTTTTTAACAGATTTTTAATTATCTCAATAGAGACGAAGTTGGAATATTTATTGTAGGAGAACCGGGAAATCAAGGTCGTAAGCCCTGTAGGTGCCTTGATTTCCCGGTTCTCCTACAATAAATATCCCAACTTCGTCTCTATTGAGATAATTAAAAATCTGTTAAAAAATATCTTTGACTCCCGACAGGAAAAAAAATCCAATGTTTGCGCATATGCAATAATGAATATATTCGATAATTTAGATAGTTTGGGTATTAATAAACAAAAGTATACCTTAACATTTTGATAATGTTCTGTATGAATTCTTGTAGAAAAATAATGGCATACCCCGATTTTCAACGTTTATCATATATTTATAAAATATAAGGCTTATATTGATAAAATATAAGGCGTAGAGTTATGTATATTTTTTTTTAAATTAAAGAAGACAAAAATATCTAGAAAAATATGATGTGACGTTGCATTAATGCTTCAGGTTTAGTAAATAAACCTAAAAAACATTTATTTTCCATTCAGCGCCATTGCGTAATAAAAGTTTTTTTGGTTTATTTACTTAACCTGATGCGTTAATGCAACGTAATATCATATTTTTCCAGGTATTTTGTTCTTCTATAATTTATAAAAAAAAATATTGCGCTATACCTTATATTTTTTTAGAAATTTAAGATAAATGGCTAAAATCGGGGTATGATTATTATTTTCCTACAAGAATATATACAGAACATAATCAAAAAGTTAAGGTATATTTCTCTTTATTAATATCCAAACTAACTAGGTTATTTTTTACAAAATTATTCATTTAGTAATAATGATGGTATATCAAATTGAAAAAATAGGTACGTTGGCAGCAGTCGCCCTCTTAACAAGTTTCTTGCTGAGTTTGTATTCATCACAATGTATCTGTGTGTGTGCTATGTACGACGTGTTTATTTTACTTTATCGATTAAAGACTAAAGTACTCATTCGATTTTTATGAAATTTTGCAAATTTGTATATCTTATACTCACTTAGATAACATACAGTGTTTTCTAAGACAGAATAAACGAGTTGGTTGTGGCCAACGCTAAACTCCTCGCCACCAAGTCACTCCACATAGTATTCATATTTAGTATGGAAATATTTCAGCATTTTCATGAAATGAGTTTAATGTTAAATTATTTTTGTTTTTAATATTTTTTTTTATATAAATTTGATAATTTTTCAATGTCGTTTTATGAAAATGATGTGTCTTTTTATCGATTTGAAAATAAATATATCCAATTTTAAGTTACCTGAGCTTGGGGTCACTTTGAAATATTTGACACTTAAAAAATGGGAAGCTCAGCCCCCCTAGACATGGAAATGACTGTTGCCAGTCACGTGAAAACTGTCACTTCCATACATTGGTTATCTTTCTTTGTTTCTTTTCTTGAGCTAAATGACACGTTGTCTAGGGGGGCTGATCAGATATCCTTCAAAATCTAATGGGGTCTAAGCGAGTATTAGATACACAAAATTGTAAAATTTGATAAGAATCGAATAAGTATCTACTTTAGTCTGTAATCCAATAAACACGCTGTACATAGCACACACAAATATATTGTGATGAAACTTTCATAATACAATCTCAGCAAGATACTAGTTGGTAATCTGCAATAATGAATTAATTAGATGGGTCGATGGCAGAGTGGTTAGTGCGCTGGGCTAGTAATCCAGTGGTCTCGAGTTTGAATCCTGCCTCGACCGATTTCGTTCACCTATAGTACAAGCATTTATGCTTAGTTTAGGGAATGAAGATGTATATGTACTTGTTTATTAACAAAAAATAAATAAAAAAGTAACCTTAAAAATGAAAATTCATAACTCCCACTGTATCCCCTTGGGGTAGTGAGGAGTAAAAATAAGGCCAATGTAAGGCGTTTCAGTATCTTCATATTAAACCCGACGATTTCTTCATGTCCTAATAGTAAGATATGTTATCGCGTACACATACATACATAAATATGTCATTGAATCTCATTGGGTTATACAGTTTGCATAAACATAGGCGTTTGTTGAAAGCGTCTTGATATGAAACTTCGAAATAAAATCGATGAGTTTGGTTAGCAAATACGTTTCCCAAGAGTTTCCCCCACGGCTGGAATTAAGATACAAAACTCATATTTCTAGCCTTCAATTTATTTGTGAAATGTATGGTGGTATTCATTAAAATTAGGTACCTATATTAATCGCAAATTTATCATATTTGGAGACTTCTTCAACTCTAGTTGTATAGTGGCAACACTGAATAAAAAAATTGTCACCACCGAACTGGCTACATGGGTTTTTAGCCTAACCTTTGTTATCAGTAACAAAAGTTAATCCATTTATGACTGTACTGTTTGGTTAAGCGCACAAAATATTTAGTAGCACAAAACAATTTGTTTTATTTCGGTTAATTTTCACATAACTTTTTTTTCAGTGTAGTGTTTACTTCTGAATTGGCGTTTTGGGTTCGATTTCTAGCAGAGGAGTAATTTTATTTATACAGAGGAAAAAAACTTAATAATACTTTAATTAAAAATGAACTTAATTTTGCTACAGACAGCTCAACAAAATAGTTATGTGGCGAAGAGTTTAGTGTATGCCTCAACCCAATTGTTTTATTAGAATAATTAACTATATGGTACATTATATTATGTGCTAAGTTACAGATGCGACTGATTCTTCATCAGGGTATTCCTCATTCAAATAAAATTGTACTGTGGGGTACCGGCTAAGAATAGTACTTCCACTATTTTCTATTATCATCGTTTTCGGGTGTACCGTAAGAGTCGGTTAATCGAAAGTACAACTGGCAAAATAACATCAACATTGCAATCAGTAATGAGGTTCACCACCACCCCTCCTGAATGTAGCCTTTTTTGGTGAAGCGAGACTGGTGTGTGGGCATATATGCATGTGTGTCATGACTTTTACAAGGTGGTTCATATCCGCACACCTGTCGTTGGTCAGTCCAAATTGTGGGATATGCCGTGTTGGTATATGATTATATGAGGCAAAATAACATCGCACACTAGATTCACCACCCATACTGGATGTTGTGTTATTTTTAGGTGAGACGAGACTGGTTTGTGCGTATGCACTCATGTATCGTGCTTCCATTTTTAAAGTAATGTACACCTGCACACCTGTCGCTGGTTGCCCCACATTGTCAGATATGCGTGATGGTATGAATGAATAAATGAAGTGCCTGCATAAATTAAATTTATTTTATTTTACGCAAATGATCGTTCAGGGGGCAAGTCTGGTCAACTGGCGAAAACAAAACCATCCTTGTTTACCCATATGGATGTAATTATAATATGGAGTACTTTAATGTCTTAAGATATTATTTATTTATTTATTTAATTCACAGAGACCAACAGAACACTGAACAACACAAACAAAGAAATCATGAAACATAAACATAAGAATCTCCAGTGCTCCAATAACAGGTATCTCCCGCATGGCTATTGTGCATAGTGTGGTAGGTACAATCAACGTATCCTGAGCATTCAAATTATCTTAAGATATTATAGAACTCCATAACATAATTATGTCCATGATATGGGTAAACATGGATGGTTTTGATTTCGCCAGTTGACCAGACTCATCCCCCAGATTTGGACCCAAACCACTCGTTTTTCTTCAAATATCTTGTGTGAGTGTATGTAGGCTCACGACCCACAGAACGTTCACCTCAAACAATGAATATTTTCCATCTAAACAAATGACGAATGTATTCAATTTCCTGCTGGCCTCTCTCTGACAGATCTTGTCTTTCCCTTTGTTTACTGCCTGGTTTCCCATTTCCTCTACTATGATGTGTTCTGTGTCTCCGCCAATCACCATCACACAAACATCCTTCTCATCACAAACACACATAAACACACACACAATGTGGGTGGGTTTTGACTCTCTCATTAAACTCGTTTAAAAACTGACTTTGATTACAATATTAGGTTTATTCCGGTACAATATCAATAATAACAACAGCGTTTCCGCTAGTATGTAATTCAGAATTTTCCGACATATATACGTTAAAATTGATGGATTACGTCTAGTTACTAAAGTAAAATTGTTTTTCTAACTCCAAGAAATTAAAAAACAGCAAAAATTTAAAACAGTTCCTTATAAAGAGAAATATAATTGATTTTGGAAAATTTTTGTTTCTGAGCTTAACAAATTAAACCAAACAATGTCTGCGCAGTGGGAAATTTTCATTTGTTTATTTCAACGAAGTAAATGAAACAAGGTCCGTGCAGCGAGATTTTTTCATTTTTTATTGCAATGAAGTATCTAAACCAAACAAAGTCCGCGCAGCGAGAGATTATTTCATTTTTTATTGCAATGAAGTATCTAAACCAAACAAAGTCCTCGCAGCGAGAGATTATTTCATTTTTTATTGCAATGAAGTATCTAAACCAAACAAAGTCCGCACAGCGAGAAATTTTCATTTTTTATTTCTATGAAGTAAACCAAACAAAGTCCACGCAGCTAGAAATTTTCATTTTTCATTTGTTTATTTCAACGAAGTAAATGAAACAAGGTCCGCGCAGCGAGATTTTTTCATTTTTTATTGCAATGAAGTATCTAAACCAAACAAAGTCCGCGCAGCGAGAGATTATTTCATTTTTTATTGCAATGAAGTATCTAAACCAAACAAAGTCCGCGCAGCGAGAGATTATTTCATTTTTTATTGCAATGAAGTATCTAAACCAAACAAAGTCCGCACAGCGAGAAATTTTAATTTTTTATTTCAATGAAGTAAACCAAACAAAGTCCACGCAGCTAGAAATTTTCATTTTTTATTTGTTTATTTCAATGAAGTAAAAACAAGTTATTTTCTTTCTATTTCTTGTACTTATATGTCTTCCATTTTGCTATATTTTCATTTTATATCGTTATCTAATGTTATTAACAAAATAATTTTGTCTATAATCGAATATTTTTATTATTGCATATGCGCAAACATTGGATTTTTTCCCTGTCGGAAGTCAAAGATATTTTTAACAGATTCAGGGGTGACTTCTATGCGAAAAATGCATTGTCACCTCAGATATAAGAATTGTAGCTTTCATTATTTACAATAAACAATTCTCTCAATAGATGGCGTTACAACAAAATAAATAAAAAAATAATAAGATTGTTGTTCATAATTTCACCCATAGATGGCTCTAGTAAAAATTCCTTATTTTCAAGCGAAAAGAATTTCAGTATTACAATATATAGAACTTTCAAAATTGAATTGATAGGGATCTCATTAAAAAGACATAATTGTTGAACGTTGCGCAAGCGCATAAAGTGATCACGTAAACCAGCCGATGACAGGTCGTAAGCCCTGTAGGTGCCTTGATTTCCCGGTTCTCCTACAATAAATATTCCAACTTCGTCTCTATTGAGATAAAAATCTTTTAAAAATTTTGTCTATATTTTAATATATTTTTGTGTGCACGGTTTCTTTGTTTTGATATTATGTAAATGTGTATTGTATATTAACCGTCTACCTACCATATCTTTAATAAATAAATAAATAAAATAAATAAGATTTATTTTTATTTATATTTGTAATGCGTAAGAATGAAATTATTAAGCTTGAAGTTTTTTAAAAAAAAAAATTGAAGCATATTGCTCGCGGGCCGCACTGAAACCCTTCTGCGATCCGCAAATTTTTATTTATTTTTATTACATATACCAAAAATTACATTTTATATAAGCAGTATAACAAATAAATCTGCCCAGCGCTGGTGTATAGGTACATTTAATTATTATCAAAATAACATTTAGAATCGCCTTCATGTTTCATCCTTAAATTTGGTTTAGTGGCCTGTTGATTTTAGTGATGGCTTCCTTATTCCTAGTATAAAAAGTTATTATTGATCTGTTGATTCCCACGCGGTGGCTTGAATATTATTACGTAGTAATATAATATATTACCAACTACCTTTATACCCACCCTAGAATATTTCTGACGCAAAGAAGAAACGAGAGAAAATAATATCTACATTAATCTTTCATATATAAAAAGTGGCTTGTATGTATTTATTTATTTATTTAGGGACAAATACAGTCTTAAAATACTAAAATGGAATAATACACTATAAAATAAAAACAAACGGATGGGTGGATGGCAGAGCGGTTAGCGCGCTGGGTTAGTAATCCAGTGGTCGCGAGTTCGAATCCTGCCTCGACCGATCTCGTTCACCTATAGGACAAGCATTTATGCTTAGTTTAGGGAACGTAGGAAGATGTATATGTACTTGTTTAACAAGGACATATTCATTTTTTATTAAAAAAAAAAAAAATTACATATGTCCACAGATATTAAATATAAAACATTTTAAACATCATAAATTTAAATATAACTAAGATGTATGTTTGCCTGTGACGGGAAAGGAAGGGAAGAGAAAAAAAAAGGATGGGAAAAGGATTGTGACAGTTAAATTGTTATATTTTTGTTACAAACAACAACTCAAAATGTAAATAAAAGTATACAAAAGATAATATTAGAAAAAACAAAAATAACTAACAAAAAAAAAAAAAAATTCAACATACGAGTTCATGCTATGCACTTATAGAGAGAATTTTTGTATGCGTTATTACTAGCGGTGAATATATCAGAATGTGTGATACTGGCTGAGAGGTTGACATTATAGAAGTTACAAGCCCTTTTGATAAACTCATTTTGATTAGAATTAGTGTTACTTCGTATGTACATATGTAGTATTACTATCTTTCATACAATTCGCCTATACAATAATACGCAAATCCTTCGAAAATTGATGAGTTTCATGATTTCTCATGATTCCTGTCATCAAACCTCATGACTTAGTTCAGATGGAACCACCTCAGAAGATTCCTTTTCTCATGGAAAATGAATCATCGAATTCGTACGACGTGGTAAAGAATCATTGCATTCTTTTTAGTTTTTGGTGATTTCGTAATGGATCCCATCGTCCGATGTTGACCGAATTGCAATGAGACAAATCGAAAGATATCCCCTTTCTAATGAATAAAAGAATCATCGAAATCGGACAACGCGATAAAAAGTTATTGCTGAATATACATAAAAAAACTCCCGTCGAATTGACGACCTCCTTTTGGGGAATGCCGGAGAGCAATCAAGATGGACTTGACTGACTGCGGCGAAAATCAGACGATGCCACACCTGTTGGAGTGCCCTCTGGTGGGGGGCAAAGTGCACCGAAGGGGAGTTGTGGGATGAACCAACTAAGAGGATCGTCTCAATCCTGACTTACTGGTCTGGGAAGGGAGTTTAGGACGCTGCCGACACGATAGAAGAAGAAGTCGACCTCCTCCGTTGATGAAAGTCGGTTAAAAAGACCACGCTCGGCTATGTAACGAGAGGACAAGCCCCCATTAGCTAATTTCTGATTTTCTCCTTGTTAATATTTCCAACACACCATAAGTTTTGCTAATTATGCGTCATAACAAATTACAAAATTATCAAGGCTCATAAAGAAATACAAAGTTGTATTTTAAATTGCTGTTTTTTCCGCTAACGATTTGTTTTTCTCTGTTAGCGTTGAACGATAGTAATTCTCTCTGGAGTTGTTGACATATATATTTTTTGTTACGATTATCAGAATTAACTGTCCTCGTGTTGACCATATCGCTAAACAACATTGTTAAACGACAAATATGACTGGCACTTTCCACAAAACAGTTTCATTATTATTAAAATATTCCTGGAATTTCACAATCCATAATAATAATAATGGTGGGTATTCCTTATTTAATTAATTATGGAAATATTTTCTTTGTACCATTGAACTATACATATGTACTACGTATTTCATGAATCAATCTTTGTTCCTACTTTCTGTGTCATTATACCTCTTTTTACCTCTACTTAAGAAGGTATATAACGTAAATCTAGTGACTGAAAACATGACATGTTAAAACCGCTTAATACATTGTGAAGTTTTGTGTTAGTAAGGGTAACAATCGCGTGTGTTAAAAATGGTTTATGCCTGTTAAAAAATAATTGGAATTCCATCATTGTAAGAACAAACCTGACTTGAAAAGAAAAAACGCTATTGGTCATTCGCTTTAATTTTGTGCGTTCTTTAAGCACATGAAAAGTTTATATCTCTACGACATAATATGGTTATGGCTGCTTACGAAATACTGTATGGAGCAAACAACACATGCTTTCCACCAGCAAAGTCTGAATATATAAGGCGTGTGTCCGCCCCATCACGACTCATGGGATAGAAATAGGAGCTGACTCCAACAGAACTAAAAGCTTTCTTAGAGTGGCTGAAATGAAAACCCTGCGCTCCATTGCAGGAAGAACCCTCAGGGACCATATTAGAAACGAAATGATCAGGTCTATTTGTTTGAATTTTTATGCGATGTCGAGTGCATAACAAGATGCGGACGTAGCAGAAGACGCTTGTGGAGAGACGACAGTAGGATTGTTAAAATTGTCAAGGCAGAGATACCTAATAACAAAAGACTACCCGGAAGACCTGCAAAGAGATGGAAAGACAGTTGGACCTCCACCTCCCGGGATAGTCCACCCTCACAAACAGGTCAAATGACTTAATACACGATGAAGTAGAGCAGTAATTAAAAAATGCCGTTGTATTATATGTTTTATATTCTTCATTCAAATGAATATTTTGATGAATTTCGTCTAGTGCCTATTTTGGATCTACAAATTAAAACATTTTATGGAATTTTATCAAGTTCCTAGTTTTCATTGACAAATGAACGTTTTATGGAATTTCGTCAAGTGCTTTCTTTCGACCGACAAGAGGAACGTATTGAATTGAAAACTTTTTTCTTTCCACTTAGCAATGTGAGTAAATCGGTTCTCTGGAATATTAGTTCGTTAACGTCGTTCAGTCCAGAAACTATTGCACAAAGGGTTTAAGTACACATGTGTTTTTATTATATTTAACAAGTGCATTGCCAACTGATGCATTAAGTCCTTTGTTGTGTTACTCATTCACTCAAATTCACCCTATTAGTGAAGTATTTTTTAATCGTCCATTACGATTGGGTGCATTCACACAAAAGGTGAAAGATGTATGTATGTACATTGATGAACACAAGGAAAGGAATAAGTATGATTTAATTAGTGGGCTATGGCCAAGGTAATACTCTTCTTTACAAGAGAATGGCTACATTTTTCTTCAAAGGTTTAAACCAACCCCCGAATGCATTTTTATGGAGACCATTTTAATAGTATAGATTCTTTATACGACAGTGAAAACCTCAATTTTCACGAAGTTGACAGCATTTCAACCTCACCACAAAAATATGACACAATATAATTGACATCATACGTAAAATTAATGTAGTAATGGATGTGTATTCGTTGACAAATAATAATAAGCAGGAATGAACAAATAAATAATGATTTTCGAAATGATTACGTTTCCTAGGGCACTGTATTTTTGTTTGGCTAGGAACACGTTCACATTATTCAGTTTGATCTTCGAGGAGATTCCTAACTCCCCGGTTGGATATTTCCCGGTGTTTTATGTCTGCCAGACAGTTCCCCAAGATCCCGGAGCTAAATTCGTTTGGGAATCGACGCCACACCCTCATAGCATAGTCTACCGCATTCACTCCCGGCTCCCTCCCTACATTTAGAACAGCACGTGATTGAGGTAGTTTGTGTGTGGTTTCACCTCTACTCAAAATAAATGCAGACCACGTATTTGGTGTAGAGGTGGAAAGTAAAAAGTAAATTATCCATCATTTCCTCTCCAACCCTATTGAAAATACAGAATTTACATACATTTCCATTGCACCAGCTATATAAATATGTACTGCAATAATGTATGTATGTTTTAGAGTACTGGTACATGTTTTTACTGTGGATTGAGTGGTGAAATTCAAGGATATATTTATATGCATAATATTTTCAGGGTTGTGTCCTGGAGCTACTTCAACCCTTCACTGCACGTCAATGTATTTATGTCGCTTTTCGACTTTTGCGGAACTTGTCCTTTTTTATTTTTTCAATGGAATTGTTCTTCTTCTTCTTCTTTCTCAGCCATCTCTCCACTGCTGGATGTAGGCCTCTTCTAATAGCTTCCACTCGTCTTTTTTCTGGGCTTTTCGAACCCATCCGCTTCCAGCGACAGGGACAATATCATCGGCCCACCTTTTCGGGGGCCGGCCTATTCCCCTTTTCATATCCCATGGTCTCCAATTTAGAATTCTGGGTGCCCATCTGTCCGTACCCTGTCTGGCAACATGACCTGCCCATTGCCATTTAAGTTTTGCAACTCGATCCATGACATCAACAACTTTTGTCTGGCGTCTGATTTCTTCATTTCTAATTTTGAATTGTTAGTAATGTTGAAATTTGCATTTTGGGACTGCACCAACCGTATTATTTGTCATATTAACTTTTGCATTTGCCGCGTTACTTGTCTTATTCTTTCACACTTGGATTTTTATTATCTTTACTAAATTAACTGAATACTATGTATATTGATTTATGCTCGTAGGAGCTGTCTTAATTTTATTGTTAGTATCTGTTGTGTATTTGTATTTATCGATTTATCACTATCATAAAAAAATACTCTGCAAGGAGAGAATATTACAATATCATCATCATCATCCTCAGCGTCACAACCCTCGATAGGTCCTAGCTGCTTCCAAGAATCTTCTACATACTGCTCTATTGTTTGCTGCCACCTTCCAGTTCTGCTGCCCTATAGCTCGACAATCCGTGAAAACGTTGTTCAACCATCATTTTGACGGCGAAGCTCAGGTCTTCCTACGCTTCTTCTACCTGTTGGGTCATTAGACAACACCCTTTTTGGATGCTCCAGATCATCCATACGGTGTAAATATCCCAACCAGCGTAGTCTGTTTATCTGAATATGAACCTGACTACGCTGATGTCTTGGTAAAGTTCACAGAGCTCGGTGTTATATCTTTTACGCCATGTTGACAGTGACCGTGTAGAATATTACAATATCGTACACCATAAAAACTTGCTAATTATATAAAAGGTAAAAGATTGGAGGCCTTCGAGATGTGAACCGACCGACGAATTGTCGACAAATCTTGCAGGGACCTTATTAAAAATGCTGCGGTTCACAGCAAATTTTTAGAAACCAGGCGCATGCTGAACGCCATATCAAAAAGGCGTGCAAACTGGATAGGCTACGAGGATCTCTTACACATCATCTTGGTGGGAATGGTTGAGAAAACAACTGGCAGAGGGCGTCCCCGCCGGGAGTATCTAGAACAGGTGTGCGAGGACATAAAGTGTATCACCTACACAGAGTTGAAGAGAGTGGCTGAAGATCGAATGAAGTAGAGGAAAAGATGCATCGCTTTGCTGCCAACCAATCCCCTAGATTGAAACCATAGAAGAAAAGAATTTTTTTTTGTTCCAGCAGTACGTATTTCAAATCTGACTTTTGAACCTAAGGCTTTGTGTATTATTAATATACCAGTTGCATTACATGTCTACTGTTGTTGTATTGTAATTTTTTTATATATTTTTTGTAATTTTAATTTTTGTTTTTATTATTTTCATTTTTATTTTACTTGAGACATTTCTGAGATGTTCTGGTCGCATTGCAAATCTTGACTAAGCCTGATGCCTTTTTTTCAACGCACTGTGAAATTTTTCTCTAGTATTTGGGACCTGTCGTAAGTAACTACCTACTTTTTTTTTATTTATTTTATTTATTTTTCAACATAATTTCATTTATAAAAGATCCCACTAACCATATATGGTTATCAGTGGGTTTCTATATCATACAGTATATGTGCTAACTTAAACTAACCAACAATGACAAAAAAAAATGAAATTGTTTTGACAATATAAAAATGTTTTGATAGATCCAAAACAACACTAGAATAAAAACAACAACAAAAAAAACATATAGAAGAAAACCCAAAAAATACAATACAATACTTAAAAAAAGATTATTCGTCTTACTTATAAACAAACTATCTGTAGTACCTTGTAATAGAGTGTGATTAACGAAAAAGTTTACTTATAAACCGTGACTATCTTTATTACACATTTATTTAGTAGACTTCAAGTTAGGACAGGTCGAGACTAACGCGTCATACCAAATATTTCAATATGGCGGATCTTTCACGTATGATGCGACGCATTTTTGAGATTGACAGATAAATTTAATACTTTCCTTGTTATTCTTCATCGCAATCGTGTTTAAATTGACTCAACATGGCACAATGCGGTGTTTGTTTTCATTTTTCGATGTCGGTTATCCAAAGATTACATACAACTGTCTATTTTTTGACATCTGTGAAGCCAATGCGGCCATATGAAAAAAATAAATGAGGGTGTTCGTAAACAATTCGGTGAACTAGTTAGTCACATCTTAGTATACGTTTATAAGTAAGATTTTTAATACCGATCTTAACTATTTTAGTCGTGCTTATCTAGTTGCGCGTTTAGTTAGCTTTTAAGGAAATCTAATAAGTAAGACCATAAATGTATAGATTTAACAAATTGTATCAATTTTAAGATTGTGGAAATTTAACTAAACATAAAACACCCCTTTTGCAAGGGTTCGAAGCTCAGCAATTAGATTATGATAAGCTATAATTGAAAAATTTGTCAGAAAAATAAAAACAACGTCAAATTATTGTTACACTGTATCTTACCCACGTGTGGGTTGATTGCAGGTCCGCTTCCACTAAGTGTTCAAAATATGTCTGTGTCAAGAGTGCAAAGAATAACCAGAAACGTTTGTGATTAGAAAAAATTACCTAATAAAATCCTTCACACACGATTGCTCGAACTCTTGTAAAGGACAATAATTTGTTTATTTTTTCATTGTGTATTTTTTGAATTGATAAGCACTTATCAGATATTCTTCAAAATCTAAAGGGGTCTTACGAGTATTAGATATACAAATTTGCAAAATTTGAAAATAATTTATTAATTTTTAGATTTGGTACATGGTTTATATACATTTACATAATATCAAAATAAAGAAACCGTGCACACAGAAATCCCACAAGGCAAAGCCTGTCTGTGGGTATACCTACCTATTAAAATATAGACAAAATTATTTTCTTAATAACATCAGATAACGATATAAAATGAAAATATAGCAAAGTATGAATGAATACTTTAGTCTATAATCGATAAAGTAGAAAAATCACGCCTTACGTAACACATAGAACACATCACATAGATACATTGTGTTCTTCTTCTTCTTCTATCGTGTCAGCAACGCATTTAAATAATCTTCTGCCAGTGCCTCGATAGCACAATCATTGCCCACCATAAGATCGTGCAGTGTGCAGTTGACTGGACTTGAGGGGTAGCTGCACAGATGTGCGGTGGTCTGCTGCTCTCCACAGTCACATGTCGTTGGTATTCCCTGTTGCAGGAAGCCCCATGTAGACGAGTTATCCAACGTTCTCTCAACGCCCGTCCTCAGTCTGTTTAGTAACTTCCACGTACGCCACTCCACGTTGTGGCCCGGGGGAAGACTCTCTTTAGGGCGGACGAAGTTATCGGGGGGCTTCTTGCTGCCATAGACGGAGCCTTTCCTGCTCAGGGCGAGATGGAAGTGGCTGCGTTGATGTCAGGGGGGGAGTGGTCATAGAGAGTGAGATTGTGATGAAACTTTCTGAATATAATCTCAGCATGATACTAGTTGATAATCTGCTATAAAAAAAATTGCCTTAAAAATTGCGAATTGATAAACCCCCCTTGGGTTAGTGAAAAATATTTTTTCCTTCGGAATTCTAATTCAAGTTTTAATATTTTTTTCATCTGTATATTATATACTTATAGCGAATTCGGGGGATGCTTTCCGTATGCCGTAGCCTCGGCACTGTTGACCCTGAATATTCCAGACTGCCGCCCACGTTGCCAAACCTGTGGCAGCCCCATCCTCCCACGGCAAGTAGGAATTAGGGGTAGCGCGGGGCTAGTCTGGCACGTATATTTGGAGGGGTGGGAGTAGATCCGGGTGGAGATCGGGGGCGGCACACTGTGCGCGTGGGGTTACTCCAACCGTCGACGTCGTCTCTACGAATTTCTGATGAACCCGGTGACGTTCGCTTATAATGGGCATTTCTTAAAATTATTGACTTCAATCGATTTAAGCAATAGTTTTAATTAAGTGGGGAACTGCTGCCAACGTACCTATTTTTCAATTTGATGTACCATCATTATTTCTTATCAAATCGTTTTGAAAAAAAAAAAATTAATAAAGAAAAATATATCGTTACTTTTTGATAATGTTCTGTATAAATTCTCGTAGAAAAATAGTGGCATACCCCGATTTTCAACGTTTATCTTATATTTATAATAAAATATAAGGCGTAGTTCAACATATTTTTTTTTTAATTAAAGAAGACAAAAATATCTAGAAAAATATGATGTCACGTTGCATTAATGCTTCAGGTTTAGTAAATAAACCTAAAAAAACATTTATTTTCCATTCAGTGCCATTGCGAAATAAAAGTTTTTTTGGTTTATTAACTTAACCTGATGCATTAATGCAACGTTACATCGTATTTTTCCAGATATTTTGATCTTCTTTAATTTACAAAAAAATATAATGCTCTATACCTTATAGTTTTTTAGAAATTTAAGATAAATGTCAAAAATCGGGGTATGCTTATTATTTTCCTACAAGAATAGGTATATACAGAACATAATTAAAAATTAAGTAAATAAAATTTTTTAAATAAAAATTTTGGTAACAAAAAACTTTGTTTCTTCCACTTCACATTTATATTTGATGGAACGTTTTCGAACTGTACTAGTTCATCTTCAGCATCTGAAATGTGTCGAAAACGTTCCATCAAATATAAATGTGAAGTGGAAGAAACAAAGTTTTTTGTTACCAAAATTTTTATTTAAAAAAATTTATTTACTTAATTATTATGGATTTCCACAGTGTTAATAAAAATAATTTCAACGAATTATAATTAAAAAGTTAAGGTATATTTTTCTTCATTAATATTCAAACTAACTAGGTTATTTTTACAAAATGATTCGTTTTGTAGTAATGATGCAAATTCAAATTGAATAAAACACTTTCTTGCACCCTGCGCAAGTGGCGAGTTTATTACCGTATGGCAATTTCTTCCAACTAACCAGTGTTTCCAGCCCAGAGAAGCAATGTTTGCTTGAGAAATGAATTTAAATAAATTTCTTCTCTGCTGGGAATCGCATCGCTGGGAAAAAATAGGTCCGTTGGCAGCAGTCACCCTCTTAAGACAAAGAAGTGGTGTTTTTCTAACGTTACGTGACAGACGCATAGTGAGGAATCTGAATCACACAAAATAGTTTTAATGAGCCTTACTTAGTATGTATTTGACTGTCATTCGATGACAACTAGACTATCTTCCGATGACAACTTGACTCTCATCCGATAACATCTTCACTCGCATCCGACGACAACTTGAATCTCATCCGATGACAATTTGACTCTCGTCCGATGACAACTTGGCTCTCACCCGATGACAACTTGACTCTCGTCTGATGACAATTTGTCTCATCCGATGACAATTTTACTCTCATCCGATGACAGGCTGACTCTCTTTCGACGAAAGCTTACTGTCATCCGATGACAAGTTGACTGCCATCCGATGACAAATTGTATGTCATCCGATTAAAACTGAACTGTTATCCTATGCTTTGGCAGAAAATGGCTAATCGTCAGATTATAGTAATGTTACAAATATTACATCCGAAGCGCACAGATGAAAGATAATGTTGGTAATACATAATATAATGTAATATAAAGTTTATTAAAAGAAAATATAATCTCAGTTTCTTTTCTCAGCTGGATGTAGGCCTCCCTTATTTTTTAACAGATATTTAATTATCTCAATAGAGACGAAGTTGGAATATTTAATGTAGGAGAACCGGGAAATCAAGGCACCTACAGGGCTTACGACCTGTCATTAAAAAGGCATAATTGGTGAACGTTGCGCAAGCGCATAAAGTGATCACGTAAACCAGCCAATGACAGGTCGTAAGCCCTGTAGGTGCCTTGATTTCCCGGTTCTCCTACATTAAATATTCCAACTTCGTCTCTATTGAGATAATTAAATATCTGTTAAAAAATATCTTTGACTCCCGACAGGGAAAAAAAATCCAATGTTTGCGCATATGCAATAATAAAAATATTCTCCCTTATTTTTTTCCAACCTTCTATATCCAGGGCCTCCCAATATCAATTTTTTCCCCGCGACTACAACTATATCGTCAGCCCATCTTTTCTGGGGTCGATCTACTCCTCTTCTGTCTTCTCAAGGTCTCCATTGTAGAATTAGTGGTGCCCGTTTTGTCAACTTCCTGTCTTTCCACGTGACCTGCCCGCTGCCATGTGACGTTGGCAATATGGTCTACAATCTCCAGATTCTTGGTACGGCGTCTAATTTCAATATTTCGTATTTAGGAGCATTGATACTATACCAATATATAATTTTAAAACAATGGTTGTATAGCAACCCTTAATTTTTTGTATATAACATCATCTCTGTGAAGCACTGGCTTAGAATAGTGCTTCCATATCGTTTTCGGGTGTCCCGTGACAGCCGGATAATCCAACAATCGAATATACAACAAGCAAAATATCATTTCACATAGTTTAGCAATGAGATTCGCCACTCATTCTGTATGCAGTGCCTTTTTCAGTGAGACGAGACAAGTGTATGAAGATACACACATGTGTCGAACTTCCTTTACCGAGGTAATGCACACCCGCACGCCTGTCGCTGCATTGTGGGATATGCCGTGATGATACGTATGTAAGATCATCTATATTCCACGCGAATTTTTATAAGTTACTTGTAATGTCGTAGGTACTATATAAATAGGTAATGACTTCTCGTTGTATATTGATTGCAAGCAAATATTTTCTTTTGTATTAGGCAATTCACCCTGAAAAGAGTGCTTTGTGCCAATTTAATGTTTACTGTTTATAAGGAAAGTTTTATTTTGATCATATGTTTCAATTATTTAATAATATGAATTTTTGAGCAACCAAATAGCCTAGTAGAGTAACCTAATCCACAAATTAAAATATATATAAATATGTATACACTTATGACAAACTTCAACTTAATTATAGTATTACCTATACATTTTATTTACTCTGTATGAAGTTATATTGTACCTACTTCTTATATTACTATACATGTAAAAAAAAAGGATTTTAATAAATAAATAAATATTAGTGGCAATCAATATATCGGACCGATGATTGTCATGAAAATTATCTTTTCGAATTTAAATCGTTTTGTTAAAAATATGTACATACTTTTTATATTATTGTTGAGTACTGTTTCAATTTTCATTCCGAAAATATTCAAATAAATGATATTGATTGCCACCAAATATCGGTGGCACAATCATGCGGTGTGTACCAAGATATGTCAAGATATGCTATGTCATTCTATTGGTTATTGGTCTGTGGTTTTCATGTATTATTTTAACACAATTTTGAGCTGAAAATTAGTCTAATCACGTATTTATTTGACAAGTCTAAGTTATGAAGTAATTTATCTGGCGAAATCGAGATCAAATACGACCGTTGACTTCCACAAAATTTTCAAGAACTATGAATGGCTTAACGGAATGTCGTGAATGTTTGAAAAGGCAAAAATTTGCACTTAATTCTAATCACGCAATCATTAGTAGATAAACTTTCGTCAGAAGTTATAAAGTAATTATGTTCATGTCAGAATCAAGTCTGATAAGATTATCTCCTTAATGTAATAACGTCTTGGTGGGTAAAACAAGCCTTTGTGTGGGTTCAACATCTTCAGACTTGTTGTGTACTGCGCAAATCAGACGAGAATTACGTTCAGCTCGAGGGGCCTCCCTTAGCTAGCTATTCGTACAAAATAAAAATACTACCAACTATTATTACATATACCTAGCTAGGAGTGGGACCTTAACCATATTTGGTTTATTGTGATCTTCCTTCTAGGGTTGTCATTTCAATAGAAGTTTGGTTTATTGAATAAAGCCCCAGATATTTTGCAAACTGTGATACCCCCAGGTGTCTGTCTTCTTCTCCCTGCCACTGTCCCAACTTACTGCCTATATTGTCTATTGGGGTCGACTCTTCTCGTCCTCAGGCTATATACTCTGCGGTTTTGGGTATCGTCCAGGCGTCTTTTGTCTGGTTTCCATTAATGCTGGACATTCATAAATCACGCGTGAGGCTTTTTGTTGACACCCCAATTTGTGTCCTCAAAGGTGTCTTTTTAGATGACAGTGACCAGTTAATAAACCAGTGGTTATTCTCAATTGTTCTTTGTCAAGATTTAGCAGCTTTTTGGTCCTTTTTGGGAGGGCCTTTCAATGAAATGCCTTACTATGTCCAGATACTTTAGATATCTACCAAAATCTATTCTAAAGGATCGAAAAATCGGAATAAATATTTTTTTTTTTGCAAAATGAGATTTGACGTGAATTTTTTTGAGTATGTTCAGCGATATCTAATTACCACGTTGTCCGATTCATACGATTCTTTTTTCATTTGAAAGGGCGTGTCTCATAAGTGGTTCCATATTAGTTTTGTCAAGATCTGATGATGGAATTTATGAGAAAGCTTCACAAGGTCAATCACGACGTTTAAAGTAGATTTTTTTGCATCATAAATCTCAGTAACTTTTTATCTTGTCTTTATAGTATCATAACTACGACTAACTTTATTGGGACAACTCCATTCTATTCATTCAAGGTTCAACAGCTTTTGAGACTTATGTATGTGCCGTCCCTATATCAGACGAGAATTGCGTTCATCTGGTCCTGGAAATTTCTCTCGGATTCCTGCGGCGCTTTTTGTGGAGTTTCACCTTCGGGGGGGTGATGGGTTGTCCATTGACTGCCGGATGGGTTGAGGGCAGAGGGGGCTCGCCGTCTCCACACCACTATGAAATTATTACAAATTCAGGTTTCCCCTGTGCCCAGAGCACACGTTCACCTATTATTATGATATTCATTCTTGCATCCGTGGCACGAAGAGGAAGACCTTGAAGCCGTTTAGTACCTAGCAAGGAATATTTTATTATGCTTTTCTCCTTTCATCTATTTCATCCGTGTACAGAACAGCACTGCATAAACTGTTTGTTCGTATCTTATCTATACCTAATATAGTTGTAAAGTTTCATCGGGCGGTCTTGGCGCTTTTTGCATTTTAACTTAGTTTCAGAAACAGCGTTCTTTTGTGAGGTTAGGAACATATATTTTATTATTGGAGCGAGGTAAAAGAAGAGACTCATCGATGTAATGTAATTTTTATTTCACTACATACAAACCACTCTCTCTTGACATACATTCCTCGCTTCATTCACGTCCATACATCGTCTCATACACGCTCTTCTATTATTCTTACTTTTAACATCTCCATCTTTCAAAATCCCATTTATGTGATCGTGCCAACTCTTTCTTGGCCGACCTCTACTTTTCATTCCTCTTTTATCAGCCTTGTATACTTTTTTTGTCAAACGGTCATCACTCATTCTTTCTATGTGGCCGAACCACCTTAGGGCATTTATTTTCATCTTACTTACAATATTTCTTTCAATCATACATTCTCGTCTAATATCCTCATTTCTTATTTTATCATACATCGTTTTACCACTCATTCGTCTTAGTGACCTCATTTCAACCGCGTTAATTCTACTTTCATGCGTCTTCTGCCATGTCCATGTCTCACTAGCATACATTAGAGTCGGTGCGACGATACCATTGTGTACCGCGAGCTTTGCTTGCCTCGAAATAATTGGGTCAGTCATTACCGGTCTTAATGCACCATTCACTCTATTACCTGCCGTTACTCTCCTTTCAATATCTTTTTCCAATCTTCCATCACGCTGAAACATGCTTCCTAAGTATAAATATTCATCCACTTGTTCTCATTCATCTCAACAGC
Organism: Molanna angustata; assembly: GCA_963576475.1. NCBI lineage: Eukaryota > Metazoa > Arthropoda > Insecta > Trichoptera > Molannidae > Molanna > Molanna angustata. The sequence goes on from OY754972.1 coordinate 3,851,212, forward strand.
TATTTTATAAATTTCTTAAAAACATTACACATATCAAAGTCAACATAATATATATAAAAACAAAAGATTCATAGCGGAAAAAAATTAAAAAAATCATTTAGATGGATAATGATAGAGCGGTTAGCGCGCTTGATTAGTAATCCAGTGGTCGCGAGTTCAAATACAGCCACGACCGATTTCGTTCACTTATAGCACAAACATTTATGCTTAATTTAGGGAATGTATGAGGATGAATATGTTCTTGATACAAGGGCATATTTAGGGAATTTTTTGTTTATATAAGTACTGTTATATTGTTTGATTTCAATAATTAAAAAAAATATTTTAATAAGGTCATAATATTTTCAAAAGTAAAAATAATGTGTACATAGATTTTAAACAGAATACCTTTTTTATAGGGGAGTTTATATTTATTTTGCTAATTCTTATTTCGTTTCGTCCACCACCACCCACCGTGCATATTAATGGAGACTAATCGGGCCCGTCACAGAACGCCAAAGTAGTGACAAAAAAGCATAACTCGAAGAGTAGCTAATGGAGACATCTCGATTCGATATCTAGGCACCATAGTGCAGAAAGAACGATCGACGAATTGATCATTATTATGCGACTTGCGAGAGCGACTTACATTATTAATTCAGTAAATGCGTTTTTGCACACTTGTCTATTAATCAATTGCCGTTGCCAAATGCCAAATATCGTATTTTAATATATTTATTTAACCAGCACTTTTTTTCATGTTGATTATTAGTGCAAATAAATCATTTACACAAAAATTATATTTTTATTGACAATAACATCTCAATAGAGACGAAGTTGGGATATTATAGAAGAACCAGGAACTCAGGCACCTACAGGGCTTACTACCTGTCATCGGCTGGTTTACGTGATCACTTTATGCCTTTAATATTGAGTTCCCTTAGGCATGATTGGTGAACGTTGCGCAAGCGCATAAAGTGATCACGTAAACCAGCCGATGACAGGTCGTAAGCCCTGTAGGTGCCTGAGTTCCTATTTCTATTGTGATGTTTTTTTTTTTTTAAAAAAAAAAAAATGAATATTTTCCTTGTTAAACAAGTACATATACATCTTCCTACGTTCCCTAAAATAAGCAAATAAATGCTTGTGCTATAGGTGAACGAAATCGGTCGAGGCAGGATTCGAACTCGCGACCACTGGATTACTAACCCAGCGCGCTAACCGCTCTGCCATCGACCCATCTAGTATTATCCATTCATCCATCTTATGTTATTGTCAGTAAAAATAACATTTGACTCCCGAAAGGGAAAAAAATCCAATGATTGCGTATATGCAATTAAAAAATATATTCGATTTATAAAAATTATGTTTACAAATAGAACTTGTTTTTTACATAAAATCAAAATGTGTAGTAGGAAGACGACTTAGGTCCAAAGGATTACAATTGCATATTGATTTTAGGATAGCTATAACGTATATGTATGTAACTTGGTATATCTTTGTGCAATTTTATGATTGGTTACAAAACATTTCGTTGTAGTGGTACCACCTACGTGAGAGCCTCTATAATTGACAAGTAGCGAGATGTCGCGTTCCATTGTCGTTGTGCATCGAATTACCCTTGCATAATGACTTTAAAATATTTATCGTATATCCCCCAGTCTACTCTTTGCAAGCTCGTCTCTCAGACGCGACCGCAGTGTCTCCACTTTCGGGTCGAGCCTCGCACGCACTCGTCGATACTGTCCCCGCGTCGGCGCCCGACCCTCGAGCGCTCGAGGTTTTAAATCGTCCCTTTCGATTCGCCGTCTTTGTTTTGTCGGCATCGCTGTCGATGCGCGGTTCATCCCTTCGTACGCGGTGGCGGTTCGACTATTCAGACTTATTCAGTTGCTGTCGGGTTTCGACGGAGCGTGAACGTGTATTCTGCGCGTAAAGGAATATTAGTTAACGCGTGTAGTTTTTCTTCGCGATGTTTATTTTTTAAACGGTATTTATTTTTAAATTAAAAATAAAATAATGTTTCAAGTAATTTCAATGTTTTTGATTGAAATATTAATTTTATTGTGATTTTATTAATTGTATTGTGATTGATTGGTAATATTGCCATAACGATAATGTTGTTTTTCATTAGTATGATTGACATAATCGCTTTTGCGTGACATTTTTGCTCTTCTTTAGGTAAATAATAATACATACATAATGTAATGTCCCTTTGTTGTTAATTTCATTTCGTTATCTGCTGTTATTTACTGCTTTTATCTCGAAATCACAATGAAGCAGGAAAAAAGCGCAGATAATTCGTACATAGCTGTATTTGTATTTTGTTTCAAGTAGAATAAATATTTACTTATAATATTTATTTTAATTATTTATCAAAGTTAACATATTTATGTATTTGTCTTTGAGACGATTAAGTCCCAAGAATGTGGCAACTTGTTATTAGGTGCGTTGTTTTAAATTAATATTTGACATAGTACTTACTTGTTGGTAGCTCGAGAAAATATATAAAATAAAATTATTATAGATAATTATTAATTAAAATAAAAACAATATTGATTTCGTTCCATAAATGGTATATCAATGGCATTTTTGATGTGTTTGTTGCGAACATGTGTTTGTTAAAACAATGTCTTATATAGGTAACATAAAAAATTATCTATGAAAAAAAAAATATATAAGAATTCAAAAATCATGCTTGTCTAAATGTACGAATGTCATATTATTAGATGTCAGAATCAGAATAATTAAAATTTGTCGGATAAAATTAAAGGAATATGTGGCGTTTTGATATCTATGTCTACCACATTTTTATAATGGTATTTTGACGTTAATATAAATAACATTATTTATAAAACCATTCCCGTATAACTCGTCATTCAAAATACATAACAGATGCCATAGGCATATTTTTACTAAAATAAAAAAAAAACTTTAATTTTTGTTAGGTTAGGTTACTTTTTTTTTTATTTTTCCTTGTCCTTGTAACAAGTACATCCTAATACATTCCCTAAACTTAGCAGAAATGTTTGTGCTATTGGTGTACTTGGTTATGATGTGTTGTGTTTCATGTGTTGGTGTTTTTGTTTCAGTCTTGTGTAGTGTCACTTTACTTACGACATGTGAAATACATTATTTGTTGTGATGTTCTGTGATAATTCTATTTCATTACAAAGTTAGTCTGCTTGGACTTTGTGTTACAATGTTTTCCTACATCTACTATAACGGTAAGATTATTATTTTTTGTATTTTCTCTGATAGAAATTTTTTACATGTCATTTTTTTTATTATATAAACGTATTATTTTAACTTATCAATGTTTTACCAGCGACAGGTATGCATTCTCGTCTCACCTAAAAAAGCACTACATTCATTTTGGATGGTGAAACTCGTTGCTGAACTATGTGAGATGTTAAATATTTACAGGACAGGACGATCGTTTCAGTCTCAACTGACCGACGTGTCATAGTGGTTAAGCCGTTTGGCTTCTGTGCCGACATCATCTTGGGCTCGATTTCCAACAAAGAGATTTAATATACCTAAATGAATCATGAATTTTTCCTTTTTTTGGCTGGAAACAATAAATTGGAAGATGAATAAATTGTCATCAGACAATAGATAATCTCGCTACTTGTACGGGTTGCAATTGAGTGTTTTTTTATTTTACGGCGCTGGCCGATTTACTAATGATATTAATAACAATTAAGCACTACAAATAATAACACTCAATTATTATTATTACCATTATACACTTCCTCAAAAGAATTAGCAGATCAATGCGTAAATTGTAAATTATTTAAAAGAGCAAAATAAAATGCAACAAACGCATCATCAAGCTTTCAATTGGGAATAGTTCACCCATCCAGATACTTAACATATCAAAGGATTAGGCTCTGAGGAGGTCTCTATACTACCTAACAACCCTACTGATTCCCGAATATTAACGTTTAAAAAATCTTTAACGATTCTACATGTATTCATAATTACCGTATTTTGCATTTTTATTATTAAATTTTTCGATAAATCTATAATTTCTAAATTACGGATTAACGATTTTGGAATAATGCCAGTGGCTGAAATAATGAACGGTAATATTATTATTTTACGAGAATGCCAAAGTCTTTTAATCTCATTACCTAAATCGGTGTATTTTCTAATTTTTTCATCAAAAGTTTTTATAATATTACTAGAATTTGGAATAGCCACGTCGCAAATATATGTTATTTTTTTAATTTTATCATGTATTATTAAATCGGGTCTGTTATGTTGAATTGACCGGTCAGTTAATATTGTTTTATCGTAATAAAGCGAAATATCAAACTCACATACCTATGTGAGTTTGTTGTATGTACTGAAACAGGGGTTAGCAACCATCCGTTTATATATTTATAAACACTTGCAACCTGCGCGGGTGGCGGATATTTGGCAAATTACAAATCTGTGCTACCAGAATAAAAAAATGCATGGCTTTTGTTATGAATCATTTTTAATAAATTTCTCCCCTGCGTGATATCGAACCCAGGACACCAGCACACAAGTCAAACGTACTGATCACTTTTCAAATGTATACATTAATGCCTAATGCCTTTGAGCATACGGTATGAACACCTATTACCTTCTTATAATATACATATATGAAACAAGAACAAATATTTTATATCACCAAATCAAATTACAAACAATTTTTTCCGTGAATAAAAGGTAAAATTTAGAGTTTTTTAAAAAACGAATAGTGTAAATACTATTTTCATATGCTCTTTCGATTGAAGTAAAAATCTACTTCATAGGGCCGGTATTACAGTCGGCCCTCAACTCATTGAGTTTGTTAAACTCAAGATTAATGTTAAGGGGAGATTGAATCCATTTCCGTATTACAGTGCAATATGACATGTTAGTTACTAACCGTCTTACTTATAAACGTAAACTATCTATAGTACCTGGTAATAGAGCGTGATTAACGTAAAAGTTTACTTATAAACCGTGACTATCTTTATTACGCCTTAATTTCATATAGGTCAAGTTAAGACAGGTCGAGAGGTTGTTTAACGCTTGACTAACGCGTCATAACAAATATTTCAAAATTGCGGATCTTTCACATATGTTCCGACGCATATTTGAGATTGACGGAAAAATTTAATACTTATAACGTTTTTCGTAGTTATTCTTCATCGCAATCGTGTTTAATTTGACTCAACATGCACAATGCGGTTTTTGTTTTCATTTTTCGATGTCAGCTATCCAAAAATTAAATGCAATTTTCTATTTTTTGACATCTGTGAAGCCAATGCGGCCATATGAAAAAAATAAATGAGGGTGTTCGTAAACAATTTAGTGAACTAGTTAGTCATATCTTAGTATACGTTTATAAGTAAGATTTTTTAATACCGATCTTAACTATTTTAGTCGTACTTATCTAGTTGCGCGTTAAGTAAGCTATTAACGAAATCTAATAAGTAAGACCGTAAATCTTCAATTATAGACATATTTTACTTTTTCTGTGGTTATTTTCTGTCAAATTTTAAATAACCTCAAATAATACCAACTACAAAACGAGACGCTACGACTTGAAATACTATTGTTTTACTATCCAACATGGTAAATTTAATTTTTTTTCACCAAAATGATGCTTTTAAACGGCCATGTTCGTTTCAATATGGCTGTCAGTTTGTTTTGTTGTGTGGCGCCACCGTCATGAGCTGTAGCTTCCCAAAGAAAATAAATAAATAAATGAAACCATTTTAAATCAATATAAATTCATTTAAACTTTGCCATAAACCGTTGTTGTCTTTTTAAATTTAAAACCAAATGTTTTATACACGTGTGATTGTGTAAGGTTGGGGTCACACACACACACACACACACAGGCACACATCACATAGAGTGTGATAGTGGAATGCAGTTTGTATGCATAGTAGGTACCTACCTAAAATTATATGAGTAGAGAGGTAGCAGATGATATAATATGTATGTGTTGGTATACTATAATGACCGTAAATAGTATGTGTGTGTGTGAACGGGATGAGACGGGAGCTAAATAGGACCTTGACCCGTGTCTCAGTCGTTAGGGTTGCCACAAATGAAGATTTTCCAACTGTCGATTCGTTCAAGAGAATGAAATTGAGAGGCAGTTTAAATCGAACGCGTGTATGAAGGAACATTTTGTATGGCGTAGTGGACTTTTTGCATGCTAAAAACACCAACTTAGAGGCTTCGCAGCATATATGTTCTCATACATGGATTTACTCAGAATTCGGAGTAGAACATTTTATGTGAGTAAAGTGTGTCTGTGTGTGTGTGTGTGTCTGCCCCCCCCCCCCCTTATAACTTTTGATCCGCTCAATTTACAGAGCCCAAAATTTCAAAATATACAAACAGTTATAGGCCTACAAAACTTTTATACTCAGAATCGTGAATTTTTGTTTTAGTCAGGGGTTATCAACTTTTGAAATTTTGTTTTATTTTTCCATGTATCTCAGAAACCATGAAAATTGGTATAAACATAGACAAATACAAAATCTCAAATTTTTTTTTAAATTCCAGGGTTTCTCAAACATTTTTTATTAAGAAAAATATTTTTTTATGATACATTTATGAGTTTAACTGCCTACATTTCCAAAATTTTTAAAAATATCGAAAAAAGCCGAAACACCCCAACTAGAAAATTTAATTTTCTATAAAAATTTATTAACATTATATTAGCACATCTCAAAATTTTGTTAACAATTTTTGTAAAAATTGAATTTAGTGACGACATTGCTTCATACAATTTGTATGGCAGTAGCCTACACACAATATCTAAGAAGACTTGATAGTTTGATGGTAATTTCCAAACTACATACATACCATCATGCTGTTTTCATATTCTGGGTAGGATCAAAGGACTGACCTCCATACTAATCCTATCTTGACATACACACCTAGGCACATGTGTATAGAAAACCAAATATCTTAAAATATTAAATAATTTGTATTTATGGGTTTGGTACTTATTCTTCAACTATACATACAATCGCTATCGACAGTTGGATCTCATGTGTTACATGCAACTAGTATTAAAAATATAAGATAAACGTTGAAAATCGGGGTATGCCATTATTTTTCTACAAGAATTTATACAGAACATTATCAAAAATTGAAGATATATTGCGCCCTTGAGGTGATTTTCCACGAAAACGGCGCTATACAAGTCATCCAACTATAATAATAATAATATTTTTCTTTATTAAGAACCAAACTATCTAATTGAAAAATTGGTACGTTGGCAGCAGTCCCCCCCTTAATAGTTTGATAATTTATCTTCAAAAATACATATATACCATCATGCTATTTTCATATTCCGGGTAGGAAAAAAGGACTGACATCCATACTGTCCTATCTTGACATCCATACTGTCCTATCTTGACATACATACCTACATGTGTTGTATAGAAAACAAAATATCTTGAAATATTCAATTATTTAGATTTATGGGTTTATAGTTTGGTACGTATTCTTCAACTATACATACTATCGCTATCGACAATTGGATATCATGTGTTACATGCAACTAGTATATGTAAAATGCTCGTATGTAGTTCGCTTGTTCCATACCTGTTAACTCTTTATTATTTCTACATTTTCTTCGTCAGGCGTTTTTCACTCGTTCATCCCGGCCAAACCATCTCATCGTGTTCACTTTTATTCTTTATCTTTAATATCTTTAATATTTTTATTGTAAACTGTGCCGACCAACTGGCTTATCCTCTAGAATATCTTTTTGATCTTTCAATGAATTCAGGTGTTTTCCCCGAAGTTTGGAAGATGTCATACGTTACTCCCATACATAAAAGCGGCGATAAACGAAATATTGAGAACTACCGACCCATATCAAAATTATCAATATTTAGTAAATTGATGGAAAAGATTGTCGTTGATCAATTGTTTCCGATAGTCAAAGACATTATAGATATAAATCATCACGGATTTTTTAAAAATAGAACAGTCGAATCAAACTTATTAGAGTTTACCAATTTCATTTTGGACACGATGAATGAGAGACAACAGGTAGACGCCATATACACCGATTTTTCCAAGGCATTTGACAAAATCAGTCACAATATTCTAACTCACAAACTTGCCCTCTTCGGTGTACATGGTGATCTGCTGCGGTGGATCTCATCCTATATAACTGGTCGACTGTAATCAGTAGCGATCTTGGGTTCAAAATCGAAATTTAATACTTGCCATTCTGGTATTCCGCAAGGGTCCCATCTCGGTCCTTTGCTTTTTATCCTATATACCTTCATAGGTAAAATACCCGATGAAGAAGAAGAAAAAGAAAAAATGTTTTAATCCAGAAACCATCCCGGGCATACGCTCGACAATTCACCAAAGTTTCATTGCAATCGGATGAACGGTTCCCAGGATAGTCCACCTTCATAGGTAAAATGACCTAATACCCGATGAAGAAGAAGATTTTTTTTAATCCAAAAACCATCCCAGTCATACGCTCGACAATTCACAAAGTTTCATTGCAATCGGTTGAACTGTTCTCAGGATAGTCCACCTTCATAGGTAAAATGATCTACCTAATACCCGATGAAGATGAAGAAGAAGAAGAAAAATTTCATTATACAGAAACCATCCCGGGCATACGCTCGAAAATTCACCAAAGTTTCATTGCAATCGGATGAACGGTTTAGGAGCGCATTCAACACATACATACATACAAATATTCAAATTTATAATATAGACAATGCAATACCATTCGTCCTCCAAAGGTAAAGGTTAAAAAAAAATTAAAAGATCACCTTGACACCTCAAATACATTCATGAATTATTGGTTGCCGCTTAAAACGCAGACAACCTGTCAAAAATTATATACCGACGCAGTATATGCGGAACAATCTAATTATTCGCATGCTTCGTTTTGATGTCATATCATGTTATGGAGGAGTTGTTTCTCTGTGATGTTTCGTTACACACTACTGCCATCTATCGACTAATCGACATGATTCCAAAACATTGTTTCTGTTTTGTTTTATACTTGTTATAACCAATACCTACTAGGAAATTTTCAAACTTGACCCTGTAAAAAGATTTTTGATGGTATTCTGATGAGGTAAAATAATCGTACTACTGTTTCTCAAAAATTTATAAACACATGGAGAAATCAAATAAAGCATAGCTGCAAAATCTGTACTGCATCTTATTTTTTTATTTTTTTAACTAAGCAATATTTCATTTGATATAAAAGAAATGTAAATGTTTCATTATTTTCTTCTGGACAATTTATTTTTTTTTTATTTATTTTTTTATTTAGAAAACAAACAGGATACAATGTTATAAGGATAAATACAATATGAAGACTTAACAGTAAGGAAAGTTCATTGTAGCCCAATAATATGTTTTCACATAAGATATAGGGTGAACTTGTTTTTGACTTATTTAGTAAGTTTAAAAGTAATTAATATAATACTTGTATGTAGTGTGTATTAAGTAAGTGGATATGTGTTATATTTGATGTATATGTATTATATACATATTATAACAATATTGTGTATATATTTATGCGAGATAGATTGTGAATGAATGTGACTATTTATCGAATTGTTGTAATATGTATGTTCTGAAATCCGCCTGTGATTTATACATGTACTATATCGAAATGTTTAAAATATGAATTGTAGTTGGAGCAACTTCGTATAATGTAATTATTTTGTGAGTAGTTAGTGTTACGTCGGTCGACATAGAAAAAAAACTGAGATCTGAAATTGCGTGATGGACAGTAAAAATTTAATTTAGAAAGTAAGTAAGGCGAGTCTACACGGTTATGCATAATTTTGTGAAGGTACATCATGTCTATAATTGTTCGTCTGTTTTCAAGATTATAAATATTATGGTGTTTTGCAGTCATCTTTATCTTCGGTTTCTGCATGTATATTTACTATTGATACATTGAAGAATCTTGTTTTAATGCGGAGAATACACATACGCTCGTTTATAGGCCTGAAACCAATTATAGGTACTATTCTTGGCATGATGTATGTTTGTAGATTAAGTAGGTATCAAACTATTGAGTGAGATATTGTGTAGTGTTTACTGCCTTACAAATTGTATGAAACGATGTCGTCACTAAATTCAATTTTTACAAAAATTGTAAAAAAAATTGAGATGTCACTGCTACAATGCTAATATTTTTTTATAGAAAATAAAATTATTTAGTTGGGGTGTTTCGGCTTTTTTCGACATTATTAAAATTTGGAAATATATGCAGTTAAACACATAAATTTATCATAAAAAAATGTTTGAGAAACTCGATTTTTTTGATAAAACGAATTTGAAATTTTGTATCTGTCTATATTTATTATGGTTTTTGAGATATATCTATATAAACTGAAATTTTGGGCTCTGTGAATTGAGCGGATCAAAAGTTGTAAGGGGGGGGGGTGGCAGACACACTTAATGTTAGAGAACATAAATATATGCTGCGAAGCCTCTAAGTTGGTGTTTTTTTACTTCAAAGTTAGAAAAACCGTGACAAATATAGACCCTGCATACAAATCTCGCGTATGTTAGCTTGATTCTTTGTCGATATGTTAAGAGAATAAATTCTCCTGAACAAATCGACAGTTAGATAACATATTATATGCTGCGAAGCATCTAAGTTGGTGTTTTTTGACTTCAAAGATGAAAAAAAAAATTAAATATGTACAATGTACACTTGGCCATACATAATCTCGCGGATCTTTGCTTGCAACTTTATCGATCTGTTAAGAGAAATAAATTCTCTTGGGTATTTATTCAATCACTGTGAGGACGTATGACTTCTATAATATGGTTATTTTGTTAGAAACGGAAATTTATAGGAAGTCGATGTAAAATTGCTAAGACAATGAGGACATGGTGTGCTGGCGTATACTTGGGTTTTCCGCGATGTACATACTTTTCATGACATTTAACGATTCACTCAGCTCTACGGTGAAAATTTAACGATTTTCTTATTATCCAGCCAAGCAATTTGAACACTTTCATTGTTAAGGAAATGTGTGGCCTTTATAGGAAAATTTAAAATAATCTCGATATTGAGGGCTACATCTACCTCTTTCGCTGCCATTTTCATGTCTTCGTGTTTAATATTTGTTATATGGATGTATCATTCTCTACTGTATAAAATTGAGCGTTGTTTTACCTTTTTGTTTTTTCCGTTGAACCAGTCTTATCTTTAGTTGTTTTTATTGTTAGTCTTTACGAGTTTATTTGTACCGACTACCCCGTTGTGGAATGCTGTGAAAACAGACATAGAACAGACAGAAACAAAATCGTAAAAAAGATTTCTTAAACCAAGCGGTCTTGTCTCTTGCAAAACCCATGAAATGTTGCACTTCGTGAAACAGTATACAATGGCATGTTTTACATAAATGATTTTAATAATAATATTTGGTTTGGAAATTGTCATTTCTCTATATATTATTTTATCTTGGTATAAATATAAAGTGTACATAAGTGTACACATAACGTTTTATACTATATTCTAACGATGTGCTATCTATGAAACGCTACGTTTTAATCAAAAATATATCACATATCCAAACGAAAATCCTATGAGAATTTCGAGATTGAAATTCTAGAGAATTATTAGTATTTACAACTTGACTATGTACGTAGCTTGGTTTAAATTGCGAATGGCGAATTAGGCGAAAAAAATAGCTTCCAATCATGTAATGGTTCTCTGGCGAAGCCAGGGACAAACAAAGTATACTTATCGAAATATAATATTTTAATTTACAGCTAAAGGTAACACACACTATATTGATCGTATGGGCTTTGTTTGTCGTTTGTCGTGTCGCTGTAATGTCCGTAACAAGTGTCTGCCAGCTCTTTACAATTCATCGATTTGACACAGATTCCTACATTCTCAAAACTACATGTAATTTTATAAATAATTTCTTAGTTCGTTTTTCAGGTCGCGTGCTTGGGTCATATTAGACTTTTTATAAGATCATATTTGCGTTCATAAAAATGAACAAAAAAACGAACAAACTGTGATTGTAGCAAGACTTCATTCTATTTTCCTTAATTTTTTTTTGCCTGGTGTTCCACAGGGGTCACACCTGTGTCCCTTGAAATTTAGTGAATATACTCACGATGAATCCACTAGTTTTAATATTATTTTCGTTTTCAATATTTAGAGATAGTTAATCGAAGTTTGTCTTGTGAAATAAAATCATTATTATTGTGTACAAAGTTACAGAATCATTTTTATTGACTTTAAAAATACTGCTTGAAATTTGAGTGGATTCACTGAAAAAAAACGTTATGTTAAAATTAACCGAACTATAGTGACTACAAAACATTTCGTTTTGTGCTACTTAATATTTTGTGCGCTTAACCAAACAGTGCAGTCATAAATTGATTAACTTTTATTACTGACTAGCTGAGAAGCTTCGCTTCGCTCAGCTTCTAAGCTAGGGCTTGCAGCCGGCTTTTACCGCTGCGCGGTAAATGACCGCCTCCGGCGGTCCATGGCACTGAGGGGTCTGAAGGTACTGAACGATCTGAAGGTACTGAGGGGTCTGAAGTTACTGTCTGAAGGGATGAAAGATTCGGGAGGAAATGAAGAGGGGTATGAGGCATTGACGGAACGGGAGGTACAGAAGGACCTGAAGGGACGGGAGACACTGAAGAGACGGGTGGCATTGAGGGACAGGAGACATTAAAAGGACAGGAGGCACCGAAGGGACGGGAGACACTGAGGGACCATTTTTAATTATACAGGCAATACGAAGATTGCTGAGTTTCAACTAAATCGAACGCATATAATCCGCAAAGTGGTTAAAAAGGTTGCAAACCCTATTGTAGAAGTCAAACGAAACTTCTCTTTTAGTTTCTTAATTTGCGTTTCACAAACCATGACACGGAGCAAGCTTTATTTTTCGCTGCTGTGTTTGTCGCCTCCGCACAAAGACGTTATTCTTATAAAATATAAATTTACAAAATAACAAATTGTTTAATTTTAGAAAGATTGATATTTTAAACTCCTTGTAAATAAACATGTAATAAATATTAATATTTTTTCATGCAACTCTCCAATAATAATATGTACTTTAAATCCTGGCAACACCGTGGTTGACATTTGACTTGACGTTTGACAAATGACCGATAAATTATGTTTGCAAACTCAACATGTAGTCTAAATCTAAACTAAATGATATTACTTAAATGATCACCTATTGTGTGTTATGTGTATTTAGATTGTATAATTTTGTATGCTTAAATAAGGATATTCGCCTTTTCAGTTAATTTAGCAAGCATTCGCAGACTCTTATTTTAACTGCAGACATTAAAGCGGTACTATAGTTTGGTTATGGACATTTTATATTTAATTCACCAGAATTTGATGTATTTCAGATTAGCATTACAGTAGCGAGATGTATTCTAAGTGCAATTTTTTTAATACTATAATTTATTTTGCCAACTGTAACCACTAAAATATAAAATCATGTATGTTCTCTTCAGTGATAATTTTTTTTTCTTGTTTATGTTTACCTCCGTTTCACGATGAAACTTTATCTGTTACAGAAACATATTATATTATTATGTTATATTTTTCAACTTGCAACTGACAGTATAGCCAATCAGCGGAGACTTCTAATTGGCTGTTAAATTATTATATTAGATGTAATATATATACTGTTAATCTTCCAAAAATTTACAAACAAATAAATATAATAATTTTAGTCTAAATTTAATACTTAAACTTTGTCGTATGTCTGTTGAATAACAAATGAGAACGTATGAGGCCGACTTAAAAATTATTTACCAGTTAAGACTAAAATCACTCTAACGCGACGTCTTACGTAGGCGATTCAAGGCGAACGCGAAGCGGCGCGAAAATAACAATCAGTCGGTAACTATTGAAGTGTCCTGCGTTACCGACCGCGAGTAGGGTACGGTGTGACATGGTACGATGCGAAGCGAACGCGATCAATTTGTTTGATATTTTCGCGCGAATTGGAAGCGGTGCCATAGTTTTTTTTGGTAAAGTATAATGTCAGAAGCACGATTCGCGTGCCCGTAGGACAGAGCCGCAGCGTCGCACCGCATCACTTTGAATTCGCATGTATCCGTTCGGATCGCTTCGCATTCGCGTTCGCTTTGAATCGCCTACGTAGGATGTCGCATAACTCAACAACACATGCTACCATTACTTGACTACGCTGACGTTGCCTACGCTGAGATTCAACTGAAGATCAACTTAACAAACTCGAACGGTTACAAAATGTCTGCATTCTATACGTGTTTGGACTCAGGAAGTTCGACCACGTATCCGAGAGCAGGCAACGACTGAACTGGTTAAAGATCCGTCACCGAAGAGATTCCCGTGTTCTTTCCCTTTATATATTTTGTATTTTTAATACTATAAAAGTCTTTAATTATTATTATTATTAGGTGATGTATGTATGTCGAGTATCGAGACGACAATGCGTATATGTCAGAATAGGAAAATGTGTTCGATTCAATATGGTTATATAGTTTTTATAGTTCGATTCAAGTTTTTTCAATTAAGTTTTTGACAAAGATATACATTGTTAAAGATATTGAGAAAACTTACCACGTTAATAAGTTTTGTTGAATTTGATAGTAATATATTTTTATCGGATACCTACCTGGATATTAACAAAACACGATGAAAACAGAGTGGATGCCTTTGAAAGAAAAATCTTATGCAGAATATACCTATGTACCTATTAACGACTGTCAAACATGGCGTAAAAGATATATATCACCGAGCTTTATGATCTTTACCAGGACCTCAGCATAGTCATGAGCCATGGGGCAGCAGAACTGGAAGGTGGCAGCCAACGATAGAACAGTATGGAGAAGATTCTTGGACACAGATAGGACCCATCAAGAGTTGTGACGCTAAGAATAATGATGATGATATTTTTATGTGAATAAATTAATTGATTGTTGGCAATTATTTAATTTTATTTTCTTAAATTTATCTTCATAAATTTGAAAGTAAAATAATTTGTTAATTAAATGAAACATACAGAAATGTTTTGAAAATATAGATTTCTTCTTCCTTGCCTCTTCCCAGTTCATCTGGAGCGGCCCTTCTGGTACGACCTTTCCTTTCTTGCCCTTCGGAGATCTTTCCATCTTGCGTCATTTCTCTGGTTAGTTGCTCCTCCCTCAACTCCTTAATATTTGTCCACCAGGTGGCCTATGTACGGCCTCTATTTCTGGACTGAGTGCGTATATCCTGTGTGAGTTTAACTATATGAACCTCATTTCGTCTGGTAATGTGTCCGTACCATCGGTGTCTGGCCTTTAGTTTCTCCGGAATAGAGGCGACTCCAAAACTACCTCGGACGTATTCATTTCTAATTTGATCCTCCTTTGTAACACATCTAACTCTATCACTCATAATAATAACTCATAATTCTTTAGTTTATTCCTAAAAATTTCATTTGAAAGCAAGCATTACATACATACCATCACGCCATGTCCCTCGCGGGGTAGGCAGAGAGAACCAAACGCTACTTATTTCTATCTTGACACACATTCATCGACATTCATACATTGTCCTATACATATTCATTTGTTGTTCATGCTTCTGACATCTCCGCCTTTCAAAATAGCGTTCCCATGGATATGCCATCCCTTACTTGGGCGGCCCCGACCTCTCATTCAATTCCTGTCCGCAATGTATATTTTCTTCGTCAGGCGTTCCTAATTCATTCTGCCCATGTGTCTAAACTATCTCAATGTGTTCACTTAAATTCTATTAATGACATCTTTCTTTATCTTACATTCTTTCCTTATGTCCTCATTTCTGACCCTCTCATACATCGTCCTATTATATCTTCTAACATGACTTTTAAAATACTTAATTCTATAATGGCATGCATTTATAGAATTACCTGTTAATAATGTATAAAGAGGCTCTGGAGGATATCTATTGCAGGTATGTGTACTATTCCATTGTTACAACACATTCCTGGGTTTTCTCCCTTCCATTTCGAATCACCACAATATGTACAAATTATAGACATTCTACCAAAAGTTGATACTGGCTCAGAAATAAATTGCAACTATAGGTTAATATCTATATTGCAACTATAGGAAAAAGCAGAATTTTCCTTTTGTCTCCATGATTCATGTTTCAATGCCACATCTGTTATTTTACATACAAAAAAAATAGTGTTTGGCGATATTGTTAAGCGTTTTCAATTTGACTCCTCAGGGGCCTTATGACTTGAAGACTTAGAGGCTGTTTTATACTTTTAATGCTGCTAAGATGGCGCATTCAAGTGCAGTAATTTCTATTACTTCAACGTCTTGCATATTCATCTGATCTATTATCATTAAATTATCACGACTCCCTACCTCTATCCAATTACTTGAAGACTGAAAATCTGTATTTCTTCTTTCTTGCTGCAGAAATTGTAATACCCTATACGCCGTCATTCGTAATCTACTGGCTTCACATCTCCTTTCTTGCTGTTCTTTAGATTCGTTTGCCCTAAGTGCAACCATTCGCAACATGTTATTTTCATGTGCCATTCCTTCTGCACTTATTAACCTACTCCTAGAAGAATGACATAACCTGTACACCGAAATACAATAATCACCAACTCATTTATGAAAATATCTTTAAACAAATACCTACGTTCTTTCCATATGTGAATGTTGATTTAAAATTTACCTAAATTCATCGAGAATTGAAATTTCAACTTACATTTTTTTGTAACTATATAGGCTAAAATTTGATTCTGAAAGAAAATAAAATATAAAGTTATTAAATATTGGAAAATAAACTAAATCAATACATATTAATTACGATAAAAATATAAAGTAGGTAACTTTCGAATATTTGACAGCTGAAAGAATGGTGGAACAACGCGAGGAAAGCAAATCTGACCCACAATGCAAAAGGGACCATTTGTTCAACGTGAATTGCTCACTCTCCCTGTGTCGGATTTTATTACTTCGTGCCATTTGAGGTCTAATTACGATAGGGACGCATATATCAGAATGTTGGTATTTTTGTCATCTTCAGGGTAAATTCACATATATCAATTTTGGCGACTCGGCGAGTTAAGCATAAAAGCATTCTTTAATTCTTATTATATAACATTTAAACTAACTTTCTTTTGAAAATAATAAAAAAAACATATCAGCTTGTGAGGCTTTGTGTTTTTATACTGTTTCAAATGTAATATTATAAAAATGTAATATTGTAAGTTTTTTACTCTACTGTAAAATTGCCGATTTCCACATAGAAAGATTTCAAACGAATGTAAGAACAGGCAGCCTTGGGCAGACTGACATGAATATAGTCGTGCACAAACATTCGCAAATCCAGAACGACAATCTTACCAGGTCTACTTTATTTATATGCAGATAACAAAGGTTTGGCTAAAAACGTTCGGTGGTCACAATTTTTTTTCAGTCTTGTATATTAAATTTTCAAGGTAGCTATCTAATAAAAAATAATTTGGATAATAAATGTACCGCATTAATATACTGTATTATTTAGGTTTTCAAATTTTTAATGTATAGAACTTTAACAAATTTAAATATTTGAAATCACTAGAGCAAGAAATTTCTCGAGCTTTATAAGGTACATGTGTGTACACGGAATGTATGTCGAGTTCTGTACTCCAGTATTTTTATCACATTACCATATAGATGAGATAGAGTCGATACAGAAATTATATCGGGATATGTATAGGGAATTCAGCTGATATTTGATATTTGATTTTTCCAAAATTTATGCAAAAGTAGCATTTGTTTCAAGTGAAGATTGATCCAGAGAGTTTAGTTCACAACCTAGAGCATTATCTTGTCAGCGCGCGAGTGACACATCAGATAAAAACATATATCTACAATATCACCTACCTACAGGCAAATCTGACAGCGGAAAAAAGGTAGATACCTATTATAAATATTAATATACAATCAATTATATTTATTTATACCAAATATACTAATTTACCACCATACAACAATGGCTGAAGATAAGAATTGCAAAACTTGTGCTTATTTAATAAAACCCGGTGAAGACATAAAATGCTCCCGCTGTTTAAACTTGTACCACTACAACTGTGGCGGACTCAATTTATCCAGCTACAAAAAAATGTCAAATAAGGCGATTAATATTTACAAATGCCAGTCGTGTAAGGAACCTAGCAGCTGCAGGGGAAATGTTCTGAATATAGACGTTCAGTCTCCGTCGGTATCTGTCAAAAAAACCGACACATCTTCTGACAAAGACATTCACACCACCCTTATCGAACAAATTACTATTGTAATGGATAAAAAGTTTAACGATTTCCGGACCTCAATGCTCTCACACATAGATCACCAAATTACCACTTACACAAAAAATTTGGAACAGCAAATGTCTAAATTACTAGAAACAATATCCAATCTGTCAACTACCAACAGCGAAACCTTAGCAAGGCTACAAGAGGTCGAAAGGAAGAACGAAGAATTAACTAACAATCTACTCTGCCTCAACAATAAATTCAACGAATCTAACACTGATGACTTGAAATCTCATGCTGCTCAATTAACCTTTCGGTTGGATAAGATGGAGCAGCAAGCCAGGCGCAACAATGTAGAAATACAAAATGTCCCTCAGAAGCGAGATGAAAATATTGTGTCCATCGTGTGCAAAATTGCCCAGACAATAGGCTGTTCGATTTCTGCAGAAGACATTGAAGAGGTCCATCGCGTGGCCCACGGAGACACGAAGGAAAACCGCCCTAAGAACATCATACTCCGGCTCTACTCCAAATCGAAGCGTGATGAACTACTGACTGCAGCCAAGAAACGTCGAAACTTGACTACAGAAGACATTGGTTCCGCAGGGACACAACAAAGAATATACTTGTCAGAGCACTTGACGCTCAAAAACAAATTACTATACAAGAACGCCCGACAAACGGCTTACAATAAGCGGTACAAATTTGTATGGATCAAGAATTTTAATATATATGCTAGAAAAGACGAAACTTCTCATGTACTATGTCTAAAAAACGAATTAGATTTGACAAAAATGTAAATACTATGATATGTTATATCCTTTTTCTCGGTCCAGGCTATTTGTACTGCTTATACTTTATATTTATATATACTCTATATTTATATACATACGTAAATTTATACATCTCACACAATTCATTTAACTCTTATTTACATTTGCCATATACAATGATTTCATCCAACTGTGTATTCCATAGACATTCCTATCTACGGGAAAACATGTTTAAATTACATTATTGCACTTACCCATATAATTATGTATTATGTAATCACAATGAAACTCATTGTCAATCAAGAACACTGACAAAATATTCACTACTAATGCAATGCAATTTCACAATTTTCTCATATCAAATACTTATCACGACATTACACAAACTCAATTATAAACCTACTAACATTTACGCACCTGTATTGCGCGCACGTTCGATTTTTTCGTTGTTATTATACGCACTTTATTCGAATTTTTCGTTGTCATACTCGCACTATGACATAATATCAAAAAAAATTACTTATCCTAATGGATATAATACATCTACACTAAACTATTTTTATCATGCTCTGATTAAACATAAATTTAATGTACTCCACCTGCACTACTATGCATTAATCGCTATTCCAAAAATATTTTTAAACAAACAGAATTACACTATGTATCGCTGTATTCAACCGCGTGCTTGCACAACAATACTAATTTCGTATCGAGGCATAGTAGATGCACTAACTGTGTTACAAGTGCGAAAATTTAAATTTAAAGCAATATTATGTACTTACAAAATCGTCGCACAGTTAAATATAATGTATCTTTTATCTTTTATCCAAGCAATACTACTGATATCTCTGTCATGGAACTATGGTATAAGATTACCTAATAATTTACCTATAATACTTGTAATTAAATGCAGTAAGATAATTCTAAGACTTAAGCCGACTAAATATTGTCATTGCGACAAGGTATATAACGCACTTACTATAAAAAAAAAAAAAAACAATTGTTTTTCAATACATTCTCACTCGGTGTCACAAAACCACTTCAGAAATCGAGCGTTCAGTGCGGTATAGGTGCCTACACGTCAACCAACTTAACTGAACATAAAAATGGATAAAACCCTAACAATATATTACCAAAATTGTAATGGTCTCAGAACCAAACTTCATGATACATACATGAACATATTGAATAATAACTACGATATTTTTGTTCTCACAGAAACAGGATTGTGTCCAAATATTTATAACTCGGAATTATTTGATAATAGGTATATTGTACACCGCAGAGACAGGGATAATCAGACAAGCAATAAAAAAGGATTTGGCGGCGTCCTCGTAGCAATACATAAAAATTACACGGCAGTCCGTATGTACGGGTGGGAAAGCAAATCTATTGAAGACATATTTATAACACTGAATACCTCTCCAGACAAGAGCATTGGCGACAAAAAACTTATTATTGCGGCAACTTACATTCCCCCAAATACTCCGTTATCCACTTACGAATTACAATTTAATACATTATGTAATCTATACACACAACACACTAACATGAATATGCTCATACTTGGAGACTACAATATTCCTAGCATAGATTGGACACATGACTCACCTACAAATAACATTATTAATATCAGAAATCCCGTCGCTGGAGCTCTAATTAATTTAATGTCTCTCATGAATCTTTCTCAACATAACAAAATACCTAACATAAATAATAAAACACTAGATCTAGTTATGTCTCATGACCGTTGCTCAGTTACTCAGTCCATCGATCCAATCACCCACGAAGATCGACATCACCCATCACCCAGCACTGAACATAATCTTATCCACACAAGCTCTAACTACATTGCCTATTCAAGACCTGAAAAAATTTGACTACAGAAATGGTAATTACGAAGCGATCAACGAACACATACTTTATACAAACTGGGAAAACATTTTTAGAGACATAAATGCCTCTACTGCCGTTGATTACTTCTACGATATTATTTATACAATCATCAACGAATATGTACCGCTCAAGAAAACACGCAGCCTCAAATATCCCATTTGGTTCTCTCCTGCTCTAATCCATATCTCAAAAGAAAAATGTAAGTACTGGAAGAAATGGAAAATTTACGGAAACGAAGCAGACTTCAACTCCTATTCTTTACTTCGACGACGTTTTAAAAAATTACTAAAAGATCATCACCGAACATACATAGCTAACATTGAGAATAACTTGACTAGTAATCTTAAAAGTTTCTGGGCGTATACTAAATCCCTAAAAACTACATCAGGCTATCCTTCTACGATGACATACAAAGTTAAAACCTCCAGTCAGCCAAACGAAATAGCAAACATGTTCTCAGATTATTTTGAATCGGTATTTGAACCCGAATTACCATCTGACCAAAACAACATCATTCCAGATAGTAATAATTCTGTCAATCTGTCATCTATCAGGATAAATCTAGGTGAACTTAGGGAAATTCTTATTTCCTTAGATATCAGTAAAGGTCCAGGCCCGGACAAAATTCCCCCATTCTTTCTTCAAAAAACTGCATACTCAATAAGTCACCCTTTAGCGCTGATATTCAATCAGTGTTTATCAGAAGGGGTATTCCCCGATAAATGGAAAAAAGCTTTCATTACCCCTATTCACAAAGGCGGCAACACAAATGACATCGAAAATTATAGACCTATATCAATACTGTCAGCAATACCTAAGGTTCTTGAAAAAATCGTTCATGGACAAATATTAGCAACCGTGAAAAGAAATATAGTAGATGAGCAACATGGTTTCATGCCTAACAAATCAACGACAACTAACTTGCTAGTATACTCAGAATATCTCTTCCAATCACTCGACGACAAAATTCAAATTGACTCAATTTATACAGACTTCAAGAAGGCCTTCGACAAAGTGGACCATAGTATATTAATGGAAAAATTATCAGATAATGGAATTAAAGGCAGCCTACTCAGGTGGACAAAATCATACATTACAAATAGGCATCAGGTAGTTGTTCTCAACGGCCATTCCTCCAATAAAGTAAAAATAACATCTGGAGTACCTCAAGGTTCAATCCTTGGCCCACTACTCTTCACGATATTAATTAACGATATCAACTCATGTTTCATAAATAGTAATTTTTTAATATTTGCTGACGATTTAAAAATTTTCCTTAAAATTAAACATGTACACGATTGCACAGCTCTCCAGGACGACCTAAATAGATTAAACGATTACTGTCAGCGAAATAAACTATATCTTAATTTAGCTAAATGCAAGACTATCACATTTACAAAAAATAAAAATATTATCCAACATAATTACTACATCGACACTCATCCACTTGACAAAGTCAACAATATTCGGGATCTAGGAGTTGTGTTTGATAGCAAACTTCATTTTGACATCCATGTGGAAAACATAATCAACAAAGCATATAAAATGATGGGTTTTGTGATGAGATTGACTAAAGAATTCAAAAAAACCAGCTCATATTTAATATTATATAATACGTTAATCCGCTCACAACTCGAATACTGCTCTCAAATATGGAATCCACATTACAACATATACGCCGAAAAAATTGAAACAATTCAGAAAAAATACCTCAAGACTATGCAATACAGAACACAGAATCCCCGACTACCATACACTGACCTACTTAATAATTACAATCTATGCACACTAAAAGAGAGACGTACCCTATTTGACATGACAACACTACACAAAATAATCAATAGCACGTTTGACTGTCCAGCACTCGTTAGCTCAATTAACATACATGCACCACTCAGATGCCTAAGAAACAACTTGCTCTTCCTCCCGTCAACTTCAAACACAAATGCAGGATTTAGGAAACCAACCAACAGAATGTGCAATGAATACAACAAAACCTTTCCAGACACACACATCTTCTCCAAATCATACACAGCATTCAAACACGAAATAAAACACATTCAAAAATCATCACCACAACACGCGATGACATAATAATACACATACTCCATTGAGATATTAATCATCTGTCATAACATACTACACCATCTCTTTTATTGAATTATGGCTCCTTAATTTTAATTTTATTTTATGTATTTTTGTTTTTTTTTTCTCTTTTTTATCATTATGTTAATGTATAACTCTTGTTTCTCTATTTCTCGCCTCAATATTTATTTCTCGCCTCAATACTTATTTCTGTATAACTAATTTCTTATCTATTTCATTTCGTTTATGTTAATTTAAATTGATTTTTTTTTCTTTTCTTTCTTCTTTACTTGTTTTGTCTTTTATTAGTATTGTATTACTTTGCAAATTTTCACTTTCATATGTTTATATTGTGAATACTGTAAGGTTGCAGATAAACTTTGAATTCTATGTTACTATTAGTTATATGCATATTTTCTGTAACTGTTTGTATTCCTAAATGAATAAATAAATAAATAAATAAATAAATTCGAAACCTCATTTGGTAACACAGGGAATGAAACTTCGATTTCGGTCATACTGTACATTTCAATGTTTTTTTACATCACTAGTTCAGCTTTAATGATGATTGAATATTATTTAAGAGTAAGGAGTGTGGAGGAGTTTTTCCTAGTGGTGCAGGACCGGGAGACCTTTGATAAAGAGATAAATAAGGCATCAGGGAAGCCTTATATGGCAATGGCACATTCGGAAGAATAATTATAACAAGATTATCCACATGTATTTAATTATACTTGCGGAAGTTTCTTTATTAATTAAGAGATATCTGCATTTTATGGAAAAGGATATTTATCTCAAACTGACACTCGTTTTGCAACATTAAAGCCGTTGCTAACAAACTAATGTTTCCATTTGCAAAGTCATCACAGTTTAAAAATACAGGCTTCCATTCAATACCATATATTTATATGGGTGATGGTAGAGCGGTAAGCTCGCTGGGTTAGTAATCCAGTGGTCGCGAGATCGAATCCTGCCACGACCGATTTCGTTCATCTAAAGCACAAGCATTTATGCTTAATTTCGGGAATGTATGAGGATGTATATTTTATAGGTACTTGTTACAAGAAGGTATTCATTATTTAAAAAAAAATACCATCATACCATTTCCCTATTTGGGGTTGGCAGAGAGAACCGAGCATTACACTCGTATCCCTTGACATACATTTTTCGCTTCATTCATTTCCAAGCATCGTCTCATTGATTCTTACTGAATATTTAGAACCGATTGAATATTGTCTATTGAAAACTATATTTAGTTTAATTTTTTTTATCTCTTCACTCAATCTTTTCCTGTTTGTGTTTATTCATTTTTATAAATTTGTTCTCCGTTATTTTTTTTTGCAGGAGATTTTTATATTTTTTTAATTTGTTACAGAAAATTGTACGGTTTTCTGTTTATGGTTATAAACTAAATGTGTTTTCGCATACCTACCATCAATTGTTCTACCTCTCACTTTCCTTTTCTATTCCTACTGTTCCTACTCCATCTTTATGTTTGTTACTGTTTCTCATAAATTTGTTGATATTTTCAGTTTTTTTTGTTTTTATACTTTTATACACACTTTATTTCGTAGATCTCGGAACTTTCAGAATTCGTGTATTCTCGATGAAAATGCACGTGGATTCCTTTGATATATTGATGAAATTGAACAATTTTGTATTTCATACAAAATATGTGTAATTGTTTAGGTAAAAACCATTTATATCGTTTCGCAATATATCATTGACTTTGTTCTTGTATTCTTTCTGCTTTTTCAATGCTATGTACGTTACTTTTATCTTAAATAACTGTTTATTTATTTATTTATTTATTTAAAAGGACAACATACAGCATATAATAAATTATAAAACATAAAGATAATTTGATTAATAATAAAGCCAATTACAGGTTGTCGCTGAAGTTATTGTAGTATATTAAGATATATTAGGAATGGTTACATATTATGGTGAGATATTGTGTGAATGATGTGTGAAATTGCATATATAAATGTGTCAGTATAATTAAGTGTTAAATTTGATTATGACGATGAAATTTTAAGTTTGATATATTTTTTAAATGTGGGGGCGCTAAGTAAGAATATGTCAATCTCTTGGAAATGCCTATTATATGTATGTATTACAGATTCTGTACATTGTTGCATGTTGAGCATAGTTGGTGTGTTGAGTGGTAAGACGGAAAAGAGGAGTGTGTCTAGTTCTACGGGTAGGGATGTTGAAAGATAGAAGGAGAATCAATTTTATTATTAATAATATTGTGGAGAAGCATCATATCAGATAGAGTACGTCTGTTTTCGAGTGAATCAATGCCATGGTAAATCCTTGCCTCACGATACGATGGGAAATCAAGAAATGCTTTTCGATTTAGGTGTTTAATAAATATATTTTGTATCCTTTCGATACGGTTTATGTGTGTTGCATAATGGGGAGACCAGACAGGAGATTTATTGGACATGGTGCTAGTGGGACCCTTTACATCCTTCTAGCACTCAATTTTTCTTTTCTTTTTTTTTCCCGAATTGCTTATTTTGTATACATATATTTTATTTTATTTCTCTATATTTTTTTTTTATTACTCTTTAATATACTGTATCTGTACTATGTTA
This sequence comes from Molanna angustata, assembly GCA_963576475.1. Classification (NCBI taxonomy): domain Eukaryota; kingdom Metazoa; phylum Arthropoda; class Insecta; order Trichoptera; family Molannidae; genus Molanna; species Molanna angustata. The sequence goes on from OY754972.1 coordinate 3,876,805, forward strand.
AATCATGATGTCAATGAATTATATTAATTATTGTGTCCATAATATTGTAAATTGTGAACCATGTAATGATGAACCCAAGTGTTCTGTAAATAACCTAGGGGGGATAAAAAAAATACAATTATGTATGTTTTGTATTCGAATTTGTTTGCATTATAAAATAACTTCGTTTGACAGCGGACAATCTGCGTTTTTTTTTTCACTGTTTTCAACGTGAATCAAATATTAAAAACAGAAAATTGTGTCCCCATTTCTTTTATTTAGGTACTTGTGTCTCGTTATCATCTCTACATAATGTTGTTAATTTTGTTTAGATGCATTTGTGTGCGCTCATGCTGTGACCATTGTTTAGCTGCCATTGTCCCGAATAAAATTAAAACAAAATTAGGTATGAAATATCAGCAAAGATATCAAAACAGTATGTAATCTCAAAAACAAATAATTATCTTAACGCGGAAAACCGCTATAAATAATATATACCTAATGTTTTATCAGTAAATTGATAAGGACAGGCAGTAAATCATAATTTACTAATCTATATTTATCTTTTAAGCTTATTTTTATAATACAGTTGTTATTCCACGCACTATTCCGCGATTTTACTTTGATGATTTGTTAACGGATGATATATACGTTTTATTGCCAATACGATATATGATATATACGTTTTATTGCCAATATTTAAGAAGGTGTATTAAACAATAAATGAAAATGTTACAGGAAATATTTAACTATGTACATATTTCAACCATGACATAATTGACTAACCTATAGAAATTTAACTCAAAACGATACGAATATTTTATTTTTTTTGACATCTCAATAGAGACGAAGTTGGAATATTATAGAAGAACCAGGAACTCGAGGCACCTACAGGGCTTACGACCTGTCATCGGCTGATTTACCAATTATGCCTCGAGTTCCCTTATCAATGAAAATTTTGAAAGTTCTACTCATTATTTGCAAGGGGCCGTTATTAGTACCCATAAGCAGAACGGGTGGTGGTGGGGGAAGAACAGTTACTCATTATTCAAATATGGCCGTATTCGCCATTATTGAAGGATTTATTAATTGATACCCGTTAATTACAGTATTTCAAATAAATTCATTCTGACTAAAAATTCAATTTACAAAATAAAACCAAAAAAATATATATAGTTATTATGAACTAATCAATATAAATTTTTATAAAAACATAAAAAAATAATCCCCCCCAACAAAATTAAACTTTTAACATACTAAAAAAAAAATTTCATCCAATCCTCTAAATTATCCAGAGGACAGAATCACATGTTCCATTAAAAGTTTTCTATATTATCTCAAAAACGACGAATTTGACATAGTTCTATCATGGGTCCCTGGACATCTTGGGATTGAGGGCAATGAAAAGGCTGATGAACTTGCGAAATTGGTAACTACTTCGGGCACAATTCCAGATAACTTTATAATCCCAATCTCAGATCTTTTACCCCGCCTTAAATCAAATATGCTTTTCAAATGGGATGAATATTGGTACAAAACAAAAAAATATAAGGATGCTTATCATGCAGGTATCCAACAAAAAATTTCCTCTAAACCATTGTTTTATAATAGAAACATAACTAAACAATTAATATCATGTATTTCTAGAATGAGAATTGGCCATTGTTCAATTGCCTCCCATCTGTATAGAATTAGAGTTCTAAATAGCCCACTTTGCCAGTGTGGTGATGAGGATGAGACAATTGATCATGTATTTTTTAACTGTAAAAATAATTCCGCCTTCAAAAATATATACAAACAATTAATTAAAATCACTCACCAATCTCCACTTAATATCCAACATCTTTTGTCTCTTAATAATTCACGTGTACTGTCCGTTATTTCAAAATTCCTTTCATTGAATGACATAAATTTATAATAAAATTAACTTTTCTCCTCTGACATGAAATAATTGGCACATAGCACTCTTTACAGGGTGAATTGCCTTAAAAAAAAAAAAAAAAAACATACTAAAAAATTCTATATGGCATTCAAAATTCATGCGAGCGCATGAAGTGATCTCGTAAACCAGCCGATGACAGGTCGTAAGTAGGTTCCTTTAGTTCCTGGTTCTTCAATAATATCCCAACTTCGTCTCTATTAAGATGTTAAACTGTAGCCAGAAATTTGGTTTTAAAAAGGCAATATTTAGGGTTACATATATGCCTTTTTTGGTGATACATTATTTTAAGATTAAATTATATTTGGTTCAGAGATTTTCAATAATGCTGTAATTAATAATACCTATGTACATATAAATATACTTAGCATAGGTATTTATTAACTGTAACTACCTTTACGTTAATGTCAAAAAGTGTGATGTATATGTATGAGGTGATTTGCCACTTGGTAAATAAACCATTGACTTTTTTGCGAATGCGTCAGCGGACATGGAAGGCTGATTTACGGGTCATTGACTGGCTACAGTCGGATATTTCATACAGTCACAAATCTCTACAGGAACTGTGACACATGCGACACCTCGCTATACGCTGTCTCGTTTAACGTCGTAGAAGACTTTATAATCAAACATTTACGTAATATCTTATTTTCATTAGTTTATTGGTGTACATACAAACAAGTGTACAAATGCTGGTTTATTGCCATAAGGAAATCGTGTACAAGCGAACCAAGCAAAGTGAAACCTCAAGTATATTCGGTACAATAGTTGGAATACGTTCATTATTAAATGAATAATTCATATACTCACTGATTACTTGAATGAATAAAGATGGGGGGGGGGGGGGGGGGGAAGATGCCCAAGTTATATTTTGTGTTTCATGCGTAATCCTTAAATTGCGTTATTCTCATTTTTTGTCTTCAATTAAGTCGAATATTTTTTTAATTGCATATTCTCAAACATTGAATTTTTTTTTCATTTCTAACATCTCAATAGAGACGAAATTGGGATTTTATTGAAGAACCAGGAACTCAAGGAACCAAGGAATACAATAAAAAATAAAAATCTACTTACGACCTGTCATCGTCTGGTTCACGTGATATCTTTATGCACTTTCGCAACGTTCACCAATTATGCCTTCTTATTGAGTTCCCTTATCAATGTAATTTTTGAAAGTTCTACATATTTAAATAATGTGTAACAATTCACCTGAAAATAAGACATTATTACTATTGCCATCTATGAAGTAATGAAAAAACCTTTTTGTAATGCCATCTATTGAGAAATTGGTTTATTTGTAAACAATGAAAGCAACAGTCCTTATAAATGAGGTGGCGGTGTTCTCGCACAGATGTGTGTTTAAGGAGTTATTGAAGAGGTCTATTTCATTAAAGAACGCGTTGTTGTTACTTCACCTTCTATATATGTAGGAGTTCTGAGCATAAACATATTTTGCTATAGTTGAACACTTTTTGTATTTCGTACAAAGTTATCTTATTGCATAAAACCAGGAGTATTTTTATGAATTTCTTTTCAATGCGAAGAAAACTTTGAAAATGGTGTCCTAATTTTTTTTCGATTTACTTGTTGATATATGCGATGAGTACTGTTTAAATTTTCATTCTAAACCATTCCGATAATATTCGAATAAGTTATTTTGATTGCCACAAATCTATACATTATTGGTCTGTGGTTTAAAGCTTTCCCTTTGGATTTCAGTTAATCCTTTCGTTTTACTTTTTTAAGAATGTCTATAACGTGGGGAAGCATATTTTTATATTCTAAACAACAAACAAACGTTTATAATATACCTACACTATCTATTGTCGGATTGCCGATTATGCTATATAATATGCTACATTGAAAATCAATCCACGCTTAGTATAGGAAACCATGACGTTGTTGTACTTGTTGTATTTACGTATAAGTGTACCTAACTTTTATGTTTTGGATTATTTACATACTTTTATGTTTTAGATTGTTTATAAACTTGAACTATTTTTGTTTCCTTAATCACAACGACAAAATGTAATGGGCCTTAATACGTGATGTCATTATTGTATTGTTTATGTCTTAAAGCTGTTTTTTGTCCAAATTTAACGTTAGTTAATTATGACGAGTTTCGTTTTGTTCGATGTATATTTACACCGGCCACTATTGAATCGGAAAAAATAAACATTTGTTATGAATTGTCGTAATGTGGTTAATCGTGGACGTCCTGTATCAGTTGTTATTTAGCAGGCAAAACAATTTCGCTAGTGTTATTAGGAAAATTACCTCGCTACTGAACGTCGTAGACCGCAAATTCCACAATACATATTTTATTTAAATACCACTAAAGTGAAATATTATGTATTATCAGTAGCTAGCTAGCTAGCTAACTATCCATCCACATATTATGCTGGGTTCAATTCCCGGTGAGGAATTCACGTCTCATTTTTTTATCTCATTCAAGGTTGGGTATGTATGTAATATTACATGAACAGCCATGTCATAGGAAACGTCACAACTCACATAATATAAGTTCTTGGGTTAGAATCAAATCTGACTAGACTAAGACATAATATATAGCGTTACGTGCAAATATAATCAACTCCATCACTTATATTCAAATTTGAAATAAAATATGGTTCGTCCAAGCTTGACTTTTGTATGATTTTACATAAAAATATGCGCAATCCGTCTAGTATCAAAAACAGCTCAGTTCGATTTCGAAAAAATCTTCCAAATTTTATTTAATTTAATTTTTCACATAATCTTTAAATTATAAATATATTTCAATTACGTATTCACACGTGAAATATTACAAATTTAATGCTTGGTACAAAAAGTATTAACAAATAAAATAAACTAAACTATGTTGATAGAGGAAGTAACAATAACAATAAATCAATTTACAATAAAATAAGCGAGAAGAAATACATACAATAATACAGAGAACAAATTGAGTAAGTAAAATAGATAGAAAAATCAAGATACACAATCTTTCAAGACTTACGTCATGAATTTCATCATATACAAAATATATGAAAGAGAAAAAATATATACCTATATAAATTAATATAAAATATATACCTATATAAATTAATATATACCTATATAAAAAATTAAAGAAATTGCAGGCTTAGACAAGAAAACATCTCCCACGTATCTTACAGACGAGTACAACAAAATTATATTGGATGAAAAAACTATTTTAAAAACGTGGGAAAACTATATCCTCACTATGTTTAAAGATGACAGACTTGAACCCACTGTTGAAATCCCACTACAAGGCCCATCAATATTGAAATCAGAAATAATTCATGCCGTTACAACTTCTGATAATGGGAAGGCATGTGGTCCGGATGAAATACCTGCCGAAGTATTAAAACTCATTAACGATGAAAACATTGACTATCTGCTAAGACTATTTAACACGATTTATGACACAGGGATTATTCCCAAAGATTGGTTAAAATCAACATTTGTGACATTGCCTAAGAAACAACACCCAAAGAAGTGCAGCGATTATCGCCTTATTAGCCTAATGAGTCACACATTAAAAATATTTCTTAAAATTATCCACGCAAGAATTAGAGCAAAATGTGAACAGGACCTCGACGACTCTCAATTTGGGTTTCGAAATGCGTTCGGTACAAGAGAAGCTTTACTGGCAATTAATGTTTTGTTACAAAATTGCAAAGACCAACGAAAGGAAATGTTTGCTTGCTTTATAGACTATGAAAAAGCGTTTGACAGAGTAAGGCACGCTGAATTGTTAGAGATGCTCAGAGAGTGCAATATTGACTCCAAGGATTTAAATTTCATTAAAAATCTCTACTGGTTCCAAACAGCAGAAATAAAAATTGGAAATAACAACAGTGATGCTGTAATTATTCAACGTGGAGTACGACAGGGATGCATTTTATCGCCCCTCCTGTTTAACTTATATTCAGATAGAATATTTAAAAAGGCAGTAGGAACTTCAAATAAAGGAGTGAAAGTTAACGGAATGATAATAAACAATATCCGATATGCAGATGACACAGTTATATTAACGGACAGCATTGAGGACCTCCAGAAACTTTTAAACGATATATGTGCTACTGGAGAGGAGTTGGGATTAAACATTAATGTGAATAAAACCAAATGGATGACCTTTGGTCGACTGGACTACTCCGCAGCGTCTCTACAATTAAAAGGTGTAAATGTTGAAAGAGTGGAAAAATTTACATATCTTGGCAGTGTCATTACACAATCTTTAGACCCCGATGTTGAGGTAAAACGCAGAATTGAAATAGCGCGAAATACTTTCAACAAGATGAGAACACTGTTCTGCAATGACAGCCTTAATTTGAAACTCCGTCAGAGAATGATAAAGTGCTATGTTTGGTCCGTCCTGTTGTATGGTTGCGAAACTTGGACGCTTAAAGTCAATACAATGAACCGGTTAGAAGCATTTGAAATGTGGATTCATCGAAGAATGCTTCGAATACCGTGGACAGATTTAATATCCAACGTACAAGTTTTGCGTCAAGCACATACGAGCAGAGAACTTCTGACAAATATAAAAATTCGTAAGATATCATATTTGGGCCACATTCTGCGAGGAGAAAAGTATAAATTGTTGCAACTGATAATACAAGGCAAGATTGAGGGTCGTCGTGGAGTAGGGAGAAGGCAGATGTCTTGGCTGCGCAATATCCGGCAGTGGACTGGAATAACGCAGGTAGGAGAGCTAGTCCGAATGGCGCAGGACAGAGAGGCATTCTCCAGAGTGATCGCCAACGTCCGGGGGACCTGATACGGCACGCAGAGAAGAAGATATAAATTAAAATTAATTTTATTAATTTGAAATAAAGTATTCTCATTACTATTTAATCATACAAAATAGCATGTTGTTTTACAATTTAATAGTATATACACTTGAAATAAATTATATTTTTAAGAAAAAATATATTTATTCCTTAAAAATACTATTATCTGCCTTTTTTATACTATACGACTAAAATATCTTATTTGCTATCCTATTTCTTCCCTCCAGTTCATTTCACAATTCCAAATTTCCTATCCATATCCCTAATCTTAACTTTTTTTAAAATAAGTATTTTTGAACTTTTTACGAACTAATTTTTGCACACAAGTACTTATAATAATACCTTTTACATTGCAATGTTACCCTTGTATGACCTAGCGGATTTTTCCCTCAGTAAACAACCCAATGATAATGATTTTATACATAGGTGGTGTTCGAGTACTCAATACCTGTTTAAATAGACGAAACTAATACTTTGATACTAATCTACCGCTTTTGTCATTGCATGTCGTAATCAATGACTACGGACAGTAAGCTCCGTCACATCTTTCGCCGCGTTTTAGCCGCCGCGTTTGTCGCCGGTCGCGGTTTGCCGATGCCAATGACTTTCCTCTGATGGCCGATGAACACAAAACAAGAAGTTATTCCGTAATAAAGCTATATACGAATGAGCTTAAATCATTGAATGGCATTGGAAGTATCATTTATTCATACTTTTTTCTTTTTCTCCTCAGCCATCATCTCTCCACCGCTGGATATAGGCTTCTTCCAGGTTTCTCCATGTTTCTTTTCTATCTTGCACTCTCTGTATCAGTGACTGGGATTATGCCATCCGCTTATTTTTTAGTAGCCTGGCGACACTTTTATACATATTATTTTGTCGTTAATCAGAACTATTTGCTCTTTTTTCACATTTTAATTGAATTGCATTTATTTTCTCTAGTTAATATGTTCGTGGTCAACCTTATAATTATCGCGAGACCTGAATTATTCGCGTTTGCTATAAACCTATTTTTAAGAAATTTGTTGGTTAATTGAGGACTTAGGAAGACAAAGTTTTATTAAGAATTTTCAATCTTGATTATGGAAATTATTTAAGCATATTATCATTTAAAGTGAAAAAAGAATCTTTCAATTGTGTTGATTTATCTCAATCATTTTTTTTTTCTCTTGAAAATAACATCCATTTCCTAAAAATGTTAACATTTCGATAAAAGTAACACCGCTTTCATAAAATATAAATCAGATTTCTTAAAAATAGTACCAGATTTCTAACAATAATAACACTCGTTTTCCAAAGAAATTACGCTACTAAATCAGGGGGGGCAAGTCTGGTTAAACAGTGAAATCAAAACTCTCATGATTACCCACATCATGGATATAATTGTCTTATGGAGTTTTATAATATATTAAGTTATGATAGAACTCCATATGATAATTATATCCATGATATGGGTAGTCATAAGGGTTTTGATTTGACGGTTTGACTGGACTTGCACCCCTGGTTTTTATTTATAGTTTATCAAGATCGGTGCAATTAACTGAGTAAATCATTCCACAATATATGTATCTATCTCAATAACTTCTAATAAGATATAACCATATGCAATTGACCTTAGGTATGGACAGTTCTATATTATTTTTACACTCGTTTTTTTATTTACCCAATATTGTTTACGAGTAAAAACTTACCCAACACGTCAGAATTGATAGCTTTAAGCTTAGCGTTCACATAGGCGTAGCGTACGGATCGGATTTTTTTCTTCCAACAACGACTTCGATATCGTCGACTAAATTAAGATAACCAAAATCCGTCTGATCCGTTCGCTGCGGCTATCTGGACGCTAACCGCCGCGTTCGAAACGCGTCTTGTAATACAGGGGCTTTATCGTACGTACACTTTAGGCATTTTGTTTGACAGCCGCGGCGTGTAACGGATCAGTGACTTGGTCAGGATAGGTTAGGTGTGCATTGTCGTCTGTCATCGGTCATCATCTGTACCAGTAATAATAATTAGTGTCAGCCCAGCTGTCTTGCGGTGAGGTAGTGCGCGCGCGAGTCACTCCGTTACGCGATCTAGCGTTCGAAAACCATACAAAACAATGATTCTGATATGATTTCTTCTGTTATTCGACTGTCCATCGAAATTAACATTACTAAATAGCTGTTATATAAGTAACTAAGTAACTTTGTTGATTGTTTTGCTTACCTATTTTTTCCAACTCTGTTGGTTGATTCACATCACCTTGTGAATCGTGTTGGTTTTGTTTATGTGATGTTTTTTGCGGTCGAGTTTAGTTTTTGAAAACATATACGCTCAAAATAATATTCTGCTTGTTGTTTGTTTTGTTATCATTGTGGGTTTGTGATTTTAAGGGGACGAGGTTTTACCCTTGAAGATAATTGTTTGATAGTCATGGAATATCTTCGCAGTTCTTCATCTGGCTTCGGTGAGAGATCGCTTCAATTACTTACTAATTAGACTTCTCGACTGATAGTTTTTATTGTTGTAACACCATAGTAAATACCTACATAAACATTTATTTATTTATTTTATCTCAGAAAGCTACAGCTTTAAGTTATGTATTTTACATTTCATTATTTGTATCAAAGTTGAGTCATAAATGATTCATACAATTAAAATTAATGATTATACAATAATAAGAAACATAGTTGAAAATGTCATAAAATAATATACTATAAAAACAAAATTAAACGAGTGGGTTGTGGCCAACGCCTCACTAACACGTCATTCTATAAAGTACCTATTCAGATTTTGTATGGAAAATATTCAGCATTTTCACAAAATGAGTTTGTTAAATTATTTTTTAAGTAAATATTTTATTATGAAAACTTGATAACTCTTCTATGCCATTTTATGTAAGTGGTGTGCCTTTACAGCAATTTGACAATAAAAATTTCAAGTTTCCTGAGCTTGGGGTCACTTTCAAATATTTGACAGTTAAAAAATGAGAAGCACTATTCAGATATCCTTCAAAATCTAATGGGGTCTTAGCGAGTATTAGATATACAAATGTGCAAAATTTGAAAAGAATCGAATGATTACTTTAGTCTTAAATCTCCGTGTCAACATTCCGACGAGAACTCTACGACGATGTCCGAGGGAATTTCTTTGGACCCATTGGACATGCGGACCTTGTAGCCACGAAGAGCAACTTTAGGGCTTTCAAGACTTTCTGTCTTAAATTCGGTGCACTATTATCTTCACTATCATTGAGCAGTGAGCCAGTTGTTTCAACATGATTAGCTCTCTTTGGCACATTAAGTACAGTGTCTGCAAGGTTTTAGAGTTCTCCGGACTCTTCGTATGTTCTTTATGTGTTCTTTCAGAGTTTTGCAAGGGGCCGTTATTAGTCCCCATAAGCAGAACGGGTGGTGGTGGGGGAAGAACAGTCTTAAATCGATTAAGTACAATAAACACGCCGTACATAGCACACAGCACATATGACACATACACAGATACATTGTGATGAAACTTTCAGAATGCAATCTCAGCATGATACTAGTTGATAATCTGCAATAAAAAATAGCCTTAAACAATGCGAAATCATAACTACCCACTATATTCCCATGGGTTTGTGAGGAGTATAAAGGTTGATTAAAAAGTATACACATATATAGTTAACAAGTATGTTTCAGAATGAGGAGGGATTATTGGATTGTGTATTAGGGTTTTAGAACATTTTTATCAGTTCTTGACATTCGTCACGGTGTGCGGGTGTGCATTGCAATATAGAAGGATACAAAAAACATGCGTGTATCAGTCTCGCCTAAAATGCCGCTACATTCAGAATAGATGGTAAACCTTATTGCTAAACTATGTGAGATGTTATTGTTGCCTGTTGTATTTTCGATTACCCGGCTCTTACTGGACACTCGAAAACGATGATAATAGAAAATAGTGGAAGTACTATTGTAAGCCGGTGCCTCATAGCAATTTTTTGCCATGATACCGAAACTTCATTTGCTTTTTAAAGAAGTTCGAACGAACGAACGAACTTTTTCGAGTTATAGAAAGTTTGCCGACGGACATAATCTTGGTTAGTTAAACTCAACGTTTTTTAAGACGAAATTTTATGTTTTTTTTTTCAGTATTATTTGATTTATTTTATTTAAAGATCCGTTCCTAAAACTTGTGTCTGTTGTATGCGCTGTCAGGTAGAAGAAAATTACAGGTATCGGTCATAAAACGGTCCCTTGATATTGCAAATTGAAATAACCACAACGAAAGGTCGTTGGCATTTTGAAAGTTATCTTCCAAGATTCGTTTGTTTTATGTTTTGACCGTTTCTTTTCTTATTATATCCATAATAATGATCGGGTTCATAGAATTTGGCAGAGATTTACCTGCTGTCTACAATATTGACAGTGAAACTGTTATTATTCTTATATAAAGATGGGTCGATGGCAGAGCGGTTAGCGCTGGCTTAGTAAACCAGTGGTCGCGAGTTCGAATCCTGCCTCGACCGATTTCGTTCACCTATAGCACAAGCATTTATGCTTATTTTAGGGAACGTAGGAAGATGTATATGTACTTGTTTAACAAGGACACATTCATTTTTTATAAAAAAAAAATATTTTTTACCACAATCTACATTTTAATACCTACGTTTTATAATATGCGTATAGTAACATGTTTCAATTTCCTTGTTCTGATTTCTCTGCCTATTCCTGTTACTTCTTTTCCTCCGTGTCGTCCTGTCCTGTGCATTCTGCACTCAGGAAGTACCGCCAGCATATGACGAGACGTACGAGATCTCCAAATCAACCCACTTTTTGTCGACTTATCGTCCGAGCTTCTGGCTACGTGTCCCGCCCATTTCCATTCCAGAGTCGTCACACGGTGGAGTATATCAGTAACTTTTGATCTTTCTCTCACAGTTTCTGCAATACCAAAATTCCTCCTGTGACGTGGACTGCTAGCTGTCCTACCATCTCTTGAGAGGACCTCCTGGAGGTCCGCTTTCCTGGGGAACATTATCTTTCTTGCATCTTGTAGCCAAAAAGAAACTACTGACTAGTAGTATTAGAAAAGCAAGGATAATGGGTAACAACAGTTTTGAATCAATTTCTCCTCTGCAGGGAATCGAACCCAGGATGACCTAATAGAAGTCTACACTACGTACAGTAGCGGAGAGTGACAGTATAGTTTTTACACAATGGTATACATTACATTCATTATGTATGTATATTTAATGAAACCCTTTACACATCCGACGAATGTGATCGGCTTATCTTGTATTTGGTGTTTAACCATTTCGTAATTTTGTTAACAAACCAACTTCCAGTACGTATAGTTTGTTCGATCTCCAATATTACAATTCGACTTAGCATTATTTATTATATGAGTCTACCACTCGAACTGTATTTTCAATAGATTATTAGTAATTCCGGGTGCGCATTTTGTAATAAGATAACTGGGACTAAGCAAATGCTCGTGCTTTTGGTGAAAGAAAAAAACTAAAGAAGGAATATTTATCCCTAAACACCTGATCCTGAATTCCTCTCTTGTCCTTATTTTATTTTTTTTTTGCTGTAAATTGGTTTCATTTTTTTTGTTTTAATTCACCTATTCCTTTCCTACAAATTCACCTATTCCTCTACACTTTGCTAAGAAATGTTTAAGGTTAAATATATTAGAGCAGTAAGAAATTTCCAAGCACTTAATAAATCCTAACGTCATTGTCATAAATGAACATACACAGATCACCGCTCATAGATATTATTACATAAACAAAAATATACCATATTAAGTTATTTGATTTGATTCTGCCGCAAACCTTTTTTAATTGTTTCAGAAACACCCATCATACTACTCCACCAAGAATACCTTCATATCAATATCAACAATAGTTTAACAAATAATCCCTATAATATTCTAAGCACATTAGGGCACAATACCATGTACTGTTACTCTGAAAAAAAACAGCCATTATCAGAAATCAATTAATTTAATAATTATATTCAATTTCACCAACTATCTAAATAGGGATTGGTCAAAAAATAAATAGTCTCAACCAACCTGAGTAAAGTAAATTTATTCAATCTTTGCATCATTATACATAATTAATTTATAAATATAAGTAAAAATTGCCAAAAAAGTCATAAGCAAGTAAATGCCCTAACAAGGCGAAATAGGCCTATCGCACGTACCTAATAAAATTCATGTAGAATATTTACTGGTTTGAATATTTCGCATCGAACAAATAATAATACATCATTATGTAGGTATGTTAATTTCTGGTTTGGTCAGTTATCGAAAATGACCGGAAGTAACATGAAAACACTGGTTTAATATATACCTATGTGTAGATAATTATATAAAGTGATATTATTATACGTATGAATGTATGTGAAGTACAAATCTACATATACACCAATTTGCTTCCGGTGGGTTTTAGACGATTATACTCGTAGGTACATAACACATGGTTTAATGTTATCTTTTAGATATTTAGCCATTGACTTTTGCGTTGTGATTATATATTTGATAGTAATTATCGTCTTTCACTTTAATTACAAAATTTATCTATAATCTGTTATCTATAACTCTATTTTCTTTCAGTAAATTCACTATGTCATACGATAAATAAATAAATAAATTATTCTATTTTAAACAAGCGTATCTGTACTTGTAACAAGAATATAATATATTCGTTGTTTTTGAGCATACAAAATATTTTAAGTACCTATACCTAATTCAAATAGAAACAAAGTTGTAACATATATCATAGCATAACCGGAGAATCCGGCACCTACAGGGTTTACGACCTGTCATCGACTAGTTTACGTATCACTTGAAAAGGGCATATACTGCTAAATCTAGTGATTTTCGCGTGCGTTAAAAATGGTATATTTGATTAAAATTATCGGAAACCCAAAATTTGTTGATTTTTTGCATTTTAAGAACAAACCTGGGGCAAGTCTGGTTCGACCGGCGAAATCAAAACCCTAGTGATTATCCATATCATGGATATAATTATCATATGGAGTTCTATGACATCTAAAGATATTATAGGTAGAACTCCATATATTAATTATATCCATGATATGGGTAATCATGAGGGTTTTGATCTCTCCGATCGGACCAGACTTGCCCCCCTGATTGCCCCCTGAAAAGACTTTATTGGTCATTCACTTTGATTTTATGCAGTCTTTATGCATAAAAGATTTATTTCTATACGACCCAAAGTTATTGAGTACCTAATTAGAAAAAATGCTGTTATAAAGGATTTAAAAAAAATCGGGTATTCGAAACTTCACTATTTAAAATATTTGAGAAATTCGATTTCGATTTTCGAAATTCGATTGTTGTAAAGGGCAATTTATGCCGTAAATTATTAAATAAATAAATATTACACCATTTACTTAAATTTTCAAGTACATTTATTTTGAGCGCCTCTAAGTTTCAAAATAGGCCAGAGTGTAGCGTCATTGAGAATAATTGAAGCATTATCAGGATTTAGGTCCGTTTGTTCGACCTTTTAGATCCTAATTTGGATATAGCTTATCAAGGATCAACGTTGATTAATATCTTCCATTCCTGGTGTACCTTGGCACACAATCTGAGCCATTATTCTTACATGTCTAGGAAGCTTCTTGATTTTATTAAATATGGGGTGATTTTTCACAACGCCCTACTTAGGGTCGAGTACATTTTAAAAGACTTTTGTAGTTAACTTATGTGGCACATTTTTGAGTTTTATTTATTGCTTATCTTATTCGTCCTCGAGTTAGTTTTGTGATAACCCTGATCCATAGAATAATAATAGGTAGTATAGAATACTCTTTAGCCTGCAGTAAACGCGACTGCTTTATGTTGACTAATTTGGTCAACATTTTGTTACGAGCATTCAGTAATCATTTGGCCGTCTGCGTGATACGTTCTCCAAATAGGTATTTTTTTAACTGCTTGCAAAATTATTTACGCAGTCATAACGAGTAGTACTATACGAACAATGTCTACCAGCAGAGTCATACATATATTGATACGAGCCGGCCGATAAAACGGCTTCACGTTTTCAGCGAGGTATTGTATGGGAATGAGTATTTATTATTCTATGCTCTGATCATACTTCTTTATTATTAGTTTTATTATTATTCTATGCTCTGATCATACTTCTGAATTTATCCTCTAGGAACGCACTTACTTCTCCGTGTCAACATTCCGACGAGTACTCATCAACGATGTCCGAGGAAATTTCTTTGAACTCATTGGACATGCGGACCTTGTAGCCACGAAAAGCAACTTCGAGTTGGTGACCATCAGGGCTTTCTCCACTTTATTATGGCGGGCGGATCGAAACAGCGGCACAATCAATAATATATAAAAGTAATATATAAATTGTGTTTAAATTCGCTTAAAAAAAAGGCTTAATTCTGACCGCACGCAAGATGTTGTAGTGTTCGGACATACATATCGTCTGCTGACTGGAAAAAGTTACTAACTGCGAGAAACATGTTTTCGAGATAATGGCTGTCAAAGTTTTTTGGCAATATTAACTCTGATAACTCCTTTAATTGTTTATAGATTGTCATGAATTTTTCAACATATATAAAAAGTAGCCTAATCTAACTATATTTAATGTTCAAATTTGACAAAAACTCATAGGGAAAGAAAAAAAACACAAAATTGCATATAATGAGATTTTCCTGACGGCTTATCTGCCATATTGCGTGAGATTGTATGTAATATTTCTATGTGGCAAAACTCATTATAATGCTTTCATAAAAAAATTAAAATTTTAATCGCTTCTTTGCAACCTGCACAAGTGGCGAGTTTATTGCCATTTTGCAATTTCTTCCAAACTTTTTGTATTCTTCTAATATTCTCATTTTATTAGTACAAACCTATCATGAATATTTCAGATGTTTCAAATAAAAGGTAGGTACCTATTGTGCCCAGGTCCTCTAAATTTTTTTCTTGACTTTAAAATTAATATAAATTTAGGTATTTACTCACATTTTCAGTAGATATTCAGATCAAATTCTATTTTCTTTCTTACATTTTTTTTATGAATTAACCAATATAAAACCTGGGTTTGTTCTAAATCATATTATGAATTCTTAACCTTAAATACCGTCAACATCAACAGTACATGTAAAAATATAGTTTTTTTTTTGTTTTTTTTAAAGAATGAATATGTTCTTTTAACAAGTACATTTATGCATCCTCATAATCCCCAAATTTAAGCATATGCTTGTGCTTTAAATGAACAGTGTCAGGCAAACACCTTCTCTCTCTCCTGTATTTACTGATAAGAGATATTG
Organism: Molanna angustata; assembly: GCA_963576475.1. Taxonomy (NCBI): domain Eukaryota; kingdom Metazoa; phylum Arthropoda; class Insecta; order Trichoptera; family Molannidae; genus Molanna; species Molanna angustata. The sequence goes on from OY754972.1 coordinate 3,892,812, forward strand.
TACCAGGAATGCAGTTTTTCTGGTATATCACTGCAATATAAATATTATTTTGGCTGGTTCGACCATACGAACGAAATTCTGAAAGAAAGAAATCTAAGAAACACGATAAAAAGATGAACATGTAATAATGATGTATGAATATTGATGAGGCGATGTATGTGTTCCAAGATATAAAAATATAGTGTTTGGTTCTCTCTGCCTACCCCGTTAGGGACATGCATGGGTTGATGTATGAGAATAACAGACTAAAATGTTGAGATGATGCATCAATATAAATAAGGCGATTAATGCAATCCGGGATAGAAAAAATGGCGTTCTTTTCTCTCTGCCTACCCAGTTAGCATGTGATGCTATGTATTAATCGAAAATTAAATTCTTTAGTTAATGTGTTAAAATTTTCGAATGTTGGTAGTTAAATACAAAAATATATAAAAAATATTTCATTACAACGATAATGACTTTTTCCAGACGGCATAATTGAAAAAAAATGCCGATTATGAATATTTTTCGGAAAAATCTCCGCAACGGTACCTGATATGAAGATAATTTTTTTTCCAGATGTAAAGTGTGTTTTGGTGAATATGATAGCATAGTTAACTCAATTTTGCCAAAATAGGCAGTTAGTGACTTCTTCCAGTCAGCAGACATATTGTCAAAATGCAATCTTGTGTTAATAATTTGTATCACCAAACTATTCACAATCGTGCTGACTCATCTTACTTATTTTCTCAGATCTCTTTGTTCTATGTCGACCGATGTTACAAAAACTACTCGCAAAACAATTACATTAGACGGAGTTGCTCCAACTACAATACACACATACTTTAAACATTTCGATATAATACATAAATCACTAGCAGATTTTAAAACATTTATCAATAAATAATAAACATTACCTTGCACCCTGCGAAAGTGGCGAGATTTTTGCCATATGGAAATTTCTTCCAACTAACCAGTGTTTATAATATATATTACAACAATTCGATAAATAGTACTGACCATATTCACACTTATCCAAATTTAACATTGCCTCATCTGCTTCATGTCATTTCTGTCAATACCCGGACCAAACTTCGGAACATATCCTTTGGGAATGTTGCCACCCAATGGTGTCCTCATATAGATCGGAGCTCCTCGTTGCTGTCCGTGGGCCTCTTCAAGGTCCCATTGGTCATGCGGATTTTGTGATCTCGAAGAAAAATTATAAAGCTTTTAAGGTTTTCTGTCATAGATATGGTGCCTTACTTTTAGAAGATTCCCGTTAAATTAATTATTTCCAGAGATCTTGGTCACTTCTCTGATGGTCTGCATGTAGGGGGATCTGAGGTCATAGACAGTCCACGGGTGTGAATTTTCTGTTCGCACTCGTTGATTGTTTCTTTTTGCACTATGGTGCCGAGATTGCTAATCTAGAGGGCTCCATGAGCTACTTTTCGTGCTATGCATTTTTTTTTTTGTCGTTCACTTAGCGTTCTGTGAAGGGGCCGATTACAGTCCCCATAGGCAGAGCGGGTGGTGGTGGGAGTAGCGAATTCACACTTATCCATAATCTAACTCGTATACATATCTAAAATATAACACATATCTATGTACATAATACCATAAAACATATATACACTTATGTACATACCTAATATATGGTACATATATAGTGTTATATTTGTTACTCTAATGTGAAAACAAATTATTGGGATGAACTAATCGTATCCTGTTTGTTTTCCAAATAAATAAATAGTAACTGATCCTCAAGAATCTTTATACAACATTTTTTTAGCCTTGTTACGTTTACACCCCTTCATCTAAAAGGGCGGTGGGGTGTTTTGGTCCCACCCTGACCTTGGGAAAATTTGGGTTAGTAGCACCCCCATATCTCATCCCCCCCTCCCTCCCTGCTCCCGGGCGGGAGGTTAGACTCTGTGCTGTGGTTAAATCTGTCTAACGACATTTTTTGCTTTAAGCACGACATAATCGATTCGAAGCAGTGATTAAAGAGGGGCCCGGAGTCCGCTTTGATCAAAATTTAATTGCCCATTCAACCCGCCCACCGGCCGCTATACCATCCCTGTGGTATGCGTGCCATTGAGATTTTCAATAGATTGATTCAACATACTATAAGTAAGTAAAAAAAAAAACCGTTCCAACCATAATGTATGCAAGTGAGACATGGACATGGCAGAAGACGCATGAAAGTAAAATTAACACTGTGGAAATGAGATCCCTAAGACGAATTATTATTATTATTATTTATTTATAGGCAGGCAGCCAAGGCTGATGTGCCTATATTCACTGTCGAATTTTCTTATTTGGTTGTAACTATTTTGCTTTGTCCAAAAAAAAGTCCAGTCTATTCTTGAAAATATTCACATTTTCAGCATCCAAAACATGTTGGGGCAGTTTATTCCAAGTATTCACAACTCTATTTGAAAGAAAATGCCTTCGAGGATTTGTCGAGAACCTACTTTTCACTAGTTTTAAGCTATGACCACGCAAATTAGTGTTATGACTAATGTGTGGCAAAACAATTTATGATAGGATAAGGAATCAAGATATCAGAAGAGAATGTAAGATTGAAAGAGATATATAGATCTGAATAGAATGAAGATAAATGCTTTTCGATGGTTGGGACATGTAGAGAGAATAAAAGATGAACGACTGACAAAGAAAGTATACAAGGCTGAAAAGAGTGGAATGAGAAAGAGCTGGCATGATCATATAAATGAGATTTTGAAAGAGGGGAATAAACGAAGTCAGAATAATAGGAGAGCATGTATGACGCGATGTATGAATGTAAATGAGGCAAATCACGTATGCCAAGATAGAAGAGTCTGGCGTTCGGTTCTCTCTGCCTACCCCAAATATGGAAACGGCGTGACGGTATGTATGTATGTATGTGATTCAACATGTTTAGAGTTCATTTATTGTTGGGACTGCAATCCAGACTTTTTGCTTAAGGGGGCGACTGCTGCCAACGTACTCATTTTTTACTCTCCACACTATGGAATAGTGGAGAGTCATGATTTCACAATTTTTAAGCGTATTTTTTTACATCAATTTCTCAAAGGGTATCATGTAGAGAGTGCACACTGTGAGTTTCGTCGTGATGCGTTTGTATGTATGGCGTACGGCGTTCGGAATTATCCTTTTGTGTCCTCTCTACAGCCCAAACTATAAGTCCGGTCGACTTCATATTTACATTATAATATATGTGTAAAGTGCATAGACCTAGAGCTGATTAGTTTTCCATAGACAATTTTTTATTTCTTCACTATGATTTCATCATTTACGTTGTTTTTTTTCTGTCTTCTCTAGACCCCAAACTATTAGTCCGATTGACTTCATATTGATATCATATATGTAAAGTCCATAAACTTAGAGCTGATTAGTTTTCCATAGATATCCGTTAATCTGTCCAAATTTTCAAAATGCTCTCACGGTCTGAAAAATCGAATTTTTCGTATACTGTTTGAAATTTAGATACAACAAAAATGCGTTAAGGTATTGTCAAAATTTAAAGAAAATTCTGTATTTTGCCATATCAATGTGAAATAAATTTCATATTTGTATCAAAAATGTATATATAACAGAAGTAAAATAGCTTCTGTAAGGGAAAATTGAGTGATCAACTTCATATTGATATTGTATGTGTCTCTATAGACAAGTGTATTTTTTACTTTCCAATTCAATCTTCCTCAAGGGGTAGGCAGTGAGAACCGAACACCGCATTTTTCTATCTTGACACATACATCGCTTCATCAACATTGATACACTGTCTCATACATGCTCATCTTGCTAGTAATGTAATTTTACTTAAAATTTCTCAATAGGTATCATGTACAAAATACATACTATGAGTTTCGTGACAATGTTTTTGTGTTTATGGTGTATTATGAAAACTTTCGTCCTCTGGGAATCTTATATTTGTTTAAGAATATAATTGAAATGTAGGTACTTCATAAAAGTGCATTTAGAGATTGTCAATATGAACGTTTACTATGGTGTGGAGAGTTTAATGTTGTCCACAACCCATTCTTTTTCAATTTGATATTGCACCATTACTACAAAAATAATCATTTTGAAAAAAAAATAACAGTTTGGATATTAATAAAGAAAAATATACCTTAACTTTTTAATTATGTTGTGTATATATTCTTGTAGAAAAATAATAAGCATACCCCGTTTTTTGACATTTATCTTATATTTATAGATAAATTTATATTTTTAAATTAAATTAGAACAAAATATCTGGAAAAAATATCATGCCCTTTAAGGTAGGAAATAATATAATTATTCAGACATCATTCCTTTTAATGTAGCAAATATTAAAATCACCTGCTTAATTCAAATGGAATAATTCCCCTTGTATGAGCTGTCTTTATCTTTCTCCCCCGAGAAATCATTTCCTATCTGTGTAAGTAAATATTTGAAGATTACGAAAAGGTCTGACTGTTTGTGTATTTAGTTGAAATTATTAATCTTTCATTTCTTCTTTTATATACATTCATATATTTGACATTTTCTTGTCCAACGTTTATTGTGTCTCCCTAGTTCACACATTGTATAACAGGTATCTATAATGTATATATTGTATAAATATCACAGAGAAGATTATAATCAAAGATTGACTGATGAGGTGTAAAGGTATTAATCAAAAATAATTTAAATAGAATATTTTTGTATACGCAACATATATATTCGTAAATATAAGATTTTTTCCCTGTTAGGAGTCAATTATATTTTGTTGACGAAGCTTCTTCTTCTTCTTCTTTAGCCTTCTTCCCTCCACTGCTGGATGTAGACCTCTTCCATTCTTTTCCATTCGTCTGTCCCCTTTCGCATCCAGGTCCTTCCAGCTTGCTAGACAATGTCATCGGACCACCTTTTGGGGGTCTTCCGACACTTCTATTTTTGGTCCAGGGCCTCCACTGTAGGATTCTGGTTGACGAAGCGCGAATATATATTTATATAAGAATCCGCAAAGCAAGCACCTAGAGGGCTGCGTTCATATAGGACGCCGAGTGCACTTAGTGACGCTCTAAGCCGTTCATAATGACTGAAAACAGACGCTCGAAAGACACTGTGGCGTTCAGATTGAACGTCGAGTGTACCCACCAAACGTTCGGTAAAACTGTCGGGTGAAAATAGCTCTGACAGTTATAGTATCTGTTGACTTCTATTTTATCTGTGGAATGATATATTATATTTGTTTCTGTGGTATCTATTATGTCAGTTTACATTATTTATGATGACAATATGCATTCACAAAGAGATTCATTTATAAAAATATCATTCAAAATTTCCAATAAAAGGTCATAGATCATTATTTACTCCACTGCCCAATTGTTGTCTTTCGATGAAAATATAACCTATAAAGAGACATGTTTGATAAATGACATTTGAAATTTAAAATGCTCGATGCAGCGTTCAGATTGAAACGCCGCTTGAAAGCGTTCAGTCAGGTTGGTGTGAAAAACGCCATAATCTACAACTTCAGCAGTATCTGAACACAGCGCAGGGCTTAAAACCTGTCATCGGCCAACCATTTTCATTTAGGTATGTTCGTGAAACGTGAAACTATCTAATTCTTCTTCTATTTTCGTCCAAAGCTCTGTAATGCCTCCTTTTATTTTGTTCCCCCTACGGTCCCAGGGGCACCAACGCTATCGCATTCCCCCATAGTGCGTTATGAATATTTGATTCTTCCTCTGGCTCAATTCACTTTGTTGATTACATAGTCTGCTTCTGCGACGCCAAATATCAAATGGTCACTGGTTGAAACTTTGTACCGATTCCTTCAATATATATACATCAAGATCCTTATTTTCTGAATCGGAATCAAGGATGTCTCTAACTTGAGAAATTTTATTTTTTTTATTTATTTTTCGTAAATATTATACCTCTTATAACATAAAAATTTTAGCCATTCTTACTTAATCATGTTTCCGCAGTCCATGTTTTTATTGTTTTATTAAAATTCAAATATTTCAGGAACTGTTTATCCTTTTTTATCGTATTAATATTTTTTGATGCTAAATAGTAGTAATGTCTGTCCGAATGTCGTGTTTGTATTTCATGAGTCGATGCAGCTGTGTGTCGTCTCGTAATTGTGCTGCGGTTTAATATGATTAATTTTGTAAGATTGATGGATTTGACGGTAACTTTGTGGTAGTCCATGATAACAATAATAATGGTGCAAATCACGGTGCAAATAATGTCACCAAATGGTATTTAGCAAAGTATTTGCACCATTATTATTGTAGTTAATTTTGTGTTTATGAAAATGTTTAGAAAAAAAATAATAAATATTTTTTAGGGATATGTTGAAAACTGAAGAATCTAACAATTGAACTGTCGGATATGTGAATCTTTTTCATTATTTATTTATTATTATTAAACGGCATACAATGCCTTTTACATACATAGATAAAACACATATTAATGATAACAATAGATATAATAAAAAAAGCAAATAGGTATCCACTTGGCAAACAAAAAAACTTAAACCTAAACAATAAGACAAAAAATAAGAAATAATATAAAAATATAGATGTAAGCAAACATAAAAAAAAGATATACATAAGGATAAAAAAAACAAAACAGTAAATTCAATAGTAAAAAACATTAAATTCAAAAATTAAAAAAAAAATCAATAACGTATGCAAACATAAAAAAAAGATGTACATATAGACTCAAAATCAACCTTAAAATTAAATAAAAAAGTATTATTAATAGAAAAAAAATAGCAGTGTCATGTAAATTATAAATAAACAAAAAAGATATAAAAAACAAACATTTAACAATCGAAAATATGCAAATCCGTACTGAAATATCACAGGTTGTTTCTCTCATAAAAAAAAATAAATAAATAAAAAAAAAAAAAAATATGAAATATGAAATTATGACCTTAATTGAAGTTTTTTGTGCATTAATAAGAGGGTCCACATTAATTTTAGTAGCGCCACCCCAATCAATCATGTAATATTTTTATATTTGTTACAAATCACTTTGTTTTGATAACGATGAAGTTATTTGGTACGCTCGGATCCGAAAAGATCGCTTTATCGTCATGACGGATTTTATCTAATTTAAGTGGCAAACAGTTTTCAAATACATATACATTTTTTTATTCGTCAGTCCAAGGGAGACATTGGCCTGCCCCTAAGACTTAGCTCACTATCGGGCAGACCCCATTCATCTGTCTCCAGCCTTTCGCAAGACCACGTCTTACATCCTCAAGTCTCCGAAGTAAGCCAATTATCTTTAAAAAATAAAGTCTTTGATGCCTGCATTCTCCCTCTTATCTTGTGTTAACAAACGGAATGCTACATAATACATATTTTAACAACTATAAAACCAAGATTTAAACACCAATACTAAAATACTGTCTCACAAAAAACAAGTATAATAACTGTATCGTGTACAAAAAGATAAAAAGAGAAAATTAAATAATGATACAAAAAAACAACAATCAATATTTAGCAAATAAATAGATCCAAACAAGCTAGGAAGTCACGGACAGGACAATGGATAGGAATGTGAATCATTATTGAGAAAGCCTCAACGTATTCTTGAAAAAAATGCCCGGTGAGCCAAACATCAGACTCGCGAACTTTGCATCAAACTGTTTACATGATCTATAAACAAAAACATTCCCGGCATAGTTAGTTCCAACAACAGGCACATTGAATAAACTGTTACTTCTTATCAAGCACGCTGGGATTCTAAAGATAATTTTTCCTAATTAATAAGGATTATTCGATGTTTATTTATTTACACAATATACGGCATAAGCCATTTACATGTAACAATACTAAAAATAATTAATTACTAACAAAGACAAAAATATAGAAACAGATAAAAATATAGAAACAGATAAGAATATAGATACAGATAAAAATATAGATTCAGATATAGATAGACAAAATAGAAATAGACACCTTACAAATAGTATAAAATAAAATGAACAGTAATAGTGGTGCAAATATTAACACAAAATGTAAATCATCGAAAAAAAAAACGTTATAATGTGCCAAACTAACATGGATAACAGACGAATTAAAATATGTTCACACAAAGAAATAAGTGTATCATTCAAAGCTTCAATGAAATAATGTAATAAGAGGAAAAAAACAAATGTGGCAATAGATCGACTGCAGCTATATAAGCTGACAGCTATCGATGTAAGAAAGATCCTTATGTTTTTTGAAGATGTTGTATTATAGAAACATCATGTCTCTAATTGTACGTCTCTTCTGTAAAGTGGGTAAAGAATATTTTACACAGTGAGCTGGGTAGTTAGGGGTATACGTATGTGATCCAGGGTCGATGTGTTTCACAAACTTCTTTTGCATAACAATCAATCTACATATTAAAACCTCTTCCCAACTTATCGTCGATGAAGACTGTTGGGGTCAGCTCTCCTCGTCCTCAAGCTGTACACTCTTCGGTTTTGGGCCGCCTCCAATGTCAATTCTTGTTTCATCAATTGTGAACTCCTTTGCGCCATCCATGTATTTTTTGGTCTTCCCCTATTCGTTGATCGGGGGATGTCTACGGCCATAGCCTGGTTCACAATGTGATCCTCGGGTCTTCTTAATATGTGACCATACCATCTCAATTGTCTTTCTTCTAATTTGTTGTTCATGCCTGTCACTCCTAAGCTTCCGCGAATGTATGAACTTTTTTTTTTTTTTAGAGACAACCCCGCTGACCATCTTAGCATACGCATCTCGGTGGTTTCCATTTGCCTATGGAAGGTGTTGTACATATTAAAACAATGTGATTGGTAATAAATAAAATTGTTTTAAAATTATCCACAAAGTTTATTTAGTTTACGTCATGGCGTGATAGTATCTACGTTTTTAAGCTACAATCATTTCCTGTATGTTGGTATTATTCATCGACAAGTATGCTTTATTACTTTGTTGTTTATTTTTCATTCAAGCCTTGGCTATAAATCTTTATCGTTTTCGGAGTTTATTGTTGTTTATCGGTATGTCGATTGTCAGTATTATTGCCATATCAAACTACGCATCCGCAAAGTTAATATTGTCATAATCGTATTTATACTGTCATAATCTTAGCTTCAGTTTATACCGCGGCTATATTTTAAAGGTATGATATTAGAACATAATATATAAGTTCCAATTATTGCTTTATGGCCATGGTCTTTGTGGTGAATCAAAACATCGTATAAATAGCCAGAACTTGCAATTGTTTATTTAGAGCTTTGTTTTTCTGTATTTTGTTCCACTCATTGTCAAAACCAATTGTTTTAGGAGCCAAGTCTTTGAGTGCTATATTTTAGTGATAACCATCAATTGACGTTGGCAAAAAACTCTCGAAAACCATATATAGTCACTACTTTCAATAGTTGATCAATCGAACCGTTGCCAAAGATTCTCTTCGCTTTTTTACAGGCCTAGCATGTCAGCGATCTTACCATGAAAATGTGGTTCATTTAAATGTTAAAAGGGATAAATGGGTGATATGTTATTCGAGCAATGTCGTGTCGTTTTGATTATTACGTGTCGTCATTAAGAATGAGGTATTGAATGATATATCTATTATAGGTATAAGTACGGATTACGTTGGTAAATTATAATGTTCTCCTTGGATCCACGGTGTCATATCGTGATGTATCTTTAATAGTTAATACCTAACTTCCTCCGTTCTTTACGACCATCTCAACTCTATCTCCTTTACGATCCCATAAAGTTTTGCCCTTGAAAATTCCGCTGCGAGAAAATATTAATGGAATCTTGTTTATTCCTATGTTTTACGGGTGTCTTCCCCTGGTATAACTTTGCTAGCTCCAAGTGGTCTTACGGTGCTTCCATTTTTAATTTCCATTTTATTTCACGTGTTAGGATCCATTCTTAATTTCCATTTTAGTTCACGTGTAAGGATCCATTGAGGCCGTTGTTTGATTATTTTTATACTTAGAAGGCTAGATTACTGTAATGCTATGTATTCTCGACTGTTCAATTGTCAGTTACATAAATTGCAGTTGGATTAATGTTTCTGATATGTCATATAATACTTCTCTTTGAGGATCTAATTTTTCCCTGATTACGTGGAGATCTGAATCTTGACGCCTTCAGAAAACCTTATTGTATCGTAAAGCCAACAATAAAACAAAAGCGTCCTTGTTTTTTTTTTTATTTTTAACGGAACTATGTATGTCAACTCTCGTAAATTATAATATACATATATTATGTACATTTTGCAATAAAAGAAATGTATTGTATTATAGTTGTATTATTTTAAATAACAGTATTAATTTACTCGACAAAAGTATTTTGCATCCAGAATTTATTGGCTGTTGAATTTTAATGTCTTATTTCTTTCTTTGCAGATGAAACATCAGCTCGGCGTGGTCATCTCACCACCATCGGCCCAGGCATAAAGGCTGGCAGTGACTCACCAGTAGATCATCCTACATCCAAAAGTGCTTCTGCAAACACGGTTAATAGGATATCCGCCACATCATCCGTCAATCGCAATCCTCTTTCATCTCCACGTTCCTCTTCACAATCTCCGCGTTCCCCTTCACAATCTTCGCTCTCGTCGCCCAGGACAACAAAGAACCAACCAAAACATAGAACCGCCGAAAACAACTCTACGGTGTCGCCAAGAATCACACCGAATCTTTCTTATAAAAATTCTTTAATACAATCACATCACAAAGCCATTAATGATGCATCAAGTAATTTGAGATCAAGGAATAATGAAATTGTTGTAAATTCGGGCGAAACCAAGACGAGAATTTCAGATAACGGCACTGATAGTTGTAACTCGTCTAAAGAAACTACCGGTGATACTGAACTTAGTCGCATGAATAAAAGACTGAACCCTAGTATAAGTGATGACCGTAGGTACATCGGCGATTCTAAGCAAGACAGACCAACAAAGCCATCTGAAACAGCAAGATTAGCTAGCAAAATGACTCCAGGGACGGAAAGAAATGTTTCACAAACTTATTCTTCACCTCTGGATAATACTGTAGATAAGTCTCTTTGTAATAAGTCTTCCGTAGATAATCGTTTCTCTAGAATAGATAAAAGTCGTTCTACGAATAGCAGGCTTTCGAGTAGAATGGACGCTTTAGCCGCATTAACTAAAGAGACATTAGCGAGAGTCGATAGACTGACAAAAAAGACACAGGATTCTCAAGTGAATTGTGAATCTAGTCCTGCAAAAGTTACCGACGCTAGTAGAGATATAAGTGATATTAAAGACCATAACTATGATGTGTCATGTAATCCTGTAGACTTATTAAACGGAGCTGAACCTTTTCAACAAGCAAATGTACCCTCGACGTCTAAACGTTTTTATGATAGATTAAATAATGATGTAGTAACTCGACATTCGGAAAATGTCGACAGAAAAGACTCTGATAGTGATCAAAAGCAAAGAAATCATTCTAGAAATCCAAACGAGCCAGCGTTCTCTTTGCTATCTTACACACCCGTTTCTATTCTGAAGAGAAAATCTTCGCAAGAAGACCATGGTCTATCGACATGTTCGGGCGGAGCTGTGTCCACCCCACCTGTGACGTTTTCTCCTAGTGTTGTAGATCCTAGACCTTCTAAATCTCGACAGGGACAAGGCATATTGAAAAAACGTCGTAGTTTAGATGAATCACAAGTCAACAGGCACAGATCGTGCAGTCCAGAAGTTGCATTTGCTGACGATTATAGCTTAGATACAAGACCTATATTAAAATCACAAAGACGTTCATCTTTAGAGGAAATTATCAGAGGCCGCTCGCCTGACGGTCAAATACAAGGAATATTGAAAAGGAAAAGTAGCAGAGACGGTGAACTATTGTCTGAAGATCGTTCTTTAGGATCACCCGAGCCACAAGGAATTCTAAAACGAAAGTCCAATTCTAGTTCCAGTAGTAGTACAACCTCTTCTCACATATCTATTGCTCAAGCGGTTATATTGGCAGCTGCAGGCGGCGCTGAATTAGTCGATGACAAAGATGCAGTAAGACCGATTTTGAAAAAGAAAAGCTTTTCTGAAGAAAGACCGTCGATAGACAATAGTAACACCGATGCACCGAGACCTATATTAAAGAAAAAATCTTTGACAGAAAGCGATGACAATGATCATGATAGGCCTAAAAAACCAATATTGAAGTCGTCTCGCAAAATATCTTTAGAAGATGGCAACGCGTCAAGCTTTGATATGAGCGAAGACGACCGTGGTTCTAGAAGGTCTTCGATGCTCAAACACAGGACGCCCGAAGGTTCAGAGTGCGAATCCAGCGTACGTCCAATACTGAAACAACGAGGCTCTAGTCATTCCAGGGAGCATAGTCAATCACCGAGGCCTCGTCTTTCATTTTGTTCGGATGACGAACGAGCTCCTTGTCCAGAAGACAGCGGCCAGATTGTCCAACACTTCATCAACCCGAGCTTTGCACTCTTGCGTCGATTAGAAGAGAACAACGCTCGGCAGTCCACCGAAGAAGATAGCCCGAGGCCTTCTCGCTTCGAGACGGGACGTCTGCAAAGTCCTTCAAAGTTGAAGGAGTTTATGGACGGCGAGAACGCATTTCAAAATCAGATACATTTTCCGAACGTTGTCAGGCGGAGAGATTTGCGTCCGAGAATACCAGGACGGTCTCACTCATTGGCATCAAACTTCAGCGAAGAACTGGACCAAATATTGAAGTTCAGAAGGACGTATGTGGACGAGACGTGTTCGGACGATAACGCGGCTACGTCCTCTAGGGACGAGTCTCCCGATAAGCCGGCTGGCGGTGACGCCTCAGCTATTCCGAGGTTCCCGTCCATAGCTCAGCGTATTCAGAGCATGGAAAAGCAGCTGGTCAGTGGAAGCAGTGGGCTCGGAGAGAAAAGAGCACAAGGAGCGGTTCCCAAGAAACAAACCAGACCTGGAGGACGATACAAGACGCAGCCAGTTACTATTGACGAATTGCAAAACGTTGCCAGGTAGGTGTTTTATTTTTCAATATTTTACTAGAAATTTATTTATTACAGGAAGGGGCTGATTATGTATGATTATCGTATTTCATTTGAGACGGATCTATTTTTTGTCATACGAATGATTTGAAAAATCAAGCACCTACAGGGATTACGACCTGCCATCCGCTGGTATCTGTGATAACTATAATCTTATATAACTTTCATCAGATACGAGTTCCCTTATTAATCATTTTTTTTAAACTCCTCACTACCCCTAAAATTTTGATAATTTTGTTACCTAATACTCGCTTCGACTCCATTATAATTTGAAGGATATCATCTGATCAGGGGTTCTCATTTTTTTAACTCTCAAATATTTCATCGTGACCCCATACTCAGGAAACTTGAAAATCGATATTTTTATTTTCAAATTGCTAAAGTGACACATCACTTTTATAAAATGGCATTGAGAATTATCAATTTTATAATAAAATGCTGAAAAATTACCATACTAAATTTGACTTGATAGGGAGGAGTATGGCGTTGGCCACAACTCACTAGTTGTAATTATGCTTTCAAAATTGGTGACAAATCTAACTTAGAAACATTATCTCCAAAGGTTGTATTATGGAAAATTAAAACTAACCGAGGTATGGACGCTGAAGATTTATAAATAATGATGAATCAAATCGTATTTTTTTCAAAGAGTGTCTGCTCAAAAGCGATATAATATAATTTTTTCTAAAATGCATATACTTTTTGAGTGTTCAAGTGCCTTCAGAATTGAACTATAAGTTTGTTATGTACAATCATTATTATCAATGATTGCATTTGCACTCAATTTAAACACAATTTAATCGTGATTATATGTCGTTTTATATTTTCGGAAAATGTATGTATTGTATTGGTATTTAGTATGAAAAACAAAGAAAAATCTAATGACGTATCGAAAATTGTTATTTTGATTGCGTTGGTTTGCGTCCTGACTAAATCGCGAAAAGTTTCCGCGACGCCCGCTGGATGGCGGCGTTGTGCGTGTTTTTGTCTGCCGACGACGAAACTGTGCCGGGAAAATTGGCCGACCACATGGAAAATGTCTCCCTCCGCAACCGCCGCACCGGCCGCTGCAGTCCACAGCACGATTCGCCTCTTCGCCTTGGAAGGTCGCCAATGTCGGGGGTTTTTCTTGTACACTATACAGGGTGTATCCACTATGGAAATTTTCTGAAAAAATAAACAAAAATTTTTTAACCTCTACATACATAATTTGAAAATTTAACATATATTCCCCTTAAATATTATAAATATCCTATTTCACCACTTTTTTACAATTACTCCGTAACTATACGTCGTAGGGAAAAGAACATTTTTACTCCTCACTAACCCAAAGGGATATAGTGGGGAGTTATGATTTCGCAATTTTTAAGGGTATTTTTTTATTGCAGATTATCAATTAGTATCATGCTGAGATTGTATTCTAAAAGTTTCATCACAATGTATCTGTGTGTGTGCTATGTACGACGTGTTTATTTTACTTTATTGATTATAGACTAAAGTACTCATTCGATTCTTTTAAAATTTTGTAAATATGTATATCTAATACTCGTTTACTCGATTTTGAAGGATATCTGAATAGTGCTTCTTAATTTTTCTAACTATCAAATATTTCAAAGTGACCCCAAGCTCAGGAAACTTAAAGTTTGAAATTTTCATTTATATTGGTAAAATAGCACATCATTTTCATATAATGGCATTGAAGAAATATCAAGTTTTGTAATAAAATAATTAAATAAATAGACAATATAAAATTCATTTTATAAAAATGTTGAAAATATTTCATGCAATATTTTAATTCACTGTGGAGTGACTTGCGACCTGGTAGTGAGGAGTATAAGTATAGTGGGTTGGCCACAACCCAATCGTTTATTCTTAAATAGTTCATAAAATTAAAACGAATGTTCGAGATAGTTTTTTCATTTCAGTAAGGTTTGTTCTGAATAACAATAATTTATATAAAAAATCTAGGAATTTTGGGTTTCCGATCACAAGAATTAGGTATTTTTTTTTTTTTTTGTTATTTGAAAAAATGGGCAACGTACAATAATATTTTTTTAAACAAATATAATAAATAAGAATAGCAACATAAGTAATTGTAACTTAATCAGCCCACCTTTGTACTCATGGTGCATTGTACTCATTGCTGGTAATAATAAAAAAAAATATTATTCCTGTCTAACATGGCTCCTGAAAAGAGTCCTGGACATACAGAATATGTCCACGGACCTGATCTTTTCCAAATTATTATACGTGGTAAGGCATCGGTACAATGGCGAATTCTGAGCGGCATTAGTGTTTTTTTAGAACGTTGAGGTGTGCCTTGTTCGTCTGTTTGGTATGTTGAAGTTAATAATTTTCAGAAGGTCTGTACAGTCAATATTGAAGTTTATTATGTCATAAAGGTACATTAAGTCTGAGGTCCTTCGTCTTGTTTATAAAGTCTGCAATTCATGTTTGTAGTTATGTATTACCAAATTTGTACTTCATATGTTTCAAAAATATTTGTTAGCACGCGATTGTTACCCTTATTAACACGAAACTTCGTAGTGTATTTAGCATTATATGCCCTCATTATGTTTTTTAACTCTCCACACTATGGAATAGGGGAGAGTCATGATTTCGCAAAATTTAAGCGTATTTTTTTTACATCAATTTCTCAATGGGTATCATGTAGAGAATGCACACTATGAGTTTCGTCGTGATGTGTTTGTGTGTATGGCGTATACGCCGTACGCCGTAGCATTTATCTTTTTTGTGTCCTCTCTACAGCCCAAACTATAAGTCTGATCGACTTCATATTAACATCATATGTGTAAAGTGCAAAGACCTAGAGCTGATTAGTTTTCCATAGACAACTTTTGATTTCTTCTCTATGAATTCATCATTTACGTTGTTTTTTTTTTGTGTCCTCTCTGCAGCCCAAACTATAAGTCCGATTGACTTCATATTGATATCACATGTGTGAAGTCCATAAACTTAGAGCTGATTAGTTTTCCATAGACAACGGTTCATTTTTTCCCAATGTTTCTTTATGATTTCATCTATTTAAACTGAAAAAATGCTCTCACGACCTGGAAATTAGAGATATTTTAATTTGGTTTCAACTATTTATACAACACCAACAATCTTCATAAAATTGTATTCAAAGTTGGTCAATGTTAAAAGAAAAATATTCAACGGTTTCAAAAATTATATTTTATTTAATGGATATTGGTATGAAACTTATATGTAACAAGAGAATTTTTTTATATTTGGCAATGTTCAGTTCATTTTAATAATATATTATTATATTATTTACAATGTTTCCCAACGGATGTCACGTAGACAGTGTTTATTGTGAATTTGGTCGTAATTTTATTTTTATTCCATATAGTTACATATACTTTTCAAGTTTTGTTTATTTTCAATTAAAATATTTTTTCCTTTTGACTGGAGCCATGTGATAGAAAACCCTGGTTGAGATATCAGTTGTAAGATGCTGATGTGAGAGTTAGATTCTCTCTTCACTGTATTAAATATCG
This sequence comes from Molanna angustata, assembly GCA_963576475.1. Taxonomy (NCBI): domain Eukaryota; kingdom Metazoa; phylum Arthropoda; class Insecta; order Trichoptera; family Molannidae; genus Molanna; species Molanna angustata. Next base: position 3,909,325 of record OY754972.1, read on the forward strand.
TCGTCTGTAAAATTTAATGTCATCTTTACATATATCCTGAACTATAAGGTGAATCGACTTAATATTGACATACTCAATACAAGTGCATTAATTTGCAGCTGACTACTTTTCCATGGACAGAAGTAAATTTATTTTTTGTTATTTTATATGTCAAAGCCTTGAAAAATTTGTCCTGTTTAAAATAACATTATTGAGTGTTGAGAGTTTTCGTCCAAAGAATATGTACAATAGATACGGGCTTCACGCATTCTGATTTTTTGAAGAAGAAAAAAATGTACTTTTTTCTATATTTGTGACTTGGTTTTCCCAAATATTAATCAAATATAGAATTAAAAATGTCCCGCTTTTGGGAACAAATATATTATATGATCGTATGTCTGATTTTTTTATTTGGTTACTTCGTGAGGAACGTGGAACGATAGTTTATTTGTATAATTTGATAAACTGGGTTCGATTCCCGGTAGAGTCACAGTTTTAATTTGTGTTTAAAGATCTGTAAATAGCTTTAATCTCCAGAATGTGGCAACTTGTCATTGGGTGCGTGTTAAATCAATATTTTGCATAGTCTAAGTTTAGTTTGTCGATTGACAATTCTTGATAGATCGCCATTGTATGTTGATATGTTATAAATATATAAAAAATACTTGGTAATAGTTCTATTGTATTTATTAGATTATCGACTCGTTTTATTCTGACGATGTGCCTTGCACGAAACGCGTCGATAATCTAATAAATACAATAGAACTATTACCAAGTATTTTTATATTTTTATAACATATCAACATTTTACATAGTCCCCGTTAGTTAGCCGAGAAGCAATGCAAAAATTCGAAATGTGACAAACATCTTAATTCGCAACACCCTGTTTGAGGAGTTCGTTGTATTTTCTTCTTCTGGTTTCGCTAAGTCAGTTAGTTGGTCACAGTCACTGGTCGCGATAGAGTGGCCTTCCCCACACGCTGCGCCTCCCCGCTCAAGGGCTCTATAATATACTTACTCAACTCTTTCTGCGATTGACTCTTCCCTGTCGTCACCTCTTTGTACATTTGTCGTTGCGTTGCGGAAAATTAGCTGATTCACCACCGAATCGGGGCCGGCTGAGTTTCGCCTGGAACTCTCCATGAATCACGACCGGTCCAAGTTGAGATCCCTGGGGAACTTCACGTTGAACCCATCACCTGTTGCTGCTACTTGTGTTGTTTTGGAAGCGTTATATCATTGCATCCCTGCCAGAACCGTTGACGTTCTGGATCGTTCTGGAAAAAGATCTCTGCGTCTTTAACAGCCAGTTCCGATCGAACAATAACAAGCCGATGACTTGTGGAAACTGCCGAAAACTTTCATACAATTGAAACTGTGGAGTTTTGTGACAAGTTTAGAGTTTAAAACAGTTGTTTGTTTTTTTCGGAGTTTTGAATTACTTATGACATTTCTAACGTTTCAGAAAAATTTGGCAGTAATTTTTCAAAACTAAATTGTGTATTTATAAATATTTCTTGTCATCAACTGAACACTGCTATGCTATTGGAACTGTGTAAGTTTTGAAAGAAGTGCTTCTGAAGTATTTTTTCCGATTTTTTGACATTCCAAGAACATTTTTGCGTTTCGGCAAAATTTGGCAGTCTAATTTCGGACGATTTTGTGAATTTATTTTGTTGTTTATTTTCGGAGCATTAGCGTCGCATCTCGGCTGACTGTTTATATTTGAGGTAATTCTTTATTTGCCCAATGTGCTTTTTGTAGATGTATAATAACATCATGTACGTTTTAAATTTTTACTAATGACTCTGATGGTCCGTTCCGAGAATTATATTGTACCTATGTATTTTCATTTCCCTACCAACGTGAGCCATGCAAATATTTTTGCGGATGGATCGCTTTTTAATTATAAATATTTATTTTAATGACCGTAATTTTGGAACATCATAATATTACGAATACAAAAAAAAAATATCTGGATAATTTTATGCATAATGACTGGGTTTATAATAATTTGATGATATCCGAATAGATAATGTTGGTACACTTTTTCGTACAGCTCGTTATACTTTTATAATTATATATAATTCTGACAGTTGCCTTTATCCAATCAATAGACCAACCAGTGAAATACCTAATTCAATATTTAATTCCCATGTTAAGGTAACTTTAATAGAATTTCAGGATACTATGTTATTCTAGATTTGGAGTTTTCCAAATCATTAAACGATTAAATCTGCTGGATTGAATTGTTTAAAAATATTTTCGTAATTTGCAATAGTTGAATTAATTACGAATCTAAGTAAAATAATGAAAAAAATTGCACATTTTTCCCCAAAATAATTGAAAATTGATCAATTATTAATTTTTGCTCTGGTGAGATTTGCAAAAAATGTGTGTTTTTAGCAGGAAGTTATATTATTTTAGATAAATGAAATAAAAACGGTCAGTATTTAAGTATATGATACATTTTTTTTTGCACAGCTAATGACTTGTTATCGACTACCATATACGATCACCCAATAGAATCTCGTGACGTATGTCTCCGTAAATCTCGTAAGTTTTACTTTTTTTTTTCAAATATTACTTATTCCAGTACACTTATTTCAAAGAACTTCGATTTATTATTCATTTCTTACTCTGTCAGTATCATCAGACACAAATAATTTCTTCACTATATTTTTTGCTATTTTATACTTATTGTACTTTTATTTTTCTATTAATGTAAATATTGTTGTAAATTGATATCCATTTGTACCAAGAACACACTAACCGCAATGATAACGATATTGAAAAATAATAATATATTTAACCTTAGTGCTGACAAAAAATACATAGTTTTTCCTGTAGGTAAGTATTGCGTTAATGTTGGTAAGGTTAGGTGAAGTTTAGTACCGAGAGAACACTGAATTTCATAGACATTTTTTATACCGTACAGAGGACATTAAATTTCATGTACATTTTTAGACTATGCAAAAGGCACTGAAATTATTGTAGGTACATATTTTAGACCATACAGAGGACACTGAATTTCATGTACATTTTTACACTATGCAAAAGACACTGAAATTTTTGTAGGTATATATTTTAGACCATACATAGGACACTGAATTTCATGTACATTTTTACACTATGCAAAAGACACTGAAATTTTTGTAGGTACATATTTTAGACCATACATAGGACACTGCATTTCATGTACATTTTTACACTATGCAAAAGACACTGAAATTTTTGTAGGTACATATTTTAGACCATACATAGGACACTGAAGTTCATGTACATTTTTACACTATGCAAAAGACACTGAAATTTTTGTAGGTACATATTTTAGACCATACATAGGACACTGAAGTTCATGTACATTTTTACACTATGCAAAAGACACTGAAATTTTTGTAGGTACTTATTTTAGACCATCTTGTACATACTATAGGCCATACATAGGACAGTAAATTTCGTGTAGGTACATTTTTAGAAAATGCAAAAGTCACTGAAATTCTTGTACATATTTAAGACCATACAAAGGACGCTAAATTTCATGTACATTTTTGGACTATACAAAAGACACTGAATTCTTTTTCATGATTAGAAAAAAAAACATTACAATTACCTACAACTAATGTGTTTGTACTTTACATGAAACCCTTTGAGAAATTGACAAAGAATAAATGACGTTTTTTTATGAATATCACAGCTTTTCTCTTCCACACTTGCTATTCCAATTCGCTCTAAAATGTGCCACAAAGCTGATTATAGTAAAAATTTAGTGTAGCATTTTTACGCTGATATTTATATATATATGTTTATATCCACTTCATATTCAAATTGTATCACTGTAACATTTTCATATTCACTAAAGAAACGAAACTATTCCTCCTTATAATGTGTCGTAAAATATTCATAAGGTCTTGTGGCATTTTTCAATATGCCTACATTACATTAGGCTCAACTGATATTAGCTGGCTATAGCTAGCTCGGGATTCGTGACATTTACCCCAAATAGGTTTTATATTATGTTGCTGCATCGGTTCACCATCGTGACGTGACATTCACAATTCCATGAACTTGAACATCGCCATTTTGTTGTTGAACTTCACAACTACACACCCACATATCTTGTAATTAACTGGATTGCGTAATTTCACCTTTGTAGGGTTGTTTCATATTAGTATTTCATATGGATGTTTATAAAAGTTGCATACTCTTCTTCGTTCTTTTTGTGCTCAGTCATTCGCCAAACGTTCGTAGGCTATCTTGGATATGTCGATGGGCTTCAGTCATTGAAGATCCTATAGCGGACTGGAATCTTCTTCCCTACAAGGTTCTCGAAGTTATCAGAGGTCTTTCTGGTAATGTAAACTAAACTCCGTAGGATGTACTGTAGGCAGATTGTCTTGAAGGGAGTGTTTTTTTTTAATTGTACTTAAGTTGGTTTTTTACAAAATATCTTTATATCTTCAAATTTTCGTTGCTGTGTGGCACCGACTTAGAATAGTGCTTCCATTTTTTATTATCATCGTTTCTGTGTGTCCCGTAAGAGTCGCGGGTAATCGAAAATACAATAGGCAACAATAACATCTCACATAGCTCAGCAACGAGGTTCACAACCCATTCTGAATTTAGTGCCTTTTTAGGTGAGACGGGACTGGTTTGTGGGCATACACGCGCGTGTCGTGATTCCTTTTATATGGTAATGCACACCCGCATACCTGTCGCTGGTTACCCCACACTGTAGGATATGCCGTCATGGTACGTATCTTCATATCGCATTGTTTTCTTTGAATTTTTAAGCTTCAATATTATCCATCCCTTGCATTTAATTAATCTTGGATGTCTTATTTATTTATTTATATTAGTTTGACGTCAATATGGCGTCCCTTACGTATTTCGACATTACATAATAGAATATATTATGTAGGTACAATTATATCACTGTCTGTCGGGCGTATTCCTCCGTCTTTCATTATACCGATATTAAACATAGATGCGTCTGTCTGATGTCCGTGTCGATATTGTCACTTGACAGTGAATAACGATTGGCAGGTGACCGGGATGCATCATTCCGAAATGTACCGAAATCTCTTCTTACAATTTAATTTACGTATTTGATAAAAAAAGGGTAGAAAAAATTCTGCGACTCCGTTTGTTAATTATTGAAAAAATGCGTTTTTCGCAAATATAGTTTCTTGATTAGACTGGTATGTGGGGGGGTGCACACCCTCATACCAGTCGTAGGTTACCCCACATTGCAGGATATGCCGAGATGGTAGGAATGAATCGATTATTTGACAGGTTTCAACGTTGAAATTTCATTTTAAACTTCACTGAGAAAAAAGTTCATTGAGAAACTTCATTTTAAACTTCATTTAAAACTCAAAGAATTTCTCTTTAAATGTCTCCATTTTCTATTTATCAAATTAATTTTGCGTTTACTCCATTTTTTTCGTTTTTTAAATAATAATAATTTAATAAATAATAATAATTTTTCGTTGATATGTTATAAAAATATAAAAATACTTGGTTAATGTTCTATTATATTTATTGGATTATTGACGCGTTTCGTGCAAAGCACATCGTCAGAATAATGCTCTACAAGACTGAGACTAGTGGTTATATAATTTTTCGTTGCACCGTGCGCAAGTGGCGAGTTTATTGCCATAGAACAATTTTTTTCAAACTAACCAGTGCTTCCAGTCCGGAGAAGCAATATTTGCGTGAGAAATGAATTTTAAATAAATTTCTCCTCTGCTTGGGATCGAACCCAGGACGCCAGCACAGAAGCCAAACGGCTGAACCAACTGTGCCATGTCGGTCGGTCGGTCGGTCTTTTTTCCAAGTGTAGTATAATCTATTTCGCGCCCCATTTGTCGCTACGCCTCGCGTGTAACACACTGCGCTATTTGTTCCGACGCCGGCCCAGTGTGTTCCTCTATTTTTGCTCGTTCTTTCTTCGCGAGTTTAATAACCTTTGTGGCGAAATTTGTGTCACTCCCGGAAAGTGAGGAGGATGACATGTAACCATTTCACACTAGGTATCTTAGTTCCGTTTCAAGTGTAAGTTTTTGTGACGTCACATTTTAATGGCTCCGTCACCTTTTATGGCGCATTAATTTACTTGTTTATATTTTAGGTACAAAAAATGTCAATCAATTCATAAGCGAAAGGAATATTATGAGCGAAAGGAATATTATGAGCGAAAGCAAATATTTTATTATTTTACACATATTACTTAGATCATTCATTGGTCGAAATTCGACCGTAATTCATTAAATTTTAAAGTCAAAGATATTATAGTAGGTACATAATAAAAATTTTTTTTTTTAAGAAATGATTATTTTTGTAAAAAAGAATTTTTAATAAATAAATAAATGAGAGTAGTGTTGTCGGGAGTTCCACTAAAGAACACCAAGGAGTTTGTCTACCTCGGGAGCACAATAATATGGGACGGTCGGTCTGATAGCTAGGTCGACATCAAGTAAGACTCGCATTTAATAAAAGATCAAAAATAATAGAGTCGAACAATATAGACCTTAAACTAAGAATACTCCTCATCAAGACCTATGTATGGATTATCTTGATGTACGGCTGCGAGACATGGTGCCTATCCGAAAGCGAGAAAAGGAGACTGGAGGCTTTTGAGATGTGGTACTATAGAAGACTATTAGGAATTTCTTGGTGAGACCACGTAGCGAATGGGGAGATTCTCCAAAAAATCGAAGGAGGAAGGCACCTGCTCAGGACATTGTCCGAAAGGCGTGCAAGATGGATCGGCCATGTAATACGACAAGAGGGCCTCTTTCACGCCATAATGGAGGGTATGATCGAGGGGACAAGATGTAGGGGACGCCCACGCCGAGAGTAACTGGAGGACCTGCTGGTAGATGTGCGCTGCTCATCATATGTTGATTTCAAAAGAGCCGCACAAGACAGGTAAAAATAGAATTGAATAAATTGCTGCAATCCAATCCCAGGATTGAAACCAGAGAAGAAGAATATACATATGTTTGGTTATATTATGTACAAAAAGTTAAATACATTCATATACTCTTGGCCCCCTGTTATCGCTGCTCTATACTATGATAGTTGTTGAGAAATTGATTTTTTTGTATTACTTTTGTAAAATCATAACTATCCTCTATTACATAGCAGCGTAGAGTAAAAATATCTAGAAATTGTATACACCTCTTCTTCTTCTTCTTCTTCTTCTTCTTCTTCAGCCAGTTTTCATCCATTCTTGGACATAGGCCTCCCCTTTGATCCTCCACAACTCCCTGTCTTGGGCACACTGCATCCAGACTGCATACACACGGAGGGAGATGGATGCAGTATACACCTCACAGACCATAAATCTATAGACATGACATAACAAAAATTTCTTGCAAAATATGGCGGCAATCAATATAAAACGTAATTAAATATTTTCCGAATGGTTTCACAAAATTGAAACAGTACCTAACACTAATATCAAAAAGTAGGTACATGTTGCTAACAAATGGATTTAATTTTCTAAAAACAAATACTTTTATTGATATATAAATTTGTCATTAATATCCATAGATTATTATATACTAGATGTAGTACCTACTCCATGCAAAAAGTGAGTCATGGAAAATCGCGCGTTTGACGTTTTGGTTGGCAACATATTTCAGTTTTCCTTACATTTCAACACATCCTAGATAAATGTTCCCTAAACCTTACTAATTAAAATGCTTTTTAGACAAATATATCCGAAAACAATTCACATTAGTCGTTATTCTCTATAGAAAAACGATGTGGTCTGGAACCAAAACGTCAAAAATCCCCCCTTAAAAATTCCTCACTTCGATTCATACAAAATTTGCTAACTACGACATCTAGTATATTATAATAAAAACCTATGTTAATGTCTGATTCATCATCATCGAATTTTGTCATCGAATGTGTTTGGGGTACACCAGTCCCTCCTCAATTTGTGCACCAATCCACTGGCCTAAATTCGTAGTTTAGTGAAATGCACTGGCATAATTGTGCCCAAAGAAGTGACCTTGACACGAATGAAAACGAAAATATAAATAATTCGATGAACTAAATCGATACATACTCCGTATACATAATATTGAAACGTGACAGTTAAATATAAATATATATGTCAGCATGTCTATCTGTCCATTCATGTTCACATCATGACCAGATTAAAAGATTCGTAAGTTAAATCTGTCGAAAAGATGGCGGTTAAATACATATTAGACATTGGCTAATACTAATGGATTTATGTATTTGAATTGGAAACGCGGAATACCTATGTTTATTTGCATAGGTCTATATGGATAAATATTACGTAGTTTGTTATTGAGCAATACAACTTTGATGAAGTCTATAATATTTACCTACTCCGCGTTGTAAATTAGTATTTTTTGAATTCATATTTTTTAAATTAAATTTAAAGATATAACTTTGTATTAACCACGTTTTTTGGTTGAAACGATGCGACCGGTTTCGGAACTAACCGTTCCCTCATCAGGCTAACTTTCAGCTGAAACAGAATGTGACGACGTGCTTACAAAAAATCTATGGGGGCCCAATTAGTCTCAAATTTCTTACCAAATGACATAAGACCGGCATTTTACACTGACAATAATATTGGAAAAAGTTTAATGAATTCCAAAGATAAAGATAATAAAATGGAAAACTCCGGCGTATACCAACTGACATGTGGAGACTGCTCTGCAGTCTACATAGGAAAAACAGGACGGAAATTTGAGACTAGAGTAAAAGAACATATTAGATGTATAAACAATGATAATTTTTCAGAATTCGCAGAACACTTAGTACTTAATGATCATCAATTTAATATGCAATCGGGAACAAAAATTTTACACGTCAACAAAGTAGGTCTCCGTCTTGATAATTTAGAGTCGCTAGAAATTAAAAAGTGTATTAATTCAAAACAGAACATAATAAACAATCAGTTAAATTTATCTTTCAGTCCATTATTAAATATGTTTCCTTTTACTTCTAATCCTTCAGCCAATCGGACCCACCCTGCACAAGACCCAACCCTAAGTACCCCCACCCTACCTCTACCTCCGCCCCCATAGATTTCTTGTAAGCACGTCGTCACATTCTGTTTCAGTTGAAAGTTAGCCTGATGAGGGAACGGTTAGTTCCGAAACCGGTCGCATCGTTTCAACCAAAAAACGTGGTTAATACAAAGTTATATCTTTAAATTTAATTTGTTAAATATGAACCACAAAGTTAACATTCAAACATTTGAAAATCATATTTTTTACACCAATTTCTCGAAATTCATAGTGAATACTATGAATTTCTCGACAATAATAGAATGCTTACTTTGAATTTCTCCTCGACAAATGGAGTGGGCACACCACGAATTTCTCGACAAGTATGAAGTGCATGCAATGAAATTATCCTCGACAAGTGTAGAGTGCGCACTGTTAATTTTTCGACAAGTAGAGAGTGCATAATATGAATTTCTCGTCAAGTAGAGTGCATACTATGAATTTCTCGACATGTAGAGAGTGCATACTATGAATTTCTCATGAATCGTGTGTGCTTTACTTCTTTCAATGTTGCAAAATAATACTTAAACATGTGGTTCATTACTCTTATATATTTTATCGTTCAGGGAGTTTAAATATTCTCTGTCTGTTCCTGAGATTATACTGCCTCAATATAAAAATTCAAGATGCATTTTTGAAATGCTTACAAGAGAGCGTTTAAGATTAACTCAATAAATTTTGTGCACGTTAACTTGCATAGCTTATCTTAGGAATGTTCGTATTCCCGCCCTCGGAAGAGCTTTTTGTTAATATCGGGTTAAATACTTAGATAAAGCTCATCTCTTAAATTGTCTGCGTTCCTCGGGTTTTCAGTATATTCACTCTCTTTAACGTCCATTCATACCATCACGGCATATCCCACAATGCGGGGTACACAGCTACAGGTGTGTGGGTCTGCATAACATTATAAAAGGAAACAAGAAAACCACACACTAGTATCGTCTCAAAAAAAGGTACTATATTCAGAATGGGTGGTGAAACTCATTGCTGAACTATGTGAGATGTTTTTTTTGCCTGTTGTATTATCGATTACGCGCGACTCTTACGGGACACCAGAAAACGATGAAAACAGAAAAGAGAGAATCACTATTGTAAGCCGGTGCCAAACAGCAACGATAATTTGGAGATATAAAAGATAGTTTGTTGAAGCCAACTTACGTACAACTTAAAAAAAAGCACTCAACAACCTATCAAAAAAAATACTTGCTCACATAATTCCCCAAAATACCCCGCCCCTTCTAATACCCTTTATAGTAATTATCGAATCAATTAGAATCCTAATTCGACCAGAACACTACCCTTGCAAGTCTTGCATATCAGGCAAGATTAGATTAGATAAACAATCTGCTTAGGTATAGCACATCCTACGGTGTTTTGTTTACAGTGCCAGAAAGACCTCTGATAATTTCGAGTACCTTGTAGAAATGAGAAACGTGCAGGCAATACATTCAGAATGGGTGGTGAATCTCGCTACTCTTTCTGGACACACAAAAACGATGACAATTTGCCTACAGCATATCCTACGGTGTTTTGTTTACAGTGCCAGTAAGACCTCTGATAACTTAGAGAACCTTGTAGAAATGTGAAGCGTGTAGGTTAGAAGATTCCAGTCCGCTACAGGATTTTCAATGACCGAAGCCCATCGATATATCCAAGATCGTCCTACGAACATTTGACGAATGATTGAGCATACAAAGAAATAAGATGAGTAAGCAAATTTCATAAACATCCATGTGAAATTTTAATATGAAACAACCCTCCAAGGTGAAAGGTGAAATTACGCAATCCAGTTAATTTCAAGATGTGGGTGTGTATTGACTTTTAGTCGTGAACTTCGACGATTAAACGGTAATATACACTTGGAGTTTGAGTGAATCCGAAACAGGGCCTATGAAATATTGTAGAATTAAAAAAGGATGATTATGTCCTTAAAATACATCTTCAGACATTACCTAAATTAAGCATTAGCATAATGGTGAACGTAATCGGTTAAGGCAGCTAGAGTGGGGTTCGAACTCTCACAACCATCTAAACTACGACAATAGACATTTGTAAATGAAAAGATAATTAATTGGAATCTTCATTGCTCCGATTAAATTTGTGGCGCAATTTTTCCCAAGGGCGCTGATAGTTTTCATCTTTTATTTCTATACGAAACAAAGCTTTTTCAGTATTTTAAAAAAGTTCTTTTGCTATGAGTACTAAGGACATTTGCGTGTTGACTAGGCACCCTTGAGGTAATCCATTATATTTATTAAGACCACTCACATTAAAGCATCGATCATAATAAACCGTCTTGTTAACAGTCAAAATCCCTTTTTCTCTGACGCAGTTCTTGGACAAATTTAATGCGCAATGTTTTGCAAAAAATTGAACATTGTAAAACCATTTTTTTGTCGATTCGCCCAGACAGTGTAATTAATTTAGAAGAATTGTCATAGTTATTATTTATTTGGAATAGTAAACAGTCATGTTAACAATTACAATACAAAAACGATTTACATAAATGGGACCATTTACATACTAATCACAAGAAGTACATAAAAATGACAGTTACAAAAAATAGAATAAAAAAAGCAATTCATATATTGTAATAAGTATGTATATCTGTGGGAAGGATGTGGATGATTAGGATGGGTTATAAGGAATGAAGTAAACATATTTATTCAACTATCATTGTAGGCGAATGCAACCTTCTATATAATTTTAATTCTGTATCGTAGTGAAACTTTCTTACGCCTTGTGCCGGTGGCGAGTTTATTTACTCATAGCAATTTATTCTGAGGAGTAAGATTTGCGTAAAAATTGAATTTCACCTCTGCTGGGAATCAAAGAAACCAAGGAGGCCGACACAGCAGCTAAATCGACTCACCTACCACTGTGCTCGGGCGTTCGAAATGGTTTTCAATATCGACTTTGTAGTTTTCAAAGTAGACTTTGTTGTTTTCAAAGTCGTCTTTGTTGTTTCCAAAGTCGTCTTTGTTGTTTTCAATGAAAATACGACTGTCAACGTTTTCTTTGTGATTTCGCAAAGTGCCACTAAATGTGGATCGTAAGAGTTCCCCTCGTGCGACTACTATCATGTTCAGTTGTGTTAGTGGGACTGGTAAAGATATGGTCCGAAATGTTTGCCAAAAAATCTGTTGGTATACATCGTTGTGTGTCGCGGCGGGCATTCAGTTCACACTCTTGGCCGGAGTCCCAATGTTCGGACCTTGGTACACTGCCGTGATTTTTACTTTACTATACTTCGCTGTATTGCCCACCATAGATCAGTCTGAACGGGACCAGAGATATATCATATAGGAACGTATATGTGCGGAGCGTTAGAGACCAGCTGAACATGCTACTGCTGTCTTATTCTATCCCAAATCTTGACATACTGACCACCACTCTATTTTTCATATTCCTCGTGATTCAGGGTCGTGATCTCCAACAGATTTACCCGCACAAAGCTTCTCCGGGCACGGTGTGTCGCATCTCTTATGGTAAAGTTAGCAGCTTCTTTGACCTGACTTGGGGGAGTTCATCGGCCCATCTCATCGGTGATCTCTCCTTTGGTCTTCTTCCTGAAAATATCCCCAGCGTCACTGACCTCTCAAGGTCTTCACTTTATCTCCTTGATAATGGCCAAAGAATCGGAGCAGCATCCTTCGAAGGAAAACGTGTCCAAAAGTCTTGTATTGATGTGGACCATGGATCCTCAGACCGCCAACTGTTAAGGATACCACATAACAGAACTAATCCGAAGAACTCATCTTTTGTTATTGCTGTTATCAACGATTCCCATCACAACTATGATTATGAGGTCGTCCTTACCTAAATATCCAAACGTGTGAAAATTATTAACAAAATTTAATGCTAAAAGTAACCAAATTATAGTGACTACTAAACAATTTGTTACTCATAACCTCATAACGTACAGTTATTATTGCTAAACTTGAGTTACTGATATTATAAGTTTGGTTAAAATATCTTTAGTCAAGCAGTTAACCAAGTTATCCTATTATTTTCAGCCGAATCTTTTTAGTATATAGATTTTTTTTTAATTCAATAATTCAATTTTGTTTTAAATGGTTGTTATCTTCTATCAATAACTAACCGAAACCTCTAATGATCATTTACATTTGATATTATTGTTTCAAATAATCACTGTTTTGACTTTCTCATATTGTATACAAATATTTACAAATTCAAAAGAAAATATTATCATTTGAGACTGATATATTATTTGCTCGCACCGTATTTATCTTACATGATAGGTAAACCATTTATTTACGTATGTATGAATTGTACTTTTTGAAAGCAACTGAAATAAAATAGTTTTTGAATGAAAAAAAATATTCAAAGATAATAATGTGTTAATATATTTATTTATTTATTTCTTTAATACAGCTTCTCGGGCAACTAACAGGTACTATATCAAATATTAATTTAACACGCACCCAATAACAAGTTGCCACATTCTGGAGACTTACGATATTAATCGTCTCACAGATCCAGACTGAAAACACAATAATAACCTAGTTAGTTTGGATATCTAAAGTAATAAAGCAATCAAAATGTTAGTGTTTGTGTGTGTGTGTGTGTGTGTGTATGTGTGTGTGTGTGTGTGTGTGTGTGTGTGTGTGTGTGTGTGTGTGTGTGTGTTTGTCTCACGCCTTCTGAAAAACCAAGAGCATCTAAAAATCTAATTTATGTGCGAACGTGTACCTGTATACCTGATGCAGTGTCACGCTAAAAATAATGCGATAAAAATGCTGAATTTTAAAAATATTTCAATAATTATTTTTTTCATACAAAATTTTCCAAGTCGTATCTGTCAAAAAAGTGTACATTTTGCACGCAAATATCTGTTAGTTTAAAAGTTAGAAGTAGGTATTTACACAAAAAAAATATATTTTGAAGTATAACTTAGCGTTTAAGTGAAAAACATGGTGAATATTTGGTATAATTATAATGTTTAACTTATTTTTAAAGTAAGCCTTTTGTACATAAACGCCGCCATTTTAATATCTTTTCATACAATATTTCATTTTCCCACCGAATGAATATGTTCTTGAAAATAATAAACCTTTGAAATAAATGTAATTATGAAATAATAAAATGAAACACAAGACATTACGGCAAGTTTTAAGACATATATTGTAAAAATGTGTTATTTATTAGTAAAGATATAGGCATAATAAAATTGCATAATTTGTAAATAATATTTGATTTTTCTGACAATTTTCATTTTTATGGCATCGAACAAACCAATGTAGGTACCTACATATTCAAAAAATGTATCCGAACCATTCGATATTACTTATGTGTTCGAATCGTTTCCATGGCTACAGAAAGAATGTGATATTCAAATAAAATTTGTTAGGAATCGAATTTATTTAGAAGGTTGTTGTAGGTAGGTACCTACCTAATACTATTTACTTACAAATCAACAATAATATACCTATACTGATTTCCTATAGGAAAATTATTTTATTTATTTATTTACCAACCGTTTGTCCGATTATAATGAAACTTTGGTGAATTGTCGAGCGTATGCCCAGGATGGTTTTTGGATTTAAACTTTTTTCTTATTCTTCTTCTTCTTCGTGTATTTGGTCGTTTTACCTATGAAGGGGGAGTATCCTGGGAAAAGAAGGTCCGACTGTCCCTCCATCTCTTCACAGGTCTTCCAGGACGGGTTCTGCATATAAACTTTTTTCTTCTTTTTCTTCAACGTGTACATGGTCATCTTACCTATGAAGATGAACTATCCTGGGAGATGAAGGTCCAATTTTCCTTCCATCTCTTCGCAGGTTTCTGGATTTAAACTTTTTTCTTCTTCTTCTTCATCGTCTATTTGGTCATTTTACCTTTGAAGGTGGACTAACCTGGGAGAAGAATGTCCAATTTTCCTTCCATCTCTTCGCAGGTATCTGGATTTAAACTTATTTCTTCTTCTTCTTCTTCATCGTGTATTTTTGGTCATTTTACCTATGAAGTTGGAGAATCCTGGGAGAAGAAGGTCCAACTGTCATTCCATCTCTTCGCAGGTATCTGGGTTTAAACTTTTTTCTTCTTCTTCGTGTATTTAGTCATTTTACCTATTAAGTAGAGCATCCTGGGAAAAGAAGGTTCTTTCATCTCTTCGCGGTTCTTCCAGGATGGTTTCTGGATTTAAACTTTTCTTAACCGACTGATGGGACGGGATGTAATGAAGAGAAGGGAGGCACTAAAGGTCCTGAAGGGACGGGAGGTATAAAACTGCCTGAAGGGACGGAAGGTACTGAAGGGCCTGATGGGAAGGGACGTATTGAGGGATTAAAGGGACGGGAGGTACTGAAGGGCCTGAAGCGGCGGGTCCTGGAGTCTAATTCTTTTTCTTCTTAATTTTATGTAGACCTTTAGGGCAGTTTTTTTACAAACTATTTCCTATTGTCTAATTCATCTTCTTCTTCTTTTATGTATACATTTGGGTCATTTTTTTATAAAAATTATTTCCTTTAGTCTAATTATTATTCTTCTTCATTTAAGTACGTAGACTATTGGGAGAGTTTTAATACAAACTATTTCCAATAGTCTTATTCATTTTCTTTTATGTAGACCTTTTGGTCAGTATTTATACAAACTATTTCCAATAGTCTAAATATTCTTCTTCTTCTTTTTTGTAGACCTTTGGGTGAGCTTTTATACAATCTATTTCCAATAGTCTAATTCTTCTATTAGGTATATGTATTTTTACTTATTTTATGTAGACCATTGGAATAGTTTTTTATACAAACTATTTCTTATACTTATTTTTCTCTTTTTTATTTAGTCTTTTGGGTTAGTTTTAAGTCTAATAGTCTATTGTGCAGAAATATAACTAACGATATGCACACTTGATGAAAATACATATGAAATGAATGGGATATGGGATGTGACGATATAACCTGCACTAGAATCTTTTCAATACTTTTGTTTAATTAAATCTAAACCATTTATATCATCCTATTTTGAATAATTTTCAACACCTAATATTTAAAGAATGGGGGTTGTGGCCATTACTGAACTCTTCACAACATTTATATTCAAATTAAAAACTATTTACTATAGTTCAAGTCTTCTTCTTCTTCGTTAATGAAGACTTTCAGTCAAATTGAGCAAAAATATAATGCACACTTGATGAAAAAATATAAAAACGAATGGGATGTGACCAATACTAGATCTTTTCAGTACCTACGTTTGTTTAATCAAATTTTAACCACATCCCAACATCCAAAATTACTAAATTTTCAATAGGTACACATTACAATTTGTTTTCGATGATAATATTTAAAAATGGGGGTTGTGGCCAAACCAATCTCTTTACAACGTTGATAAACAGTCATATTTAAAACCATTACGCATAGTCCATGCGAGCAGAAATTGTATAAATATTATAGGTACTTCATTCACACTTTATAGCAATATATAAAAAAGAATGGGTTGTGGCCATCACTTGAACATTTTACAATACTTAAACTCAATCAAATTTCAAACCACTTTTCATAGTCTGATATTGCAAAATAATTGGGTGACAATATTATAAAAACGATTGCTTTTTCTTTCACAATTTTACATTCTTGGCCAACGGCGGGACATAAAAGCTAGTTAATAAATAAAAATATACCTTATTTTTTAATTATGTTCTGTATATATTCTTGTAGAAAAATAATAAGCATACCCTAATTTTTGACATATATCTTAAATTTCTAAAAAACTATAAGGTATAGAGCATTATATTTTTTTATAAATTAAAGAAGATCAAAATATCTGGAAAAATACGATGTAACGTTGCATTAATGCATCAGGTTAAGTTAATAAACCAAAAAAACTTATATTTCGCAATGGCGCTGAATGGGAAATGAATGTTTTTTAGGTTTATTTTCTAAACCTGAAGCATTAATGCAACGTCACATCATATTTTTCTAGATATTTTTGTCTTCTTTAATTTAAAAAAAAAAATATGTTGAACTACACCTTATATTTTATTAAAAATATAAGATAAACGTTGAAAATCGGGGTATGCCATTATTTTTCTACAAGAATTTATACAGAACATTATCAAAAAGTAAAGATACATTTTTCTTTATGAATACCCAAACTATCTAAATTATTTTTTTCAAAACGATTTGATAAGAAATAATGATGGTATATCAAATTGAAAAATAGGTACGTTGGCAGCAGTCCCCCCCTTAATTCATTATATTTCTGTTCTTTGTACCTATATTTGTATTTATGTTCTATGACGTCTTGGAATGTTTTTTTTTGACTCCATGGAGGAGTAGTCAGTAGGTATATAAATACGTTGACAAATAGAAATTCCTTCCAAATAACCAGCGTTTCCAGCCTATAAAAACAATAATAATTATTGCTTAGGAATAAACTGAAATTAATTTTCCCCTGCTGGTAATCGAACCCGGGACGCCAGCTCATAAGTCAAACGACTATGCCAATATGATTTTACTTAATGTAATTTCAAATAAAACCCAACATGCTTTGTAATTTGTTCATTTACAAAATGTAATTGCTTCGATAACTAATATAGTGAAAACTTTTACTAATAGCCCAACAGTCACCTTATCCATAGAAACGTGAAGATTAGCCAATTATTTTTTTTTATATCTTCTCCGATTGATTTGGTTATCACATTTCAGTTTCACTCGACTTATCGTATTACTACATAAATCAAGCGTGTGTTGTGATTAATTTATTCATTTCTACAGAGTTATCTCAAATTGACTCAACAGCACTAATGTCCCGATTCGATATCAATTTTGAATCCGTTGTAATTTCCAAATAAATAATGCTTTATATGGCTATATTGTAATACTGTAAAGCCGATACCACCTGAACAAAAATAACTTAGAACCACGGAGATGAAGACAAACTTAAGACTACTTTGTTTCGCCGAGTCAATAATTATTAAGCAAAAGCACCATTGAAATTATCTTGTTATCATAGAATGGAGCTATATAAATTTGTATAAATAAAAGTTATGCTTTACGCCTTGGATAATTGTGTCTTATGTGATCATCGACAGCTTTTTGGTTCTGCAAAGGATTCGTCTGTATCTAAAAATACGTAATATATTTATGCTCTAATTTTATGTTCCAATAATTTAATTTATACGGATATTAAACATGAAACCTCGGAGCTAAACATATCGACTCTTCGATAACATGTTACATATATTATATTGGAGGAATTGGCAGCGTTTACAGTAACGGCGGCGTACGATTCTCTGTAAAATTAGGCGCTTATTTATAATACACTTCTTGGACTTCAGTAAAACATAGTACCTATATTGTAATATCCGGGTACAACTATTACTAACTTCGAGTTTGATACATCTTTTTGCGCTGCAGCGGTCTTTTGTTGAGATAAACGATCTCTCGCGTCTATGCTTTTCCTTGATTTATTAATGTGTATGTAGCGATGAACAAATACAAAATTAAGACCAGTGGTCTAAGAATTAACCATCAAATTCACCGAGATTCCTTCGATGCACTTAAAGCAAAATTTCATTTTAGCAAACCATCTAATTTAATAAAGTTGTAGAAATGCAATGAGCAGCTTTTAAGCTTGTCATATCGATGTATTGTTTTATTTGTTTTAATGTTTTTTTTTTCAATTTCAGATTGGACGTCTCTCAAACGAGTTTCCATCAACCAGCTGGACATAGCGGTACTTCATCTTTCAGCCCAGCGGAGCCCTCAGCTGAACCGAATATCGCCAACGGCTTTCCAGATAACACTCGACACGAGGCCGAAGCCAACTTCTTGTCTCCGGAATCTGCGGGCTCCTCAGTTAACTCAAAGTTTCACAGCTACGCGGCGAGCCCCGGCTATTACTCCACAGAAAATCCTCTGTCGAGGAGTTTCGACTTCTCCGCCTATTCTAGAGAACGACAGCGTCTGTTTTCCGACTCAGAACCTCTCAACTCGCCCAAGACTTTTAACAGAGTTATCCCGTCGGCCGGTTCGCCAGAGTATCGTCCACAGTTGACAGATTCGGAAGAGAAGTCACCGGATCAGCAAAGGTCTTCAGATACTTCGGAGGCTTCCAACTTCGTAACACCTCTGTCTCCCGAACCTAATAACGCGGCTTCGAACGTCCCCTGTCGCAGATCTTTGGATCTGTTACCGCCCACCACACCAGAATCTCTGGGCACGAACTTGAGGAACGTCAGCAGGCTCTCCGAGGACAGGTTGGAGAACGCGCTCTTTGACGATTCAAAAGACAGCAACACGACCACCGAGTTCAACCGGATATTCAGCGAAGTCATCAAAAGAAACTCGTCAAATTTTGACAGTTTAGACTTTAGCAGGTAATTTTTTAATTTTGATTTTCTAAATTTATTTTTTCTTGTTTTCCGTATAGCGCTCAAAATTCAACAATTTTTCATAAATATATAATTAACATATTTCAAACATGTGAAATCTAGCATTTAATATCAGTATACAAAATGGAAAGGAACGAAACAGGTGCCAAATTCCACAGTAACCAAAAACTTCTTAATATCTTAATACAGTGCTTTGGTATGCACAAGGTATTTGAAATAAGAAAATATGTCATTTTTTTTCAAAAAAGTCAGATGTCTGACAATTTAAAAAATTTGATGATTAATGTCTCAAAAAATTTTCATGATACTTATCAAAAATAAAATTTCACGCAACTGGGTAATAAGTATGGCAAATTAAACAAATATAAAAAAAACATGACATTCTGAGACTTTTGGTATAATTATCTGCATGAATTTATATTAAATTGAATCCATGACAACAAAGAGATAAATCCAGGTGTAAATGGCTGGACCATGTATGTGCTAGGTGATGTCAGAATAATGGAGCTGACAAAATGGAGGACTGACTGTCGATAGGGTGGTATGGAGATGATTTCTAGAGGAGGCCAGGGTTCGCAGTAGATTGTAGCGCTAATGAGAAACATAAGAAATAAATAAAAGCTGCAAAGTTTCCTAATGCCGATAAACAATAAATAAAAGCAGCAAAGTTCCCTAATGCCGATAAACAATAAATAAAAGCAGCAAAGTTTCCTAATGCCGATAAACAATAAATAAAAGCAGCAAAGTTTCCTAATGCCGATAAACAATAAATTAAAGCAGCAAAGTTCCCTAATGCCGATAAACAATAAATAAAAGCAGCAAAGTTTCCTAATGCCGATAAACAATAAATAAAAGCAGCAAAGTTTCCTAATGCCGATAAACAATAAATAAAAGCAGCAAAGTTCCCTAATGCCGATAAACAATAAATAAAAGCAGCAAAGTTTCCTAATGCCGATAAACAATAAATAAAAGCAGCAAAGTTTCCTAATGCCGATAAACAATAAATAAAAGCATCAAAGTTTCCTAATGCCGATAAACAATAAATAAAAGCAGCAAAGTTTCCTAATGCCGATAAACAATAAATAAAAGCAGCAAAGTTCCCTAATGCCGATAAACAATAAATAATAGCAGCAAAGTTTCCTATAAAAAATAATGAAATGATGCTTCTATCACTTAATGTTTTCCAGTTTGGATTGGGACCACCGAACTCCCAACTTGACAATCCAGCAGGTCTCTCCGCTGAGCACAGTGGACCCCAGCAGCAACGTCCCAACCAACTGCGATGGGCAGTCGGGCTCGTCTCTGAGAGACGATGTTAGGTCCCCGCCTTGGGTCAGGGCTGAGCGGCCAAACAGTCTCTTCGGCAGCGGCCATCGCCAGGAGAGGTCGAATATAACCGACCGGAGGAACTCCATCGAGGAGCTGGAGAGGCTACAGGCGGAGCTGGAAGGCGTGAGGTCGTCGCTGGACGCAGAAACGACGGTGTTGAGCGCCGCTCAGGAAGCCGACCACTGGAGTCTGAACGTCTCCGTTGACAGTGGAGTCTTCAATAGGATGTCCTCTGGTGATTCGGGACCACTTTCAGGTTAGATTCGACCGTAATTCATTTTTAAGTATGAAAAGCCATTGGACCTGATCTATGATAAAAACAATGTGTTCTCTTTTCTTCGACATAGTGTAATTCTCTCATTTTTATTCGTTCTCTACTTTTATTCTACACGGAGTGTATGCTAGAACAAGAAGGGGAATATTTATACTTGGGGAGTATGTTTGAACGGACTGGAAGACCTGATAAAGACATTGAATGAAGAGTTATGGCAGGGAATAGAATAAACGGAGCACTCAGACCAGTAATGTCCGATCCAAGCATCTCAAAGGAAGCCAAAATTGCGTGCATAATGCAATTGTAGTGCCCACTTTGATGTATGCCAGTGAAACATGGACGTGACAAAAGACGCATGAAAGTAGAATAAATGCTGTGGAAATGAGATCACTAAGAAGAGTATGTAATAGAACGATATATGATAGAATAAAAAATGAGGACATAAGGAGGGAATGCAAGATGAAGAAGAGTATTATAAATAAAATGAAAGTGAATTCCTTGAGGTGGTTTGGACATATTGAAAGAATGAATGATGAACGACTGACCAAAAAAATATACATGGGTGTAAGAGGTGGAGTGAATAGCAGGGGCCGCCCCAGAAAGGGATGGCATGACCATGTGAATGATATTTTGAAAGAAGGAAATACAAGAAGCTTGAATAATCGACGAGCATGTATGAGACGATGCATGGATGTAAAGGAAGCCAGGAATGTGTGCAAAAATAGAGGAGTATGGCGCTCGGTTCTCTCTGCCTACACCATATGGGATATGGGGTGATGGCATGTATGTATTAATTCTCTGAAATTGGTGTAAGTAACTTTGTAAGGGTTCATTTTTAAAAATCAAAAATAAAACGAAAAATCTGTAAATCTGGACCTCAGAGCCAGAGGGTATTAAGTCAACTTTTTGTTAAAGGTGAGGTTTTGACGTTCGAAATATTATTGAGAGAAGTAAAAGTGAGGTTTTATTTTCGAAATATTATTGAAAGAAGTCAAAGCCTTAATTTTAACAAAGGCATGGACTTAATATCGTCTGGCTCTGAGGTCTAGAAATATATACTGTAAAATATAAATAAATATAATGGTGATGAGCACAAGCTCGAAATTGTTATAACTAATTTCGCAAGTTGTGAAGTAGAAGTATTTACAAAGTTTGTGTTTTATTTTAATTTAGAAGAGTTCTATATCAAGAACTGGATGAATGCATTCCAGGATGGTGGTAGATAGCGATGAATGCTGGAAAAGGCTAAGGACCACAAAAATCCATAGACTCATTGTAGATTGATTAATGAGTTCTATTGTTTTTATTTGCAACTCAACGACTCATATAACGAATCGGCTATAGTGACTTAGTTAGTTAGGCATCTGACTCCAAAGTCATAGGTCTAAACCCGGTGTATACCCAGTATTATTATACTAAACAGATTAATTGAAACATGATGAAAAGTTTACAAAAAGACTGTTTGACCATCTTTGATTGCCCCGATGGCCGCAATGATGAATTGCAAGAAATATTAGTCAATTATACTAGTGCATGATGAAACTAATCCCTTATTGTAAACAAAAACATTAGGACTAATCCGAATACATTACAATCAAAACACATTTGCAGAGTGGCGATCATATTTTCTAAATGTGAAGAGTGATCCATAGACACAGATTTATAAATAGTTCACACTGAATATTGGCGCAAATCCAAAGATCGAATCTTTCACATTGTGTCCCAGACATCAATCAAATGAAATATGTATTTCCAACTGAACTGAATACATTTTACTAAACCCACATCTGTCTAATGTTGTGTTTCTTTCGTTTTACAACCAAATTATATGTACATATGTCATTTGCACATTTGTGTTCTTCTGATAATTCCTTTATTAATTTGAATGCACTAATATAAATAGTGAAGGATTAGTGATTGCAATTGCTGGATCCCACATCCAGCAATCCAGCTAGATCCATCACATTATTCGGTTTGCTGGATCCAGCGCTGCTGATCTGCAATCAATTCATTTTTCAAATAATGGCGTAAAAGACTTTGTTATTTTATTTAAGATTCCATGCAAAATTGTAGCAATTCTTACATAGAATTTTAATTTTTTTGTAAAAATGTTATAATTGAGATTTACAAATATTGAAAAAAAAAAACATTTTCATTGAAAAATGTTTTGCTTAATGTACAAAAACATTAATCAATATAATAATTTTACACAAAATAATAAAGACAATTAAGAAGAGATATGGCTTACTTATACCATTTACATTTGACTACAATGTTTTTTGAATTATTGTTTTATTTAATTGTCAAATGTACTTTTGTACTCTGTAATGAAAAATAAATATATATATAAAAAAAAAAAATGGACGAATAAATCTAAGTTGTGAATGTTCATTATACAATACTAAAATTCCCCTAAAAAAATGACCTAAAACATCCTTTATTTACAGTATTTTTTTAATTAAAAACTAATAACTTTATGTCATAGACAAATAAATCTTTTATGTGCATAAAATCAATGTGTATGACCAGCAAATATTTTCATTTTACAGTCAGGGGGGACGTCTGGTCAACAGGCGGAAACAAAATCATCCATTTTTAGCCATGGATATAATTATTTTGTGGAGTTCTATTACATCTTTAGATATTTTATCAATGATATGGGTAAACATGGATGGTTTTGATTCGGCCTGTTGACTAGACTTGCCCCCCTGGTTTATTCTTGATTCTTTTTGCAAAAAATTAACAAATTTTGGGTTTCCATGTAGGATTGACATGTAATTTCATAGTGTATTAAGCTGTTTTGATATATCATGTTTTCAATCACTAGATTTAGCGTTATAATATTATGTCCTCTTAATGAACTATGCTGGTCTGGAAAGAGTAGATAAGTTAGATAAATATTATTGGCATATAAGACAAAAACAGAGACCTCAAATCAGTCATTTAACATTAAAAAAATAATGAAATAATATGATTTGTTTCAGCAGAAGAGCTCTCATTACCGCAAGACTTCACCAAACACTCCGACTCCAAGGACTCTCAGCCGTCTTCGATTCAAATCGACGATTTGATTTCGCCGTCGGCTGCCAGTGAAATTGTACCTAAGGAAAAATCCCCCGATCTATCAAGCTCCAGAAGACAGCCGGAAGGTGCCTCAGCTACAACATCGAAGATGGAGGAATCGACACAGATGGACGTCGATAAGGAGGGTAGTCTAGAGGCGGCAGACAGCCCCGAACAACTGTTTGGGCTGATGAAGAGCAACAGTGTATCGGCAAGGGCCTCAATGTGGCAGCAGATGCAACAGCAGGCAAATAAAGGTAAGTCTTTATATAGAATCTTCCTTTGTGTTTCTTAGTTCATCTTCATCAATAATACATATGATGACATTTTCTCAAAATCATTCACAAATATTTAAGAAGAAATTTGTCATTGATTCTTTTTTTCATAGTAAATATTGAAAATCATTTCCCCAGTACCCTCAAACTACACGTCTTTGAAATAAGGAACAGCTTATTATTACATCTTTATTCTATTGCGTATATTTTTGGAAATTTGAATTTGTTTAATCCTTGTTAAATTAGTTTTAATTAGGCCTTTGAAGTAGATTTTTATTTCAATCAAAAGAGAATATTATGAAAATCTACTGACTGAGTTTTTTTACTATTTTTATACTACTATTTAAAAAAACCTTCTAAATTTTATTTATCTTCTTCATGTAAATCAAATGTACAGAGGCGGGTTTATTGCCATATGGCAATTTCTTCCAACCAATCAGGTTCAAAAGTATGACAAAATTATCTACAAATGAATGAAAGCAATATATAAAATAGGAATTAAAAAAAAATTAAATAATTCATAGCAAAAAAATAAATATTCCTTCTTTAGTTTTTTCTTGAAAATACAAAGTGAGTTAGACGACTCAATATACGGACTAAGGCTATTCCATCGTGTTGCTGATTGTACTTGGAACGACGAACTGAGAAATACTGTGTTATGGATAGTGTTGTATGTTTAGCAGATCGGAGTGGATGTCCATGGTTGAATAAATAAGTGAATTTATTATTGAGGTACTGTGGTATTTCATAGTAATAAAAGGAACTTTTGCTAAATTAATAACATTATTCAATAATCATTTCATTTAGACAGGACAATTTTAGTATTGTTGCCATGTTAAAAACAATACTCTGTTACATGGTAACATTTTTAATTTTTGCGTTGATTCTCTACGTAAATTAAGTATGTGTAAAATTTATTTACATTTTTTGATTGAAGATGATTGCTGTCGGTAGAAATAAATCGAAGAAATTCATATTATAATTATAGTTACTCTCAAAACTAGATTTCTAATGCAATGTCCTACCTATCTGCTGCATTAGGGCTAGCGTCGGCTGCCGATCAGTGTATGCACTTTTATGAATTCCTATACAATGAATTCTAAAATCCATCTGATCCGTCCGCTACACCTGTATTGACGTTAGCCTTTATTCTCCATACTTACTATAAATATTATGATAAGTGTCCATTATAATATAGGTATATTATAAATAGATCATACTTGTCTACTGACTTATTACTAATATCGAAGGTAGGTTCTCAACATAAACTCGAAATTGGGATTGGAAATTCCAGATAAGGCAGCTGCTGAACCATATGTTAATTTATAAATCACTGTTAATTTTCAGCAACAGTGAAGCCAATCCTGAGGCATTCAAGGTCCAAAGCCAAGGACGGTACTCCTCTCGTGATGGAGAGGTTCAAGACGCAGCCAATCACGATGGACGAAGTCAACGACGTCACAATCGAGAAACCGCCCGTTGAATTGTCACAGTCCAGTAGCAGCTATAATCTGTCCTTGGATCACGATGATGAAGGTATAATGAAATTGTGAAGATATCTGTAAAGCTACGATCGATTAGTCTATTGTATTGTACAACACGTTGTCGATAAAAGCCTTACTTATAACAATTTTCCAATTTTTTATTGGTTGTAAAACTATGTTTTTTAATTCTTTAATATTTTAGTTGCGCTGATTTCCTGTATTTAAACACTTTACGAGGCCATTCAATTCTTAACATCTAATTTTGAAATTGTATGTTAAACAGAGTGTTCCTAAAAAAATATCATTAGCTTTTTAAAAAATCCTCTAGAGAATTTTCGTCACACAATTATACAACAATTTTTAAATTAATTCATAAATATGTGTTGCAAAGAAATAAATCTTTTATAAAAAAATTTACACTCCAGAATGTGGCAACTTGTTAATGAATGCGTGTTAAAGTAATATTTGACACAGTGCCTGTTAGTTGTCCGAAATAAAATAAATATTGCATTTCTGTTTTTTTTTTTCTTCGTTATAACATTCATTTAAAACAAATCCTTTAGATTATTGTGTTCAGATTCAGAAATTCAGCGCATGATTATTTTGACACATTTTACGAAGGATTAATGTGTTTATACATACAGAAATTCAGTGCAGTAAAGTTATTTATAATAATGAGATGCTATTTTTGGAACCATTAATGTGTTTATACTGAAAGTCAGTGCAAAAAACGATGCAATATTTTTTTTAATGTTTGGAGATGCGTTTGAAACGCTAATTTGCAGAAATTTAGTGCAATTTTACTTCACAGTATCATTCAACACATTCAAGTCAATTAATTACATACATACATACATACATACATACCATAACGCCATATCCCTACTTGGGGTAGGCAGTCAATTAATGTGTTGAGATATACAGAAAAACAGTTCAAAATTCAATTCCACTTTATCTAAAAATATTTTAATGTTTTTATGTATTGAAATTCGTTTCTTAATGTAATTTTCTTTGAACATTTAGTGTACAGTTAATTTTTAAAAAATTTTCGATTTAATTTGATTACTTCTTTAATAATGTGCTTGTTTTTTTTCTTCAAAATGCTTTGAATATCACAATAAATATATTTAATATATATTCTCAGACCCTTCAGTCACTCTTACCTTTGGCTTTTGTTATTTTAAAAGAACAAAAAACAATTCAAATAAACGTTTGATTGTACAAATAAAATTTTTATAAGTGTGGCTATTAGAATTATTGTTAATGCACTTCTGTATAGATTGAATGTATATCGAATATCGAGCCAATAATATTTTATTAACATCACAATAAAGACGAAGTTGCAATATTATTAGAGAACTGGGAATGCATTGTCACCTCATGTATAATGACTGTTGCTTTCATTGTTTACAAACAATTTTATCAATAGATGGCGTTACAAAAAAAGTTTCTTCGTTACTTCATAGATGGCGTTGGTGTTTCAGCTTGTTTTCAAACGAAAAGATTTTCATGATTTTCATGTATGTATAGAACTAAATAAGAAGGCATAATTAGCGCAAGCACATACAGTGATCACGTAAACCAGTCGATGACGGGTCGTAAGTCCTGTAGGTGACTTGAGTTCCTGGTTCTCCTATATTATTCCAACTTCTTCTCTATTGAGATGTTAAAAATTGGTCATAGAATAGATTATAGTTTTTATTCCAGAATATAGTAATTTTGAATGTTTCATTGGTTTTTAAAGTTTTATATTCTTATATATCTAATGTTTTGACTATTTTTGTTTTATCCTTATTTTTTATTATCTTTTTAAATATTGTTTTCATTTTTTGAAACCCTATTACTGTTTAATAAACAAATTAAAATACTTTGATTTTTATCTTGTAGATTATTTTTTTAACTCTGTTTACAACTATTACATATTGCAAAGTGTTGTCAAAACTCTCGAAGTAAATATTAGTTACGAGTAAGAATTCACACATAAATATCTGTATAATATAGAGTTAGTAGAGTTTTATACTTTTTTATATTTTAAGTTTTTATTTCTTATTTTTAATATATATTTATTTTCTTTTTATTTTTGCATGATTCCTCAATGGCTATCGACTACAAAAAATGGCATATTGAACAATTTATTAAATCTACTGTTGGCTTGTATTGTACATAATTATATTATATTTCGCACAATGCTTGACTATCTATATATTGCTTGACATTCGAACTGCACACACGTATCGAAATATTTAATGTTTGTAAATATTGAAAACGACAACAGCTAAGTTAGATGAAAACGATCCAGCGAAGCTCACGCTCGCCGAAAAGATGAAACTATTTGGAACCACGATAAATCAGAGACCTCCCATGGCTTCCAAGAAGCCGAGGAGTCCAAGATTCATGACTATGCCGGTGCTGGCGAGTCACGTCGACGATGCCAAGCAGATGAACAGACAGAATGCTGCGTCGAACAGCTGCGAGTTTGACATTGTCTCGCCCAAGTCCAAGATGATAAGGCTTTCGTTGCCGACGAAGCAAGAACTCAACTTCGGAGAAGACTCAAACGGCCAGAAGGGCGACACATCCTGTAAAAAGGACCTCGTCTGTCATGACTCGAAAACGGCGGACAAAGAAAAGAAAGAAATAGGTTTGTTTTGAATAATTGTCTAGTTGAAATTGTCCGTCCAGACTAATAGCATGGTGATTTGTGGTTATTTGTGGGTTGTGTTGTTTTAGTTGAAAATCATGTTTTTCGGTTTTTTGCTTATTATCAAATGTCCTAATTTACTAATATTTACTAATTAATTTCATATTTCATGTATAAATGCAGTTTTTCAGATTATATCTTGTATTACATCAAGATATTTTTCACTTGCACAGGGTGCAAGGGAGTGTCAATTATTATTATTGTTTTTAAAAAAATACTTGTTTCTCCCAGCTCTACGGAAGCAGTGAAAAATGATTTTTTTTGAGCATGTTTTGTGCAATCTTGCAACCAAATGTGAGAAAAGGGATTGGGTATATTAACATTCAATTTTGCATGCTTTTTATGAGAAATGTTCTAATCACAAACCAATAATCTATAGACATAACATAAGCAAAAAATTTTGATAGGATTTCCTATACACTGCGTGATCAATATAATGTTTTTGAATGTTTCCAGAGTGGTTCGGAATTAAAATTGAAACAGTAATCAACATTAATATCAAAAGTACATTTTGTTAACAAAAATTATATTTTGAATAAGTACCAAATACTTTTTACTGCTGTGTAAAGGCTAGCGTCAATACAGGCGCAGTGGACGGAGCGCATCAGACGGATTTCAGAATTCTTTGTATAGAAATTCATACAAGTGCATCCACTGATTGGCAGCGGACAGAGCTCGTGCATGGTATCGTCGGTATGCCGACGACGTTGCTAGGAGAAGCAATAATCCGCTCGGGTCTGTCATTTTTGTATGTGCATTTTATTTGGTGATATCATATCGCCTTTATTTAAGGATAATTGTCGTTTAAATTGTTTTAACTATTTTTAAATAAACCAATATAATATAAATTAAAATCTTTGGATGCTTACATTTTTTTACTCCGCAATCACGCGAACACAGCTGAAAGGTTTTGGATCAAATTTGGTACTAGGATATGTTGGTATATCCTTTAAAAGGCTTTATTATTTTTATTATTGGTTAACATGCAGGCAGGTATTGCTGATGGGCCTGTATCATGTGCTTATTTTTGTAATGTGAATCCAATCTGTTTTTAAATTGATTGAGTGTTCCAGCACTCACAACCTTATCCGGTAAATTATTCCAGGCATCCACCACCCTACTGGTCAGGATATATTTTTTGGGCTATATATATATATTTTAAATTCGTTCTTATTAATTTTCATTAAATATTTTAATTGAATAAAATAATGTACGAACTGAGCATGCGATTAACAAGCCAAAGAATCATTTGTGTATTTGCATTTTTAATGGAAATATGTCAACAAATTCAAATGACAGTTGTGTCGGTAATTCGATTGGTGCGCCTGTATGGACGCTAGTCTTTAATGTGTAGTTATTATCCAATTTATATTTAAATATAGAATTATGATAAATAAAATAAAAGTGACTTCCATTCACAGGTATTGCTCAATGCCAAGCAGCATCATCAGAATGGTGGTGTAGTTAAGACCATATAATATATATGTGATAACTCTACTCTTGCTTTGAGTTATAATAAATAACACGCGTATGTAAATTAATACACTTTATTGTACAAATGATAGTATAAGGTATAGATATAATAATACAACTCAATATAACGTTAATACTCCCCCTTTAGTAATTTAAAAAAAAATTATTATATAGTTTAATTTTAATTATTTAAGAAGAAAAAAAAATATTTAAAAGAGAAAAGAATAATAATAATTGTAGGAGGGTATTCAGTTGTTTTACACAATACAGTTAGTAATTGTTGGTGAGAGTTGTGGAGGAATAAAACACATAATAGGTTATTTTAAATATGACCAGGGGTCATGTATATTGTAAAAAAAATTATGCAACTGGGTTAGTAACCTTAAAACTAAGTACAAAAAAAATGAAAGCAGTAAAAATATTGAGACGTCGGTGCTTTGTGTAGTGGGTGCGTGTTAAGGCGAGTGATTTTGTTTGGTGCTGAGATGAGGCGCTGGTCGAGCGACGTCGGCTTGGCAGATGGTGCAAGCGGCTTTGGCTCGCGTGGCAGGATGTTGAGGCGAGAGACGAGCGGCTTTGGCTCGTGTTGTGGTGAGGCGATGAGATACGAGCGGCTTTGGCTCGTCGTGGATGCAGCAGACTCGCAGGCAGGGGTTGCTGACATCGTGGAGGACGTCGGATTGGAGCAGGGGCTCCGTGAAGCTGGACTGGCGAGGAGGCAGTCGCTGTAAGCTTCGCCGGGACGTCCAGAGACACTCAGTTGTCTCAGTGGAGCGCTGGACTCTAAGGCAGGAGTCGCTGGGCTCTGGATGAGGAGTCTAGCGGCCGTGAAATATACCTATGCAAGGTACAGGCGCGCTAGGGATCCGAAAGTAGGTATCGCCGGTTGTGTTGCTCGATTGCTCTGCCCGTGGTGTGAATGTTGACGTCGCGACGCGTCGTAATTATGGTGTCTACTTTTTAAAACAATGTAAGAAAATTAAGACGAAAAAAATTACACTGATAGTGTGCGCTGTATATTTAAATTGTCTTTAATACTTTTAACTTAGGCAGGTAGGAGACATCTGCCGAGGCACAGATGCCCGTCCGTCACTTGCTACACAAACTGAATTTAATTTTTTTTTTGAACAAGGCGATGAGAACTATTCATCTGTCTGTGGACTGACTCCACTGGTGGACTCCAGTTTACCGACTCATGACTGACTGTCTTCAACTCTCGAAACGTCTTCCTATCGAATTTTGTAGGAGGTGGTCAGAGCCTCGATCATTGGTCACTACGAGTAGGCTGTCCTAAGGACACCATTGTTTGTCCTTTATTGTCCTCGAGATAACAACCAATTACAATCTTGGTTGGGGCGTGTTTAGTATGAAATACCCTGGCGTAGACCAACCCAACATGTGTTTAGAAAGTCAGCCTCGACCGGGCAATATATCTTATTACTAGACGTTTTGGAGACTTGTAAAAAAATGTGAATTGGTTGTCTTCCGTTTCAAATATTAGGTATGTTCTTTTGTTGCATTTTAAGACAAAGAAGGATGCACATGTTGGCTATATCTTTAGAAAAAATGGTGCTTAATGGATTTGCAGTTGTTACATGACTATAGAAATGCAATAAATCAGGAGATCTATTCAGTTGGACATTTTAAAATATAAATGAAATGTTGAAAGAATTATTTCGACACAATGTGAGCAGTAAATTATTATCTTGGCCCTAAGAAAAAAAATAAAAACCCACTGCGAACATTTTATAAGTAGGTATTATTGCGTAAGAATTAATTCAAATAATTCGAACGCAACAACGTGAGAGCAGATCTGCACTATATCCCCGGAAGGCCTACGACTCCACTTCCAACCTCAACCAATCGTTCCTCTACCAGAATTCCCCCCAAACCCCGCTTCTACTCAGGTGCTATACACATAGTAGTTTCGCAAGGAAAATTCAATATATCACAATATATAGATTCAAAATTTTTTATCAACGCATAAATAGATTTTAATACTTCCCCACTATTATTTGTTACCTTTAGAATAGTTAATTTCAGGATTTTTTCTGTTATCCCTTATTCAATATATGAATGAATAATTAATTATACATTACATCAAATAACAATTTTTCAGAATTTTTTAACAGATTTTTAATTATCTCAATAGAGACGAAGTTGGAATATTTACTGTAGGAGAACCGGGAAATCAAGGCACCTACAGGGCTTACGACCTGTCATCGGCTGGTTTACGTGATCACTTTATGCGCTTGCGCAACGTTCACCATGTTGGTGAACGTTGCGCAAGCGCATAAAGTGATCACGTAAACCAGCCGATGACAGGTCGTAAGCCCTGCAGGTGCCTTGATTTCCCGGTTCTCCTACAGTAAATATTCCAACTTCGTCTCTATTGAGATAATTAAAAATCTGTTAAAAAATATCTTTGACTCCCGACAGGGAAAAAAATCCAATGTTTGCACATATGCAATAATAAAAATATTCGAATTTTTCAGAATTTGCTAACCATCTTATAAGCACTAATCACTCCTTTAATAAAGACATTAATGTTAAAATCTTAAATATTCACAAGAAGGGTTTGAAATTAGATAACTTAGAAGCATTAGAAATTAAAAAGGCACTTAATAGAAAAGATAACATCATAAATAATCAGGTCCTTTTAAATAATTCACCATTGCTTAACATTTTTCCACTCTCTCGCCATAACAATAAACCTTAACCCCACCCCTCAACCTCGTGTTACCACCCCCTACATTCCGTGTTACTACCCCAACATTCCGTAATAACGTACGCTATTAATTTAGTACAAGTCTGTCCTGAAGAGGGAGCGGTCAGCTCTGAAAACTAGTTAGACTATAAGTTACTCAAAGTGGTTAAAACAAAATTAATTTGTACCAAAAGTTTTTTATAAAGAAATCTTTTAAAACGTGCCACAAAGTCATAGCTACGTATGAAGAAATTAATTGTATTCTTAATTCCTAAAAATCAACACAAATCAATACAATATTTATATATTCATTCGTTTACTTCATTCATATTTTATTGTACCTACTTTTTTACCTTAATGTCTTTTGAGAATTCTATTGTATCTTGGTATTTCCCCTTCCTCCTCAATCATTGGTATCCACATTTTGAGTCTATATATATATAAAGATGATTTTCATCACTATTGTTCACCATTCTGAAGATGCTACGCATTGAGTGATACCGGTGAATGGGAGTCGCGTTTGCAAACTAAATTAAATAGAACAAAAAATGGTGCATTATTTTTTTCATCATAATTCTATGTGATTATGGAGTTTGGTGACAGTTGAATTAGTTTGGTATACCCCTGTTCCATAAATACCAATCTCCTGGCCTTAAGTCGTAGCTTATGTCAGTTCTGTATATTACTTACTCTGTGGTTCTAATCTTATAACATTTATTTTTTAGTGCCTAATTTCCTAACACAAAACAATTATCTAAGTGTATTCAATGTCATTCTGTTAAACGATAATAACAAAAAATTAGTTTAGTGGTTGTTCATGTTTTTCGCATACATTTTAACTATAGCTCGTATCAAACGTTGGCCTCCATCAATCCTCGCCTGCAATTACTCTTGTCTCCCGCTGTGCTCCTCCAATCTGTCATTTGCAGGAAAAGGGCCACCACCTTCTTTGCTTCATCCTCACGTCGCCGCTTGAGTCTTATCTATTCTCGTAGAATCCCATGATGTTAAAATTATCTTTACGTGTCCAACAGCCTGTTTAGACTGGCATGTAAAAGAGCCTCATTGATGTTATATATCCCATATTAAAGTTTATTTTTATTGCCCCTCTATCCTGGTTTATCCAGGGTTGGGCCTCATTGTACGTATGCGCCAGGGTCTTCTGTCCTGGGTTGTCAACGGGAACACTCTGAGCCCCCAGCTCCTTCTCAATACTGGAACACCATGTTGCTGTGGGTCTGCTTCTACCCCTAGGTCTAGCTGGGATGTTGAGCGCTTTCTTTACAGAATAATCTTCATCTCTGCGCATCACCTGACCATACCATCTCATCCTGCTTTCTTTAAGGTTTTCAGCTATTGGTGCCACTTTGAATGATCCTCTGGTATACTCATGTTTGGTAAATATTTACATTATTTTTGTGTATTGTTAGGAAAGAGTTTCCGGCTGGCCCAGGAGAAACTGGCCGAACAAGCTTCGAGGATGTTGACCATGGAGGTGAAGGGAATCCTCAAGTCCAGGTCTGGTGCCATCCCTCTGCTGCCGTCCTCGGCAGCCAGGGAAGCTGCGCAGCCGATGGCCAGGTCCGTTGACTCCATCAAAAAGGACTGCTTCCCGATGGTTGCGGATAAGAAGTTGGGACAGTCGGACGGGACTGTGAAAGAGAATGGAAAGATGCTTTTAAGTAAAGGAGAAAGTTCAGAGGTAGTTAATTGTTTCGATTTGAAATTTTTTTGTGTCTTTCCATCTATTGCTGTTATTGTCCCAAATAAACCTAATAAATAAATAAATAAACACTACCAGTCTTACTAATAAAAATCTACTGCACAAGTGTTTGACCAATGTTTTAGTTACATACCGTGTAAAGCCCATGCAGCGATTATTTGAAAATCTAACTAATAAATGTTGTATAATGACTGTGTAGTTACAACAAGCGTACAACAAAAAATAATCCGACAACATTGTAATTTCACACTCGCGCATTCGCAGAATCACCAGCCGCTGTCTGCCATTGTAATTTTGACGTTTGTCGTGGTTAATATTTTCATATGTTTTTCACATTTCAAAATAGGAATATGGAAAATATATCGAATAATTTCATCATATGAATACCCAAGCGAAACACCATTGTAGATATTAAAATAGAGCAAATTTTTTGACAACTTTTCGCTCCTAAAATGCACAACTATCGAGAATATAATAATTTGTAGAGATATCGTCATATTATTCCAAGATATAACAATATAAACATGCATATCAAAATAAAATTTGATTTATGATAGATGAAATTTGTCTTAAAACACCGTTAAACTACCTCTGACAGCTGTGCAAGCGATGTGTAAAATTTGTATGAGAGATACACAGTCGTTGGCCAACTGATCTGCTACACAACGTTTATTGGTAACGTTTTTGCCTACATGGGTGTTAAAACGGTCGTGTAACTGTTTCAACTTGTTTATTAGTAAGACTGTACATGTCACATTGTCTTGACAGTTATTGATGGGTAATATAAGACTCTTTGATATTTTATTTTATTTTATTTAATTAAGCACAGACACAGGCATGAATGCCCAAATATTTCTGCGTATAATAGCTTATAATATATGGGAAGTACATATCATATTAAGAATTGTTTGTAGGTAGGTATATAAATTTCCTACCTACACTACACTATGCAGTGTACGGAAGGTGCAGTGTCTATTTTACATGATGTATACAATATAATTATTATGTTGCGGGTGGATGTTACATAGTAAGTTTAGAGTTGTAGATTTAAAGGTTAAACAAATGAAATGTTGACTATCTGAATTATTACTGTTTCAAGCAAGATTTATTATATTTTATTTTTCGTTAATCACAAAAGACTGTACTTATGGTTCTTGCAGTGTCAGCTTTATACAAATAGTATTCTACGCAGATGCTATGTTAATATATTATGGAGTTGACAGTTGACGTTGATGTTGGAGTCGACCTTCGTGGCTCAGTTGGTTAGGTATCTGCCTGCAGATCCAAAGGTTCCAGGTTCGATTCCCGGTGGAGACACAGTTTTTAATTGTATTTTCAGTCTGGCACTATGAGACGATTAATATCATAAGTCTCCAGAATGTGGTGACTTGTTATTGGGCGCGTGTTAAATTAATATTTG
This sequence comes from Molanna angustata, assembly GCA_963576475.1. NCBI lineage: Eukaryota > Metazoa > Arthropoda > Insecta > Trichoptera > Molannidae > Molanna > Molanna angustata. Next base: position 3,945,166 of record OY754972.1, read on the forward strand.
ACATAGTACCTGTTAGTTGCCCGAGTAGTAATTTATAAATAAAAAGATGTCACTTAACGAACTACACTGGTCGAAATGTCCAGAATGAGTAGACTATAAGGTATGCCTGATGGTGTTTAAGGCTCTGAACGACTTGGCTCCACATTACATTCAAGAACTGTACCAAAAGAATGTTCCATCAGGAAGACAGCTTACGTTGAGATCGCCTGGATCACAGAGTACCAAGTCTTTAAAAGAATTGGACTGAGTCAATAAGGTGGCTTACTATGATTGCGGTTTCAGTGTGAATGGACCTTTAAAGTGGAATAAATTTCCCCTCGATATACATGGAGCTCAGAGCATCGATACCTTTGGTAGACTTCTCAAGACTGCCTTGTTTCAAAAAATAACCTACAGTGCCCTTGGAATTTATTTATTTATTTAATATTGCTCCTCGGGCAACTAACAGGTAGGTACTATGTCAAATATTAATTTAACACGCACCCAATAACAAGCAAGTTGCCACATTCTGGAGACTTACGATATTAATCGTCTCACAGATCCAGACTGAAAACGCAATTAAAAACTGTGTCTCCACCGGGAATCAAACCCGGGACCTTTGGCTCAGCAGTCAGATATCTAACCAACTGAGCCACGAAGGCCGAAGGAATGATCTTGTATCATTAAACTGTGGTTTATAAATTCTAATTATTATTATTTGGCATATTATTTATAATGAATTTCCATAAATTTCATATTATTCTTTTTATCCTCCATCTATGTGTTGCTGTGAGAAACTTTCACTGAGTGCTTTCAAAGCTGGTTTGGTTTGGTTTGAATGACGGCTTATTTGAATACCTGTAATTTAGTAAAATCTTCTCTAAAAATGGTTCGAATCTAGAATCGTATTGATCTAACAATAGGAAATATTACTGTTGTTATAATGTGTAATTACAATTATTGTTATTGTAATTAAAGTCTATTATGTGTATTCTTCTAGTAAAAGGAATTTGGTAAAGGGACATTACAAATGGTTAAAGATTTTTTTTGTCAAACCTGTGATTGAGGTTTCTTTGAAGACATAGTGATTTCATCTTTAACGATTCATTCTCAATAAATTTACCAATCATAAACAAATTTAATACTGGTAACTGAATTCAATAAAAGACATATTAAATATTGACTGATTGTAATAACACTATCTAACTTTATTTTGTATTTTATAGTCTCCTTCACACACAAGTGCTTGCACTCTGGTAAAGGGATATAAATAATATGGTATTTTTTTGTGTAATTTTTTAAAGTTTTTTAATTGCATATTATGTTAGTGCATTTTTTTTTATAAATAATTATTAAAAAAACAAACAAATAGAAATTGAAACTGTCATGTCAGAAGGTTTACAAAACAATTCATCACTGTTTTAATATGTCATTTAATTTTGTTTATATAGTCTTAGGATAAATGTATTGTTGAACCACCAAGCGTTAGATTAAAATAAAATGCAACAAAACGCACCAATCAAGCTTTCAGATACTTAGGATATCAAAAGATAAGGCTCAGAGGAGTTCCCTATACTACCTATCAACCCTAATGATTCCTGATTAAACATTTAAAAAAGTCTTTGACGATTCTACTTACATACTAAAAATAAATCTATAAATTTCAAAATTAATTTTTATTATTATTCAATATAGAAGTGTATGGTGTTCGTTCCTCTTTACTCAACCCAATAATGGACATGACATGATGGTACGTATGTTATGTCTTACAGGGCTTGAAAGACGAAGGGATTGACAGTTCATCCGACGACGAGAGCGATACGCGCTCGAGCCACTCGTCCGACGAAACCTGTTCATCGTCTGACTCCTCGGACGAATCGGACACCGAGCAAAACAAGGAGAAGTCACCCACCCCCACCCCCCACCCCTTGTCAAGCCTTCCCAGCTGAAGTCGTCTCGCACAGACTCTGACCCTCGCCAGGGTGCTCAAGGACAACGTCAAGAGCGAGCGAGGCGTCAAACTGCCCTGCATGGACGAGATGAAGGCGAGGCAGATCATGGAGCGGTGCATGGCCAAGAAGGATAAGGAGAACGCGGCGTCCAAAGCAAATGTCGAGGGTTCCGATAGTCCAACAGCCGAAGAGACAGACGCCGGAGAAGGCCGCCCCCTGTCGGTCCATCCGACCGACCTGAACATCGTGAAACTGAAGAACTTGAAGAACGGCAACTTCGCCATCGGCAGCCAGCAGCAGCAGCCCAAGTTCCCGCCGTCCGCGCAGAACCAGAACGACTCGACGAAGAACGGCAACGACGGAGGGGACTCTAAGATTCCTCCGTTCGCGAGGAAGTTTTGCCAGCCGGTGGGCAAGTCCCAGAGTATGATGTTCCATTCGCAGTTGAAGAACAGCCTGAGGAGCAACAGGGAGGACAGGTTTGCTGGAAACGGAGACGGTGGATCCGGGAGCGACGGTGACAGCAGCGGAGGGAGGGAAGTGAGGAGGATAATCAACAAACGCAGATCATATCGGTGAGTTCTTTTTACACCTTTTTCTTTAACTTCACTTGTCTGTACTGGAATTTTG